>CM053788.1:172858415-173399725 GCA_028749045.1 Cupressus sempervirens | reverse complement strand
ATAAATCAACATCTAAACCCAGGGGCAAACAAAGACACATAGGAAATCTACTATGCAAGCGAGAAAGGTTTCATCGCACAAATCAATGCTAGAGTTACCCTGGTAGTCTAACTTGACCCCGGCCCCCTAGTGACTCTATGTGGCACTAGTATCCCTTTCATACTAACAAGGCATACTGACGATGCATGGTCGCAACCACGTGTCCTCTCTACTCCCATCCTAGTCTGTACTAGCACTCGAGGCATGGACAAGGAAAAACAAAGACTCATATTAGGTTCATTTTACTCTCATTTAGTGTAGTGTTTTCACTTATTAAATAACCTACAATGGGTTACCTTGGCAGCCACTTTGGGCCCTGTCCTCCATTGCAAGCCACTTCCCAACATTTTATATAGATAACCTACCTTAAGCTCATAAAAGTACAAATCAAAGAATCATAGTTTTCACCTCAGTCCTATACCTGTGACTAGAAAACATCAAAAGACAATTCACAATAACACCTCAGTTCTTTACAAGCAACTAGAAAGCATCCTAAAATAACTTATTGATGACTCAAAAAGATTAAGTCAAATATGTTATACCCTTCATCCCATTATCACACAAGAACATTGAAATCAATAACGAACAATAGATCCAAAATCATCATAAAGCATACTAGACACATTACCATGGTTGAGTTTAAAAAGATCAAGATCAAATCATCATAATATTATAGAAACAGAACTCCAAAAGCCTCCAGTAAACGTCCTAAGACTGGTCAACACTCCAGTCAACCCAAACCCAAAACATAAGACAACATACAAATAATAGTGTAGTTTCATAGTGTGGTTTGATTTTGAAAACACACAGTTTGAGTTAACAGTAAGGTTTAAATTTTTGGTTCAATGTAAGTTCTCGAGTACATATGATTCACAGTTTACCCTTACAACTTAACCCATTCTTGTTTTTAGAATAATTTGCACAATTGCCCTTATCTTATGAAATTTCAACGATTAAAATTAACTATTAAAATAATTTAAAGATAATTATTTATTAAATTATTAAATAATAACTGTTGATTATCTAATAAAATAATTACAAATTTTTTAAAGTCAAAATCATTAATAATAATAATAAAATAAATTTAAAACTTTATTAGATAATATTCATTATTAATTAAACTTAATTAAACTAAATTTAATTACATTAATTAATAATTATTAAAATATATATATTAATATTCATTAATCATTTATTAAATTAATAAATAATAATAATAACTATTAATAAAATTATTAATAACTAATAATTAAAATTAAATAAAATTTATAATCAATTTTTAAAAAAACAATAATCGCATATGTTAATGCATTATAGGCCCGTTGGTCGATCTTCACAGGCTATTGTCGTGCGGCCCATTAAAGACTGTCAGTCATAGTGGGCTTGCGGCTGTAGATGGATTGCTACTGCAGGCACCAGTAATAATTACTGCTACTGCGTGCAGCAGTATGTCTATGCACGTAGACATCTAACAAGGTGGGGGAGGGGGAGGAATAAAGGGGAGGTGGGGGTTTGATGGCCCCACCTCCTCTCCAATATATATATAGTATATATATATATATATATATATATATATATATATATATAATATATATATATATATATATATATATATATTATATATATAATTTTCAAAGCAACCCGCCGCGCCCCCACCCCCCCCCCCCCCCCCACCCCCCCCCCCCCCCCCCCCCCCCCCCCCCCCCCCCCCCCCCCCCCCCCCCCCCCCCCCCCCACCAAATCTTTTTTTTTAATAGATAATTTAGTTTTTTTATAATCATTGCGAATTTAGTCTGATAGGGAAACCTAGACAAACCGGTAAAATTTTCAATCTAAAATTTCCATTTCTTTTCAAAACCCTTCCTGATTAAATTAACAACTTTTAATCTACAAAACGAGGGTTTTCTAATTTTCAATCCTCACATATATAGAAGAAATCGATATGAATACTAGTAAATTCAAATGAAAGATTGAAAGGTTCATCACAAACAAAATTTGGAAAAAAATAATTCAACAATCACGATGAAGACAGGAAATTCAAAGAAACATAATTCATTGGGTGAATAAAACACGAGGCTCTACCTGGTTCTGATGCTAATTCGCAACCACCCGAAGATTGTGAGAGAATTTTCTTTTCTCTCAAAACCTCTCTCTAAAAAATCCCTTCTCGAAAAGAAACTCTCAATCTCTGATATGGAGTTCTCTCCTAAATTTAGGGCATTGATTGTGCGATCACGTGAGGGAACTCGTTGATCACAATCTTTTAACTCTTTATTTACTTTTTTGAATATTCATGCACACTTTATGCAATTTTAAATATTTTTAATAAATTAATTTCTCTTTCATTCTTTAATTTATTTTTGAAGCATTTTTTGATAAAATATTTATTAACTTAAGTAATAATAATATTTAGCATTTATTTAAAAATGATCTCCTAAATATATTATTATTAAATTAAATTAATATTATTATGCTCTAAAATTATACAATAAATTTCTCTTTAAATTTAATTATTTTTATTTAATTAATTTCCTAATTAATTAAATATAATTAAATATTGAAAATATCATAATAATTTTCCATTAAATTAAATCCTTAATTAATCTTTTAATTTGACTTAATTAACAAAAAAATCACCAAAGACCTACAAGACAAAATATGAAAACCCATCATAAAATACCACATACAAGATCAAACTCAAGGGTTATAAACACGAATTTACATCATATGACGAATTTGGAAGGTTAATCATCATAGATACTTGTCTTAATTTTCTAGGACATATGGTTTAAAGGTTAGGATTTGGACTCAAGAATTTATTTCCCCTCTTACCATTGAGATATTGTGATAGGGTACGCTCGTCCTGGCAATTCAGAGAAGTCGATACCCAGTACCTCTAATCTGCATAAAATTCACACATGTACAAACATATACATTCTAAACTAAACAGGCAATGGCAGGAAGTGGTGCATTGTGTAGATCCCAACTAGCAGGTGACTATGACTCCCTTCCTTAACCATATCATAAATGTCAAACATAAAGAAAACATACACACACACCATACACATGTAGTATGGGGTAAGTATCCATAAGAAAACACGTATAAATAATCCATCTAACTAAGATCATCAAATAACTGAAATCACTGTAAATGATCATCATCAAGGTATAATCATGCATACATGGAGTAACTAGTACCAAGTAGTCTCATCATATAATCACAACAATATCCAATAATCTGGAAAACACTGCTACTAATCATCAAGCATAAACATAAACTGGCCTAAAAGAGTTTAGCAATAATAACTTAATGTAAACTAGGGGCAAGCACTACAATTTTTGTGTTTAGGTTATGTATTCATCTGCTAGGCATGGTGGGGTGTGCCTATGAGTTCCATGTGACTGACTAGTGTGGTTAACCACTATTGGGAACTAGAATTTTGACATCAGTAGTGGCATTGGATTTGGCTTTGGACTTTATCTTCCATCTCCTTCTCCCTTTCACTTATTATATTTGGTTAATGTAATACCATGCTCATGTATACACTTAAGGATACATCTACCATGCAATGTTATCATGTATAATGGATCTTGAATATGAATAAACATAAATGTGTGAATCAATGAGATACTTATTAGTGGTTTATGTTTCGGTGTTTATAGTAGACAATTTTGTCAATTAGCTCTTCCCTTTGAGCTCTGGTATATCTTGATGTTATCAAAGGGACACTTCAATTATTGTCCTAAAATAATTATAGTGGTTCTTTATGTACACCTAGAACACAATTTATCATTCCCTAGTGTAAAGGTGGTTGTATTTATGTCATATGTTGGTTTCAAATTCTTCTTTTTAGTAATTTTTTTACCTAGGTTTCTATGCAAGTTTACTATACTTCTACATATTTGTCTAAATATGTTGCACATTCATCCAATTTTTGTGTGCATTCATCAACCCATGTTGCAAATAAATTAATTCTTATTGTAGATTCATGTGTTGTTTTTGTGCATTCATACCTATACTATTGTACAAATAAATAGAGTTTGATGATAATAAGGGTTTGAGTACAAATCAACTAGCATTTTGGATACCTTTTAGCCTTGTGATTCTTTTGATGTATTCAAGGTTTGTAATTGATCCTTTTAGGTTCACATTTTGTTCGACATTCAAAATGAATCTATGTTTAGTTATTTTTGAGACTTGGTCTCTTACAATGGTAGCCATGTGTCCTAGATCAACTTGATTGTGTAGTAGCTTGTTGGACCTAGTCCAAACTTTGGTGGCAACTTTTGGAATATTTAGTTTCTCAAGTTGTTAAGTTAGGCATCTTGGGACTCTTGGTAGTGTGTTAGACCACTAGTGTTTGGTCACAAGGAAATTGAGTGATCAACTCCTCGTTGAGTTCAAATTTTCTATTGGTAAGAATGTTTGGTGTTCTTATTTACAAAAAAAACTCTATTATTCATGTTCTATCCTTTTTCTAAGGAATCCTTGATGGAACATTATATGTAACATGTATGTAACTATAATAAGATTATTTATTGCCTAATTTTTTACTTTTATTTTTTATTTTTCAAAATACTTATAGAGTAAATTTATAAATAAAATAAAATATATAATACAATTATTATTGTAAAGTTCTCTTAAAATATTACTAAGAATTAATCTTATATAATTAGGCTCCACATTATCTTCTTATTAGTTATATAATATGGCTTATTAAATTATATATATATATATATATATATATATATATATATATATATATATATATATATATATATATATATTATATAGATAATCTTATTATTCACTTTCTCCAACTTGATGGTTGACCACTAATTTTTCTATGAAATGTTAGAAAAACATATATGCAAACTATAAATCAAAAGAATTCAAATCTCAACTCTATGGATTGTAGGAAATTAATGCCAACTATATATATACAGACACATTCAAACAAATATAAATCATTACACGAGACTTTTTATCTTCAAAAAAGTTTGTAGATAATCTCTTATTACTTTTGAAAATAATAATAAATACTAAGGCCATGTCTTTGTACGACTACTTAGCTTATTTTGGCTAGCAACATTTTAACAACAAATTGTGGAGCTATTGTTCCCATGGATATCAAAATTTGCTTCTTATTTTTAAGTATTCTTCTTAAATGGTATTTTAAATGTAAATAAAATAATATTTCTCTTAGACAAATTAAAGGGGAGAGCAAAAATCTAGCAAAGACGTGAAATTTTTCCCATTAAGAAGTTGCTTCCTATTTCCAACCCCCTTTTTTCACAGCTTATCTTTAGCTTTTAAGAAAGAATCCAATATATTCTTTCCTCCGAATGAAAATTTTAGATGGGAACATCAAGTAGAGACTTTTCTTAAGCAAACACATAAGAACATTTGGTAATATATTAGTTTTCCAACATAAACCACTACGTAACAATAAAATCATAACAAATTATATTTAACTATGTTAAAAACAAATTTGAAATAAACATAATGCATTAAAAAACTAACTACTATACAATTGACAAATACTATTCCAAACCAAATATTAATTACTACATTATACTTCTTCATTTTTGAAAATTTTATGAAGATTGTCTTATTACTTTGGATGACAATAACAAATATGAAGATGTTAATTGTCCAAAATAAATCATTGCGAGAAAATAAAATCATTTAAAATAAATCACTATGATAATAACCAAATTTGAAATGAACACAATTATACAAAATTATTAGCTACTAAATGAACACAAATTATACCTCAAACCAAATGCTAATCACTACATAACACTTATTTATCTTTTTAAAAAAATCACAAAATTATCTTATTACTTTAGAGGAAAATGACAAATACTAAGATGTTACTTGTCCAAAATAAATCATTAAGATAAAAATCAAATTGTCCAAAATAAATCAGTATAATAAAAATCAAATTTGAAATGAACACGACACATAAAAATAAAAATAAACCACTACATGACAGACAATTACACTTTAAACCAAATACTAATTGTTGCATAATACTTATCTTAAAAACCTACTAAGATTAATTTAATTTAATTTAAAAAATTGAAATAAATGACATACAAATAAAAGTTGACTACTATACAACTCATAATTATACTTCAAACCAAATATTATCTTTAAAAATGAATTATCTTATTACTTTGGCCAAGAATAATGGTAATCGTTCAAGCTTACTATTCTTATTTGACTTATATAATCTATCATATTCATATAATTCATCTTGAACACAACACAAAAAAATATTAACATAAATTTACTTTCAAACAAATATTAATCACTATGCAACACTTACCTTCAAAATATTTATGACAGAATTTTCTTATTACTTTGGACAACAATATCAAATACTAAAATGTTTCTCCTCTTAAATAAATCAATATGATAAAATCAAGTTTGAAAATAACAAAAAAATTACTATACAACACACAAGTCATTGGTATAAGATTCAACTATTTAGTTTTTGAGTTAAACTCATTCACCCATTTTTTTTTTAATGGAGGTCATCCACAAACAAGTTTTAGGTACTCGATATGGGCCCACACGTGTCTCAAACCTCTTCGGCTAAGAGTCAATGACCCATGTTTCATAAGTAGTGGTTCAACACAAGAACCCATCTATCATGAGAACAAATAGAATATTTAACACTAATTGCATTTAAGTGATGCTCACAGTAGTGAAGCATCAAGCTTCCCGAGGAGGTTACCCATTCCAATATTGCTCCAACTCAAGAATGCTTAACCATGGAGTTTTCTACAAGCTTTGACTCGCATAGCTTGCTACACCATTTGCAAATATTTTGGCAAGTGTGTGTGCATTATGAACCATTCACTGTAGAGCTCATTTAGTTAATTAGTTGATATATATGAGATGTTTTCCACAAGTCAAATCATGATATTGCTATCAAGATTTAACCGTGTGATTTTCAAGTCAAACTTGTTGACCCATATTCCATGAGTGGTGGTTTACAAGAACCCGTCGCTCATGAAAATAAATAGAGCACTTAACACCCATTGAATCTAAGTGATGCTCACAGAGGTGAAGCATTGGACCTTCTAGGGAGGTCACCCATCACAACACTACTCCAACTCAAGTGCACTTAACCATGGAGTTTCCTCCTCTAAGACTAAGCCCGCTTAGCTTGCAACGTCATGGAGTTTCCTCTTGAAATGAGCTTAATCTTGAAAAAAGAAGCTTCATAATTATGCACACTTGAGCTGGAGTAATATTAGGATGTGTGACTTCTCGACAAGACTCAATGCTTCACCTTTGTAAGCATCAGCTAGATGCAATGCATACTTACAAATCTCATTCACTCTAATGACACATACTTTCTTGTGAATCGATACTCATAAAATATGAGTTGATAAATTTAACTCAAAAACAATATCACAATTGAACTTGCTTACCCCCAACTTATATCTAAGTACTAATCACCACATAACAATCAAACTCTTTTTTCCCAAAAAAAGATTACAATCTTATTCTTACCTTGGGCGACAATGATAATGGGTGGGGCACTAACACAGCTGTTGATCTTGCGGCGACACATACAACTAAAAACAATATAAAAAAAGCAGTGCAAAAGTCTGTGAAATCCTGTACATTCCTTTGTTTTGGTAAAACATATCCGCATTTTAAAGAGAATGTATGGAAAAGGGAGGGACAATTTTGGACAAGTGAGAAGATAAGGAAGGGAAGAATGTATATCTTGACGTTATCATAGGGACACTTCAATTATTGTTCTAAAATAACTATAGTGGTTCTTTATGTACACCTAGAAGACAATTTATCATTCCCTGGTGTAAAGGTGGTTGTATTTATGTCATATGTTGGTTTCAAATTCTTCTTTTTGGTAATTTTTACCCCTAGGTTTCTATGCAAATTTACTATACTTTTGCATATTCATCTAATTGTTTTGTACATTCATCCAATTTTTGTGTGTTTTCATTGACCCATGTTGTAGATATATTAATTCTTATTGTACATTCATGTGTTGTTTTTGTGCATTCATACCTATACTATTGTAAAAATAAATAAATAGAGTTTGATGATAATAAGGGTTTGAGTACAAATCAACTAGCATTCCTGATACCTTTTAGCCTTGTGATTCTTTTGATGTATTCAAGGTTTGTAATTGATCCTTTCAGGTTCACATTTTATTTGGCATTCAAAATGAATCTATGTTTAATTATTTTTGAGACTTGGTCTATTATATTGGTAGCCATGTGTCTTAGATCGACTTGATTGTGTAGTAGCTTGTTGGACCTAGTCCAAACTTTGGTGGCAACTTTTGGAATATTTGGTTTCTCAAGTTGTTAATTTAGGCATCTTGAGACTCTTGGTAGTGTGTTAGACTTCCACTAGTGTTTGGTCACAAGGAAATTGAGTGATCAACTCTTCATCGAGTTCAAGTTTTGTATTGATAAGAATGTTTGGTGTTCTTATTTACAAAAAAATCTTTACTATTCATGTTTTATCCTTGTTCTAAGGAATTCTTGATGGAACATTATATGTAACATGTATGTAACTATAATAAGATTATTTATTGTCTAATTTTTTACTTTTATTTTTTATTTTTCATATTATTTATAGATTCAATTTATAAATAAAATAAAATATATAATACATTTATTATTGTAAAGTTCTCTTAAAACATTACAAAGAATTAATCTTATATAATCTTTTATAATTAGACTCCACATTATCTTCTTATTATTTATATAATATGACTTTATATATATATATAAAGACAATATACATAATCTTATTAAAAACATATATTTTCTCTTTGATATATATAATTTTTCTTTTCTTTAACCAATGGTTACTTTTTAGTTATTGTTTTTGTTTGTTGGAAATAGTGTAGGTTGTTTTTCATTTCTTATACTTCTTTCATCTCTTCATTTTATTTTATTTTGATTTTCTATCTTTTTCCTTTTTTTAACTTATCTTCTCTACAATCTTATTATTCACTTTTCTACAATCTTATTATTCACTTTCTCCAACTTGATGGTTGGCCACTAATTTTTCTATGAAATGTTAGAAAAACATATATACAAACTATAAATCAAAACACTTCAAATCTCAATTCTATGAAGTGTAGGAAATTAATGCCAACTACACGCACGCGCGCGCACGTGCACACACACACATACTCTCTCTCTCTCTCTCTCTCTCTCTCTCTCTCTCTCTCTCTCTCTCTCTCTCTGGGGAACTTGTACTCTTGAAAGAGAGGTCACAAGTTCAAATCCCACTGGGGTTTAGGGTATGTATGCCTCGTTTGTAGCGCCAAGTGCCTCTCGAAAAAGAGTACGAGGTAGTCCCATATCACTACTATAAAACCACCTTACCTCTCTCTCTCTCTCTCTCTCTCTCTCTCTCTCTCTCTCTCTCTCTCTACTTTTGACAATAATTATAAATACTAATGTCATGTCTTTGTACGACTTCTTAGCTTATTTTGGGTAGAAAAAATTTAACAACAAATTGTGGAGCTAGTGTTCCCATGGATATCAAAATTTGCTTCTTATTTTTAAGTATTCTTCTTAAATGGTATTTTAAATGTATATAAAATAATATTTCTCTTAGACAAATTAAAGGGGAGAGCAAAAATCTAGCATAGACGTGAAATTTTTCCCATTAAGAAGTTGCTTCCTATTTCCAACCCCCTTTTTTTTAAAGCTTATCTTTAGTTTTTAAGAAAGAATTCAATATATTCTTTCCTCCAAATGAAAATTTTAGATGGTAACATTGAAGCTACTTAACATCAAGTAGAGACTTTTCTTAAGCAAAAACATGGGAACATTGGGTAAGATATTAGTTGTCCAACATAAACCTCTATATAACAATAAAATCATAAAAAATATAATTATGTTAAAAAGAAAATTGAAATAAACATAATGCATTAAAAAACTAACTACTATACAATTGACAAATACTATTCCAAACCAAATACTAATTACTACATTGTACTTATTTATTTTTGAAAATTTTATGAAGATTGTCTTATTACTTTGGACTATGAAAATTTTATCTTTAAAAAAAGCATCACAAAATTATCTTATTACTTTGGAGGAAAATGACAAATACTAAAGATGTTACTTGTCCAAAATAAACCATTAAGATAAAAAAACAAATTGTCCAAAATAAATAAGTACAATAAAAATCAAATTGTCCAAAATAAATCAGTACAATAAAAATCAAATTTGAAATGAACACAACACATAAAAATAAAAATTAATCACTTCATGACACACAATTACACTTCAAACCAAATACTAATTGTTGCATAATACTTATCTTAAAAACCCACTAAGATAAATTAAATTAAATTAAAAAATTTGAAATAAATGACACATACAAATAAAAGTTGACTACTATACAACTCATAATTATACTTCAAACCAAATATTATCTTTAAAAATGAATTATCTTATTACTTTGGGCAAGAATAATGGCAATCATTCAAGCTTACTATTCTTATTTGACTTATATAATCTAGCATCTTTATATAATTCATATTTAACACAACCCATAAAAAAATATTAACATAAATTTACTTTCAAACAAATATTAATCACTATGCAAGACTTACCTTCAAAATATTTATGAGAGAATTTTCTTATTACTTTGGACAACAATAACAAATACTAAAACATCTCTCCTCCTAAATAAATCAATATGATAAAATCAAGTTTGAAATTAACAAAAAAAAATAACTATACGACACACAAGTCATTGGTATAGGATTCAACTATGTAGTTTCTGAGTTAAACTCATTCACCCATATTTTTTTAAATTTTTATGGAGGTCATCCACAAACAAGTTTTAGATACTCAATATGGGCCCACGCATGCCTCAAACCTCTTCGGCTAAGAGTCAATGACCCATGTTTCATAAGTAGTGGTTCAGTACAAGAACCCATTTGTCATGAGAACAAATAGAATATTTAACACTAATTGCATTTAAGTGATGCTCACAGTATTGAAGCATCAAGCTTCCTGAGGAGGTTACCCGTTCCAATATTGCTCTAACTCAAGCATGCTTAACCATGGAGTTTTCTACAAGCTTTGACTCGTATAGCTTGCTACCTCGTTTGCAAATCTTTTTGCAAGTGTGTGTGCATTATGAACCATTCACTATAGAGCTCATTTAGTTAATTAGTTGATATATATGAGATGTTTTCCACAAGTCAAATCATGATAGTGCTATCAAGATTTAACCATGTGATTTTCAAGTCAAACTTGAGTGGTGGTTTACAAGAACTCGTTGCTCATGAATAAATAGAACACTTAACACCCATTGAATCTAAGTGATGCTCGCAGAGGTGAAGCATTGGACCTTCTAGGGAGGTCACCCATCACAACACTACTCCAACTCAAGTGCAATTAACCATGGAGTTTCCTCCTCTAAGACTAAGCCCGCTTAGCTTGCAACGTCAAGGAGTTTCCTCTTGCAATGAGCTTAATCTTGAAAAAGGAAGCTTCATAATTATGCACACTTGAGTTGGAGTAATATTAGGATGTGTGACTTCTCGACAAGATTCAATGCTTCACCTTTGTAAGCATCAGCTAGATGCAATGCATACTTAAGAGTCTCATTCACTCTACTGACACAAAATTTCTTATGAATCAATACTCATAAAATATGAGTTGATAAATTTGACTCGAAAACAATATCACGATTGAACTTGCTTACCCCCAACTCATTGACTCAAATTATAATTGAAACCCAAGTACTAATCACCACATAACAATCAAACTCTTTTTTCCCAAAAAAAGATTACAACCTTATTCTTACCTTGGGCGACAATGATAATGGGTGGGGCACTAACACAGCTGTTGATCTTGCGGCGACACATACAACTAAAAACATTAAAAAAAAGGCAGTGCAAAAGTCTGTGAAATCCTTTACATTCCTTTGTTTTGGTAAAACATATCCGCATTTTTAAGAGAATGTATGGAAAAGCGAGGGACAAAGTTTTGGAAAAATGAGAAGATAAGGAAGGGAAAAAAGGAAAAGTAAGTGGAAGTGGGAAATTCTTAAAAGTTGCGCAAAATCAAAAAATAAATTAATTAATTAAAATGGCCGACAGAGGGAAAAAACAAAATAAGCGGCAGCTGCAGAGTTATTTTTTTATTTTTACTTCCCTTGGAATATAAGCAATGACAATTATGCATCCATTATTACCATGGCATGTATGACGTGTATGGATGGATGGATGGGTTTCATGGAAGGTGGGTGGGCCCACACGGTTTCTACGATCCATCGCTTTCAGAAAGAATTTGGGTGGGGAGAAGAAGTTGGGGTCCACCACTACGCCAACCCAACTCTTTTTGTTGGTAAAGGAGAGATAGAAGAGGGGGTGGTAGCACATCTTATTGTCTTGTCATGAATGGTGGAATATGTTTCATAAATGTGAAAAGTGTTAGGGAAGAAGATACGGCTAACTTTTAGTCTAGATCAAAGGAGCTTGATTGTTGGTGAAACAAATAGTTTTTGAATGATGGGTGGTCAGTTTGATTCGTTTGATCTAGTTAGAATACAAGGTGGGTTGGGTGGTCTTTTTTTGATTCTTGAAGTGTAGATTTATATTGAAATATAGCTAGATGCTTTTGATATAGTTGGAATATAAGGTGGTGGTCTTTTATAGTATATTCGGTTGCATTATAGGGTATGAACAAATTGGTCTTGTACGGTATATCATGTTTATAAGTGTTGCAATGTCATGATTATAAGAGTGTCTTTCTTTTTATTTTCATAGTGGATGTGTCCTTATACCCATATCATCAATATAAATATCATAGCATTCAATAAGGAAGTACTTGAGTAACTTTCCTTCTGGGTATCACAAAGCATAAGATGGTTAATTCTCTTAAACATCTCATACCTATTTTTTTATCACATGGGAAAGAAAAATAGTATAGTTCATACTCGTAAGAAGTAAGAAGAAGATGAAAAGGCTCTAGTTGTATTCTATCCAATTTTTTGTAAGAAAAATGGTAGTAAGGATTGACCTTATAATAGGACAAATATATCTTCCTTAGAATAAGTCAACAAAACCTCTTACTTGAGGCCATTTCCTAGAGGTATGCCTAATATGGTGTATTTTTAAGAACTTGTGTATTTTGTGTCTGGTAAAGAATCTTTCCCTCAACTAATGTACCCTGATGTGAAAAATGATCACCATTTTGCTAAATCAATTTCAATCTAATTATTTCTCCAATCAGTTTGAATGATATGGAGTTTGACAATAACTTTCACACTATTCCCAATGGACACAATGATTCCCATGTGCTTCGCAATCATGAAAACATGCATGAAGACCACAATTGCCACAACCTTTGACATATCTAGAACCATATCTTCCATAACCACAACTTATACCTCTACTAATGATCAGCCCATAGCAACAACCACAATAGTTTCTTCTAACAATATCTTTGTCACCTTCTCTATTATCTAATCCATCGTAGTCTCCAAAACCTACACTTATGTCATCCCAACCAACTCCAAATCCTAATAGAAAACTAACACGACCTATATATAATAATGGGGAAATGGTATCCAACTAACCATATTGATCTATTGAAGTAGATGGAATAAAATCATAGTCAGGCAAGGCTATCCAAGGTCCCACCATTACCAAAATTAGTAATCCACATTGAAACCTAAGGTAGAAAAAGGTAATGAACCTTAATATCCTAAACACTTGTAGTATTATATAAAGATAAGTCTCTATACCTACATTTATTTTATAAGTGAGCAATGTATTATGTATGTTTTTTTTTTTTTTTTTTTTTTTTTGAATTTCATTTGTTGTAGGCTATTATAGATATTCCAATTTTTCAAAGACAATTCTAAATTTGTGTACACACACCAAAAAAAAAGAGAAGAAGAAGAAGAATGATTCAAGATTGTCCAAGTTGTTAAAAAAATCATAGACCTCATGGTTGGGAGCATAACAGGTCTTACATATTTTGACCTAAGAAAGCCTATAATCAAGTTGTGTACTGAATATGTTGTTATCCAGGTAATACACATTTTTATTTGGGAGATGCAATGAAAGTTATGAAAACTGGTACAAACAAAAACTTATCACTTTAAGTGACTTAGACCTACCTCCATAGCTCTCCAAATAAAACCATTCTTTGGTCAAACTAAAAGGTATGATTAAATGTAATTCATCCTATTGATTCATGGAAGTGCCTAATTGACTTCATGATTTTGTAGCCTAAAATTAAGTGTGGGGGATATCCCTTATTCCTATGATGACCATAGTTGGATGGTACAAATGGATTAATTAGTTTTTGGTCATGTGATATGCTTATTTTAAATGTTAAAAAATAAAACAATTAACATTGTAGCCTTTGACGCAACTCTTGTCAAAGATAGAGGATTCAACATGGGTTGATAGTGATTTAGATGAATCATCACCAATTCTGACGATTGAACAAACAATCACTATTGGGGAATTTTCTTGTATAGCGGTGAAAATGGCTAAATTAAGGGTATATTTCCACTTCACACATATACATTGGAAACAACCCTAAAAAAAATCCCTCAAGCCCTAAATCTGATTAGCACAACCCAAAAAAATGAACAATTATAATGCATGATCTGATGTGATTTTAGGGTCTTTTCATGTATGGAATGAAATGTAGTGTATATAAAAAGAAAAGTAAAGGAAAAAATTATGAAATGATAGAAAATAAGATATTAGATATAGTGTATCAAAGTAAGTGCTACAAAGGAATAAGGATGATGTTGTACTCACCTCGAGGGATAGTAGAGGGGGGAACTTCAAATCTTTAAAAAAACCTATCATAACTTGTTGAAACTGGAAACTATTGTAGATTTGAGGTCCTAGAGACTATATCTTCCAAATGTGAAAAATATTAGAGTTGTAGAAATGGGTCAAAATAAGATCAAACTATACTAAGTATAGGTAAAAATAGGTCTGACCTATACCCTGGGATGATAAAACTAGAAGGTTTTATTGTGATATTGCTATCAAGATTTAATTGTGTGATTTTGAGTCAAACCATTAACCCATGTTTCATGAGTAGTGATTCAACATGAATCCATCTCTCATGACAATAAATGGAACACTTAAAACTCATTGGATCTAGGTGATGCTCACAGGGGTGAAGCACCGGGACTTCCCAGGAGATCACCTATCCCACTACTATTCTAGCTTGAGTGCACTTAACTATAGAGTTTTCTCCATGGTTAAACCCAAAGCTTGTTCTAATTGGTAACAATTTTTGGTTCCACAACTTTGCAAATCTAAATTCCATAATTTCAATATTTGCACTTGCACACAAGACAATTAAGAAATTTTTGGAGGAAAGGGCATTACCTTGGTCAAGCCCCTATATAGGAATTAACCTTCTGATTAAATAACTAAAGCATGTAAACAACACAAGTGTAACTATATCATCTTTAAAAGTAAGAACCCTTGTTAGGTGTCATTTTTAGGCACATTTTAGCATTTATGGGTACCCACATTGATTCCATGTTCTCCTAGCCCTTCTGCATCCTCTAGAACAATATTATTTGTTCAAAATTTAAGAATGACTCTAATTTCTATGCATAATTTCCCATTTATTGATCCATTCACATAATTCACCTCCCTCTTGGTCTCATTTTATCATTTAAGATTAGCTTTCCCCCTTGTCTATCTCATTTTACCCATTCCACTTAACACTTTTTAAATCCTATAATTTCCATCTCAAAATGTATCCTTTTAGGTATGTGACTGATAGTGATATACGTCACACCAAGTCAACCTATAATTTTGGGATTAAATTTTGTGGGATTCACACCTGCTACAAGATATTTTCATTTTTCTGCCTCTGAAGGACATCCTTTTATGAATTAGACCTCGACATCACTATAAAAGGAGAATTCCTCCCTCATTTTCACATCCACAATTCACAATAATCTCCATTTTTCTGTCTCCTAAGGTCATCCTTTTATGATTTAAATCTCGATATCACTATAAAAGGATAACTCCTACCTTATTTTCACATCCATAATTCACAATCGATTTTACAAGAAATCTATTGTGTATTTGTATTGCCTTAAAATGGAAGCACTTCCATGTTAAGAGTGTTTAGCCCTCCGAGTAAGTGGTCTAGGTTCATGTCAAGTGCCTTGAATGGGTCTTTGCATGGATCTGATTGTTTTCCCCCTATTATGCTTTTCTCTCTTTATTTCCACCTTATTTCTGACAAACTAGTCTATGAAATTGAGGACTTTAGCCTCTAGGTTAAGGATGACATTTTGGGTCAAGGTTGACCTCGACCTTGACCTAGGTCAAGGACAACCTCGACCCTGACCTAGGGCACAGTCGACCTCGTCCCTAACCCCAAGTCCTATTTTCAATTTTTGGGAGTTTTGAGATCTTGGGCTTCAGGAAGTTTCTTTTACCACTTTCAGGTTGGCTATTTTGGGTTTCAGAATGGTAGACTCTTAAATTACATTTAATCTAGGTCTATTCCTAGGGGTTAAGGTTAAATGGGATTTAATGCTCCTATGTCGGCCTTCTCTAGGAGTTAGTACCCGAGATCTCTATATAAGGAAGCCTCTTCCTCTCATTTCTCTCTAAGATGCATTTTGATATTAGGCAAACTATTACCTTTCTACATCCATTATTCTATGAAGTTCTATCAACCATTCTAGCATTCAGGTATTCAAGCATCCAATTCATCAAGGAGATCCATTGTTAGCCATTGAAGGATTCAATCCCTATAGATCCTTCTTGTTGAAGATTTCATCCACATTCATCCAAGCCTTCTTCTATGCAAAGATACATTCAAGATTTGTGTTGAAGATCTAATGACATTGATTTGAGATGTCCTACATCCATTCCTACATACATTTGGAGCATCCATACTTGTGAATTCAAGGATTCGAGTCCTCCACAAGGATTTCCACATAAGCAAGGTGAATAGTTCCATTTACTTTGTTTATGCATATTATAATTTTAATTATATTTCAAGGTTAATTCCAAACTAGGGTTTGACTGAGGCAAATCCTCCATCCAAAAAAAAAAACCATTTTTCTTGCAGATACAAGTGTGGAACATCAAATTAGAGAGAATATTTGGATACCCCTTTTGTTGAACTTGCAAGATCAGCAAATAATTTTTTTGTCAGAGCAGTGCAAGTCAAGGTCAACATTTTGGGGGTACAATTGTGCCTTAGGGTAAGATTGTGCCCTACCAATAGTGTCAAGGTCGACCTCCCTTCAAAAAAGAAAATAATTTTTGGGTTTTCTCTATCTCAACATTTTGAGTGCAGAATGGGTTGCAGATTTTCCAGGTGAGCATTTTTCTTTTAAGGTGAGCATTTGTCTTTTATCTATTTCAGGATTTAAGAACATACTTCCCCACAATAGAAAGATCATATAACCCCCTCTTTCTCCCTATTTTCCATCACTTGATCCATTTCTGTATTGAACACTTTCTTGTGCTTAATCAATTTGGATCATTCCCATTGAAAATTAAGGTTGTGAAAAGGGTTTCCATTTTCTTTCTATTCAATATTACACTAGTTCAAAAAAGCATTCATTGAAGGAATTCATCCATCTTCCATCAATCATTCAATTATTTTCTTCTATAGATTTAGCTTCTTTCTCCATAGGAGGCAAAGGAGTTTTCTATTAAGAAAAGAGATCTACTTCATCCATTCAAGTATTTCACCTCTCTTTCCTATTCAATCCAACATTTTCACAAATTATAATATTCATCATTTAAGGGTTTGGTTTCATGATTTCCTATTGTGTTTGTGGATTTCAAGCCATTGCATCAATACTTGTGATCATATCGAAAGCGACATTGCATCATTGAGGAATAAGGTAATTTATGTTTTAGATCTAGATTACACTTCCTCATGTAATTTTGATTACATTTAGTTAATTCCTATATAGGGTCTTGACAATAGAAACCCCTCATCTCCTCCAACAATTCCCCTCCTTCTCTCTTGTATGTAGGTGAAGGTCTAGAATGAAAATATATCTATAGATCTCGGGACCTAATTTGAAGAACTTTTTGTTAGTCCCAACTGATAATGGAATTGATAGTGAGAAATAGTTAGGTGATTATTCTATGAATGTATGTGAAAGAGTCATATCAGTTGTTATATTTCCATTGATGTCAAAGTATTAGTTGAATAAGCATTATGTTAACTCAATAAAGTACCATATCATTAGATTGATGAAGAGTATTTGAAGAAAGTATGATGAAGACATAAGTGTTATGTAAGGTACTTAATGGGTACTTGAATGAGTTGGAATGTGGTAATGTATTTCTACAATATATTGGAGAACACAAGCTTTACTAAATTACAAGGTTAAAGAAGGGAGATTGTATTCACTGAGTGACTATACTATTGCCTAAGTGTTCGACAAAGAAAAAAGGAATTTCATTATTACATTGAGTGATTGCTATTAATGTCTATGTAGTTTTGTTGGTACTGAAATGTTTAATGGGACTATATGATAACGGAACATACTAATTCACACCCCCCCACCCCAAATGGTATCAAAGATAACTACTTGGTGAAGGAATTTTTAAGGAACTTGAGCTTTAAGAGACTGAAGATGTATAAGAGAGAGGTACCAATATTGAACAAGGAGAAATTTTTTTCATGGCAAGACAAAATGAAGTTGCATCTTTTTGGTATTTGAGACAATGTCACACATTAGTTGGAGAATGAATATAATACACTTGTTGGTCCCTTGACTGTAGAGAAAATAAATGAGAAAAGGAATTACAATAGTTTGATGATTGAGATTGCATCTTCTCTTAATGATGTCAAGTTTGATGATATCAAGAACTGCACCAATGATTAAAATATGTGGGATAAACTAAAACATTTACATGTTAGAAATGATAATGTTAAAAGAGCCAAAGCTAAAAGCTTGAGAGGTAAGTACGATGGAATGAGAATGAAAGAAGGTGAGAATGTTGAACAATATGTGAATTGAATAAAGGATGTTGTAAGTGCAATTAGAGTTGTAGGAGGAACTATCATTGATTCTAAAATTGTAAGTAATATTCTTAGAACTCTTCTACATTTTTATGTTATTAAAGTTTTTACAATTCAAGAATTAAGAGATATGCCTAGAAATGATCTAACACTTGACAGTCTAGTTGGTCAGTTGACTATATTTGAGCTAAGAAATCATGAAAATAGTATGGTTACAATGGGAGATGCATTTAAACCTTCACTAACCATCAGTTATTTTAAAGAAAGAGAAGAAAACTAAATAAGAAAGTGAGTCTAAAACTGATGATGATCTAGATGAGCTTAAAGCATTGTTTGCAAGAAGGTTTCCAAGAGTTAAAGGTAAATACAATAGTAAACTACCATTGATATGTTTCAAATGTAATGAGGTTTCTCACTTTGTTTCCAAATGTCCTAACTAAAGTAAGTCTGATAGAAATGATAGAAATGGCAAGAAATATTTCAAGTACAGGAAAAACATGGATTACAAAGAAAAAGGAAAGAAGTCATGCTATATTGTTGAGGAAGAGCATACTGAGTCTAATTCTAATGATGACAATGAAGTAGTTGAAATGGTTTATGTTGCAATCAAGGAAGATCCAACTAGTGAAAGGTATGATAATGAAACTATCCTAATTTCACATGTTAGTAAGAATGACTCATGGATTATTGATATTGGTTGTTAACATCACATGATTGGTGATCTAAGTAAGTTTGATAAACATAAAGAAATTGATGATAGTAGAAATGTTAAGCTTGGTAATGATGGTCCATTCTTGGTGAAAGGTAAAGGATCAATTATATCAAATGATAAGATCAGATGTGATGATGCATATTGGGTTCAAGGACTAAAATATAATCTATTGAGTCTTGCACAATTGAACAACTTAGGTCACAAGATATAATTTGAAAAAAGAAAGGTCAAGATCTTTGACAATGAGAGAAATCTGATTGGAATAGGAATGAAAACAAAAGGTAACTTGTTCTACCTTGATCCTACAGTTGAGACATGATTATTTTCTAGAATTGAGGATTTATGATTATGACATAAATGGTTTTGTCATGTAAACTTTGAGAACATGATGAAAATAACTAGAAATAAAAGAGTAAGAGGCTTATCGAATCTGCAGAAACCTGAAAAATGCTAGGTGCAAAGAATGTCAACTCGGTAAGATGACAAAGTCTAATTTTTTAGTAAGGCACACACTTCAAATGATATATTGGAATTAGTGCATACTGATTTATATGGTCCAATTGGTGTTGACAGTTACTTTGGTGATAATTATTTCATATTGTTTGTTGATGATTATTCAAGGATGATGACTACAATGTTCATGAAGGTGAAATCACATGCCTTTGATATTTTCAAGTGGTATGAAGCTAGAGTTGAAAAGGAATATGGTAAATATTTAAAATATTTGAGATCTAATAGAGGTGGTGAATTTATGTCTACTGAATTTACTAACTTTTTTTGTTGAGAATGGTATTAAAAGATAGTTATCTACACCGAGGACACCCCAAAAAAATGGTATTGTTGAAAGGACAAATAGATCAATTATGGATTGTGCAAGGATAGTGATGATTGAAAAGGAGGTTTCTCAAATATTCTAGAGAGAAGCAATAAATATTGTTGTTTACACTCTCAACCAAGTTCAATTGAAGAAAGGAACAAATGAGACTCCCTATGAATTGTGGTATTATTATACACTGAATGTAAGTTATTTTGAAGTATTTAAAAGTACATGTTATATTCAAAAAGATGAAAGGAATGGTAAACTTGATGTCAATGGAGATGAAAGTATATTTCTTGGCTATTCATCTAAGAGTAAAGATTATAAATGTATGAACAAAGTTACTAACAAAATGATTGAAAGTGAAAATTTGAGATTTGACAAGTTGGTAGAGAGGAATGATGTAGAAATCAAGAAGGAACCCAAAAATTACAACAACTTTGTTTATATCTATGAAGAGGCACCTGATACTCTACCTGAGTTATAACACAAAACTACTGAGAAGCAAATAAGGACACTCGAGTCACAAAATGCTATTCCTGAGCACAAGACAATTCAACCAGAGTAGGAAGATGAACTTCTACCAAGTGAAGGAAATGTCGAAAATCAAAGAACTAAACCTATATTTTCCAAATATACAAGGAAGAATCATTTACCCAAATAGATAATTGGAGATAGAAATGTTGAAGTAAAAAAAAGAAGCAAGTTAAGAGAAGGTACATGTTTAATAGCTGATTTTGAACTAAGAACAATAAAGGTTGCATTTGATGATAAATTTTGGGTTAATGCTATGAATGAGGAGATTGATCAAATTAAGAAGAATAATAACTAGACACTAGTACAGAGACCTACTGAAAAAAATGTGATTGGAACCAAATGGAGTTTTAGAAACAAGATGAATGAGAATGGAGAAGTGATAAGGAACAAGGAAAGATTGGTTTGGAAAGGATACACACAAGAAGAAGTGATAGATTGTGGTGAAACTTTTGCACATGTGGCGAGATTGGAAGGAGCAAGGACACCACTATCCTATGCTACATACAAGAAATTCAAAGTATATCAAATAGATGTAAAATATACATAAATATACATTTATAAATGGAATACTTGAAGAGGAAGTATACATTGAACAACTTGAAGGATTCATTGAACTTGAAGAGAAAAACATGGTTTGCAAGTTGAACAAAGTGTTGCATGGACTGAAACAAGCACCAAGAGCATGGTATGAAAGATTACACTCTTATCTAATTAAGATTGGATTTTCTAGAACAAGTGAAAACAATCATCCATATTTGAAAAATGAATCTGAAGATATGGTGTTAATTGTTGAAATATTTGTTGATGACATAATATTTGGAGGAAATGACATGTTGAGTAAGACATTTGTTGAACAAATGAGTACTAAATTTGAGATGTCAATATTTGGAGAGATAAAAAAATTCGTTGGATTGTACATCTATCAAACTGAGAAAGGTATCTATGTTACTCAGTCTGTGTATGTGAAAGAAATCTTGAAGACATTTGGGATGGATGAGTCAAAAATAGTCAGTATACCTAGGGTAACTGGAGTAAAATTACTAAAAAAGGACACTACTGGTGAGGTAAATGAAATAGTACATACATATCTATGATTGGAAAGCTATAGTATGTTGTACATAGTAGATTAGATATTGCACTAGTTGTTGGAATTGTTGGAAGGTTTTCATCTAATCCAAAGGAGACTCTATTAACATGAATGATGATGATAATATATTGGGGAAGTATCTTAAGCATTGGAGAGTATTGACATGTTGCATTCATGTCTGTGTTTGTGATTGATGTCAACATAGTAGTAAGTAAAAAGTAAAGTAGCAGACATAGATCTTAGTTGTACATACAATGTTTTGATTATCCGATGATGCACATTCATGGACATGTTCGATACATTGTCCTGATGTGAAGGTTCAATGCACAACACCTGCATCGAAGACATACATAAGATATGCCTAATTTACAGAGAGTAGTATAGAGACAGAGTAGTATATGACAGTATGATGATGATGTCAGCAAATGCATAGGCCCTAGTGTCGCATGTATGAGAAGTTGCATAGTGAGCTGACAATGCTATTGTAATTATGAATTAATTAATTATCTTATTATAATTAATTGGGAAAGCCTCAAGGCCGACTAAAGGAATTATTTGGAAGATACAGTATAAAGGAAAAATGTTTTCCTTATTTGTATGAAGTGTAGTGATCGTTGTATTGAGTGGGAAGTCCAAAAAGGAGCAAAGTGTTTGGTGAATGTAAGTATGTGATTCAAGGGATTATTGGATGTGAGATTTTTCATTTGGTTACAAGATCAGAAGGAACACAATTCTGATTAATAGGACAAAGAAAGATGAAGGAGAAGTACTATTCATTTCTATTCTTCTTCACGGAATAATACAAAGATCATTTGGATAGTGGGTTCATTGGTCTTTCCCTAAAAAAATTTGGATAGTGAGTCCATTTGTCTTCCACAACTCCTAACACTAGTACATTTGACCCCATTTTTAGACCAAAATTTTTGACCACCTATTAAAATGTTTTAGATTGGTCAGTATATGCAAGAAAAAATATCCTCTTGTTTTTAAATGAAGCCCGTGTTGGTCGAAATTTTGACCAACATGGGCTTTATATGTTAAAATGAAAAAAGTTAGTTTCTCTCTTTCATTGTTATGAGAAACTTGTACGCGCGAGAAGACTTTGGAATCTACTAGAGCAGTGGATGTGGGCAAGAATAGTCATTGTGTGTGTTTTCCTGCATCTTCCTCCTTGTAGTTGGAGGCATTTACTCAGCCAGGGCTGACATTATGTTCCACTATGTCTTTTCTTCACAAAACAAGGTAGGATTCTTGACGTTATTCATAGACAAGGTAGGATTCTTTTCTTCTTGCACAGTTTCTTATTGCAATATCTTCTAGTACGTCTTTGAACATTCGACTTAGATGTATAACATATTTTTGAGTGTTTCTGGGATCTGGGCATTAATCGACGGAGAATTGTTCAATATGCACTAGTTCAAATTATTTGCTTAGTTTGGAAAGAAATAAAATAAATCTGGGATCTTAATCATCCTTAATCATATGCCCTTGAATATTAAGACAATAACTTACTTTCCTTACTCTCTCTGGCCATTCTCATACTTGAGTAGAAAAAGTTATACATCATTTCAATTGTTATTTTTGTCCCAGTTAACAATTTTTTTAAATAATATAATTTGCATATCAGATTTATGTATCTGCCAAAGTATTTTCTTCACACATAATCAATATTTCTTCAGCTATAGTTTCCTTCCCTTTGAAAAGTAATTAAATTATTAACTGATGGTCACTAGCTTTGGTAAGGACTTGATGTAGTCACTGTATAATAATCTAATCACTGAATCTTGTTTTAGAATCTCCTTCAAATATAATCTTCTAGTCTTACTAATAGATCAGACTCTTTATAATGGTTTATGGAAAGAATCGTTCAGATATCTATGGATGGAACTATTAGTTACTAACTCTTCCTCTGATATTTACTTGTATACTTGTAATGGTGGCAATTTATACCTGTAATGTCCTTGCTCTATATATATTCTAAGAATAAGGGACTATTCACTCATGATTTCATTATAAGAGAATACTTCTAAACCAAAACTCTACTTATACCACGGTATCAATTGATAGTTGATGACACTTATTGGGGAAATGTTGATCTTGATTAATATATTATATCCACTTGCGAATGAATATCTTGATACTCAGACTCAATGTGAGGTATTCATCTTTGTTTCTAATGCCTTGATAAATAATATGTTACAAGTCTTTCCAATACTATGGAGTAGCTGGTCCTAATGAAACTCTCCTGGTCTTTCAAATATGAATATGGAACAAAATAAATCTTTTATATTCTTCGTTATTTATGTAGAATATGAGAGATAATCCACATGTTGCACTATGAACTATGATTTATTATTATTATTGTTATTGATGCCCTCTTAACCTTCCCTTCATCCTATAAGATGGGGCTTAGATTTGAAAATAAAGATATAACTTTCATTCATTTCTAGGTGATGTCGAATCTCAGAAAGTTTTGGTTATGGACTTAATTCTTCTTTTCCATTTTCATTCATAACTACCAATCGATGGCTTTTAACTAAGATGCATTATTAGGACTTAATGCATATTTCATGAGTTGTGGTTCATAAAAACCCATACTCATCAGCTTGAATTGTTTGTTTAATACCCAATGCATTGAGGTAACACTTACAAGTTGAATTCATAGCAACCATTTCTCATCAACTTAAATTGTTTGTTTAGTACTGTAGGACTAGAAAAATGGGTTAAAATGCATAACATACTATGAGCAAATCACAAACTCAATCAACATATATTAGCACCCACTAGTCTACCATGAAAGCCAAACTAAGCAAAAAAAAGCAAACATAATCAAAAACTCCCTTTTCCGTTTGTAGCTCCCATGTTCTTCTTTCTTCTCCAAATGATTGTAGCTCCAATTTTCCTATAGTGCACACAAGATTGAAGCCAAAGCCTATGATGTGGATAATGCCATGAGAATACTTGAAGTGTGATTTTATGTGAGAGAGAGAATGCAACATGCAAAGAAGTAGAGACTCAAAGATTCAAAGATTTGGACTTTCAAAACTTAAGCATTCAAGGATCCAAAATGAGAGAAAGAGTGTTCATTTTATAATCAACACTCAAAGTGAGGGCATTTGATTTTTCACCCACAAACATGCGATGCGGCAAGAGATTCCTATGACGCATATGAAAGAATATGGCAAAAGTAAGATTCTATGACACATGCAAGTCAAATTTGGAAGAGAATCTATGACGCGTCATAAGATTCCTCAACCCACTTAAAGCCAAGAATCTATGACGAATAAGCCAAATAGGGACATGCGTAAGAGGTAATAATAATTCCTATGATGCATATGACAGAATATGCCAAAAGTAAGATTCTATAACACACGAGAGTCAAATTTGGAAGAGAATCTATGATGTGTCATAAGATTCCTCAACCCACTTACAGCCAAGAATCTATGACGAATAAGCCAAATAGGGACATGCGTAAGAGATAAGAATATTTGATTATGACCAATCTCAGCCAAGTGTCAAAGGAGAATCCATGAGGTGTCACATCCAAGTGTCATGATGATGAAATATTTTATGGAATATTTCAATTAAAAATCCTTTTATTCCACAAAATAAGAATTAGTAGAAAATGGAATTAATGATGGAAAATAGAACTTAGGAAATTGTAAATTTCCATGGTTTGCAGATAATGAATCAATTAATTAATAAAATTAATTAATTGAGGATGATAATCAGGATGAATAATTAGTGAGAATAATAGAATTAAATTATGGGTTATTTAATCCTATAGAGAAAATTAGTAGATGATTGGCCAAATTAATTAAATGAATGCGACCGTATCTTTTGATGAAAACGTGACGATGATGGATATCGAATAAGATGATGAAAAGGTAGACCAAAGCCATGGTCAAATTAATTGATAGATCAAAATTGATAACATGCCAAGGACACATGACATGAATTAATTGATATGTAACATTTAACTGACATTGTAAATGCTATAGGATTGAAATTGATTGATAAGGTTTGATCATAATAACACTGACGGGCACTGTCAATATTATTAAAATGGTTGATGATGCCATGATTTGACATTGAAAGCCTCAACAACACCAAATATTGAATGACATGAATGATATTTTGACCTAGTACTAAGAGCCATGACAGTACTAATGTCAGATTGATAAGTTGATAGGTTTCCAAGGCACTGAAAGCCACAACAATGCCTAGGAGAAGATAAATGATGATTGATTTGGGATGTTTGATATGTTTTGGGTTGATTAGGACCAATTTTGAGTGATTCCAAGTTGATTTGGGGTGATTCTGAGTTGATTTGATATGATTCTGAGTTGATATGAAATTGATGTGAAAGGGGATATAAATGACAAAATATGGTCAATCTGGCCAAAAGATCAAAGTTAGTAGAATGAGAAAATGGGACAAATTAGTATGAAGAAGTGATGAGGTTGTAGATGCGAACCATTTTTGAGCATCTACAAGTACCCATTGCATTGAGGTGACACTTACAAGGTTGAAGTATTGCAACTTCCTAGAAGGTTTGCCTATTCAATTCTGTGATGATCCAACTTTCCTTGACCATAAAGTTTTGCCCAAGATTAAGCCTTCTTAGCTTGCCATGCCATTTGTAAAACCTTCAACAAGTTATGTGAACTATGAACTATTGATCATAGATTTTCTCAGTTCCTTCATTAAAAAATAGGTGGTATTTTTCCTCATGTCAAATTATGTGATGTTTAATTAGTACCGATCTTGAAACAATTACAAGAGTAGTGGTTTACAAGAGCTCATCTCTTGTGATTACAAATAGTCCACCTAGCACTCATTGCATCCGTGTGATCCTCATACATTCAAAGGATTTGAGATTTATTTGGTGTTTTTGTTGCAAGACTAGTACAAATTTGTTTGCATCTGCAAAAAAGAAAGCATGGAGAGTGTGAAGGAGAAAATGTTGTAGGTCTAGGAGCCCAAAATGTTGTTAATAAAAAAATTTTGGGTGCCCATTGTTTAAAATTTTATGGAAGGTTCTCCAAGGCTTAAAAACCATGTTTGAATGCTTCAATTGGGCTAGATTTTGGTAGGATAGACTCGAAGCAGAGGAATTTGTCATGGAGTTGACAGCAATAGCATTGGATGTTTTGGATAATCTACACTCCCCATTGGATAGCCAATGACATGTGTGTAATATGTGCAACCCAAAATCATGTTATACAACAAATTTATATATAAATCAGTAAACTGATTAATTAATATAATATTCTTGTAATCCTATAAAGATATATAGGAGGGGTGTGAAATATATATCTTCCTATTAGTTTATTCATTATTGTATTTACATATAAATTGTTATATATAAATATATATAGGAATATCAAATTATATATTATATTGTACATCAAACCCAACCAGATTGATTTTGGGATTATTTTGCCATATTGGTAAAACCAATTTTCGTAAACTAGCAAATCACCACAGAGCAATTGGATGTTTTGTGACAAAAATCTAGAAAATATAGTTGCATTTATATAGGATGAAGGTTTATTAAAATTTAAATAGGTAAATATGTAATGGATATAACAATCCAAGAGATTTTACTAGTTGGAGATGAATACAATAAAGAATTGGGGGATAGTAGATTAGATAATATAATAACATTACAACATAGTGCACATGAATAAGAAAGGAAATTAGGAAACTAATGGAATTCTCATCATTCTAGCTTCATCATCACCTTTACCATATATTTTCCTTAACAATATTCCCAAATGAAAACACTAAAAAAATTCCAATTTCTTGTGGCTTGTATCAGATCAGAATGTCAGCATCACAGTGAGAAAATGTGGTTATCTAGATATAGGAAACAAATCAGGATAAGATTGTAAGAGCATGATGGCACACTGGGCTGCCTCTATGTTTGATCTTTTTGATTCTCAAATGGTTCATGGTGATCTTCTTGGCATTTTTGCAATGATCACTACTACATTTAACCTTATTTTTCTACTCCAACTGTGTTTCTTTTTCTCTGCTTCATTTTACTAAACATTCCCTATCAACAAAATATTGATTGTGTTTCAATATTAAAATGTATGAGGGTATGTGAAGACTTTGCCTGTTATCCACAAAAATTGATTGAGAAGCACATGAAGTTTTGACAACTCATGCACCCTTGCCTCCTCAACTAGTTTTATTTTCAAGTAACAGGTAACAAAATTTCTCTCATTCATTTTCTTATATGTTTCAGCTTAACTTACTTAATGTTCTTAGGATTATTTTGTGTTAAATCTTATTGATACACAATCATTTGGATTGGAATGCTTAGGACTCTAGCTACAATTCTAAAGATGAATTATTGGAGCTTTCTTTCCTACCTTGAAATCATTCCACCTTTAGCTCTCGACATTGATGTAGAGACCTGGGTGGACTTTCAATTATTCACAATAAGAGGGACTTTCCTAGTGTTCTCATAACATAATCAACCTTCTTCATAGGATCACTCTCCTTGATCCAATCAACTCCAAACCTTATCAGAGTGCACATACCATTCTCTTGTGCCACCATAGGCTCTACATATTAGAAATCATCCCATGTCCCTCAAATGGATTCACCAAGCAATCTTATTCAACAACCATCAAATGGCCACAATGCCTCAATAGGCTCCAATCTTGACTTCACTTCAACTAGGTGTTTATGTCACCTTCACGCATCTCAAAAAAATTCAACTAACCTATTTCCAAGGTTACCAAATGCTCATCTTATTATTTGATACCAAAAACCCACTACAAGCCCTTCACTAGGCCTATTTCCCAATTAGCCCTGCCTAATCGATTTTTCACACTTTTATGTCACTTTTCCCAAAACTCTTAGAAAACTAAGACCATATCCAAATATTGTTTTGGATTCTACACAACATACTTCAAATTCTCATGCTACTCCCTTGGACCAAATTCCCAAACCAACACTGCTGCCCCATAATTAACCCTCTTTTAGCCCTTCTGTTACAAAGAAACCACTAACATATCTCATCTCACAAACCATCTGACCTCAAACAGAGTTGTCTTGTCATCCAAAATAAAGGACTTTCAAATTCATAGGAGATTCCATCAAGTTTTACACACCCAACCAACAAACCCTCCTTCCTAGGTGCCTAAACCAAGGGTTTTACCAAACTCACCTTTCCAAATGTTTCTTGATCCTTCCAATGAATCCAACTCCTTCATATAGCCCTTACATGACCTTCCTTGTCATAAAATATAATCCTCCTTCAGATGGAACCTCTAGACCTATGACTGTCCCAACACCTAGTAACACCTCCAGACCTATGGTTCCCACAAAATATTTATCAACACTTACCTTGTTGCTTGTAACAAAATGTTGCATTTCTAAACTAAGATCTACAAGCATTTGAACCCTCCAAATATAATATTCCTTTATAAACTCTAAGTGAAACACTAAATCCATTTGAGTTTAGATATCTTGATCTCTAATTTCTTTTCCAAAATTATCCTCCAAGGTGGAACTCGCCAATTTGATCTTCTTATATGCTTATGGAATTGTTTTGGATGTTCCAAAGAATTTCAACATCCAACCTTTATAGACATTTGAGTCCTAAATTCATGTCCCTTGATGTTAGGCCCAAAGGGTCTAAGGATTAAGTTTTTTAAAATTGTACAACCACCATGAGGCAAAACTTGCATAATCTAATTGATTTCTAATTAAGTGAAATCTGATTTCTTCTTTTGACCCTTAGGCCAACCCACTTAGGCCTATTTTTCAACAAATTTGAATTGCAATTATCTCATGGCTGAAATTGTAATGATCTTAGGCTCACGAGTTTTGAGATTTACCCATCTTTTGAGCTCACATGTTCTTGATTGAAGATTGCATTAATATGTTTCAATCTTTTATTCATCTCCATTAGTTGATGCATTAATCACATTAGTCATTTCTATTAGGATTAGTCATGGATTTCTGCTATTAGCACCTAAGTAACTTTCACCTTGTGATATCTCTTTGAGGCATTTTGCAAATAACTAAGATAAATTGTCTATAAATCCATATTTTGCAAACATCTAGGCCTTCTAGAAATTATAGGATCATTTTAGTTACATTTGAAAACATTAATCAACAATTTCCATATGTGCAGTTATAAACATTAACTACAACATGTCCAATTTATTTGCAGGTATATTTTCTTGTGAAGAAAGACCACGTTTGACAATATGAACCTAGAACAAAATAATGAGACAATGGCTGCATTGTGGGCTCAGTTTCGTAGAAAACCTAATAAATGTTATTTTCCTTGCAAAAAGTGTAAGGGCTTAAAGAATCGAAGAATTCTAATCACAACAGCCTAGAGTCATTGTAGGCAATATGGTCATGTTGAAGGGGGCCACAATTCTTGTCCATTGCTGAATGTGGATTTCCTACTAGAGGAACATGGAGGTGTGAATATCCAAGCTGAGGATAACACTCCCATGGAAGAAGATGATAATGTACCAAAGGACATGATTGAAGAAGATGGTATTGGGGTAGGTGATGAAGAGGCTCACAATGATGGTACTAGTGAATCTGATAATGATGATGAAGATGGTCTTGATATACCTTTACTTGAGAAGGCACACAAGCCCTCATACAAAGGCTCCCAAACAACTCTACTCTCAACTATAGTGTTGTTGGTGAACTTAAAGGTTATGAATGGTATATCCAATGTAGCAATGTCACGTATGCTAAGGTATGCCATTTTTTTCATCTTCAGTGTTAGCATACAATTACTATTCATTATATTAACAATGCATATTTGTTGTTGTAGGTTGATTAGTGAGTTTTTGTTACCACCATCAAACATTTTGTCTTGTTTGTACCGAGAATTATCTAACATTATGGATCAGATTGGAATGAAGTATCAAACAATACATGCATGTCCCAATGATCACATTCTATATCATAAACAACATGAATTTGCAACAGAATTCCCTAATTGCCATGTTAGTAGATATCAGTCAGATCAAATAACTAAAAAAGTGCCTCACAAGGTTCTTCAGTACATTCCTATTATTCCACATCTTCAACGGTTATTCAGGTGCGCTAGCTTAGCATAATTTATGGATTACCATGCACGCAATAGAAGTCAAGATGACATTATGCGAATGCCTACCAATGGTTCTACATTTAAAGAGATAGAAGAAACATGGTCACACTTTAAAGAAGAACCTCGTAATTTGAAGCTTTCATTGGCAGTGGACAGTGTCAATCCATATGGAGATATGAGATCTATTTACTCAATGTGGCCTATTTTTGTTATTAACAATAACATTCCTCCTTGGATGTCCATAAAGAGGGAGCACATAATGTTGTCAATGATTGTGCCAGGTATTTTTTTTATTTTATAGTTATCTAAATTAATTTATAAATAGTGCATGAAAATGGTTTTAATAATTACGTAATGCTTATGTTCATTCAATTGCTAGGTAAATACCAAGTTAAAGATATGAACGTGTATATTGAGCCCCTAATTGATGAGTTGTTGAAGTTATGGAATGGCATCACTATGTATGACATCTCTAAACCAATAGGACATCGACAATTTCAATTCCATGCAATGCTTGTATGGATGATACATGATGCCCCTGGGCTACCTCATTTTTGCGATATGTTATATTGTTAAGATCGCATATTTTTGGTCTATTATAGTGCTTACACATTACTATTAAATGCTTAAGTTGTTCATGATAATTGTACATGATCCAATTATACATGATCTTTTAGGTCTTTAGACAAAGAGAAAATTGGCATGTCCAATTTGTGGTCCGAAGATGAAATATCATCATTCGAGAAGTTTAGGAAAGTAGGTGTTTGATGAGTTTAGAAACTTTCTCCACAATAATCATAGTTATTGAATTGTCAAAAAACATCTTTTCAATGGGAAAGAAGAGACATCATCAAGGCCACGAAGAATGACACCTCATTTATGGAAGTTAGAATATGATCAACTAAATCGTCGAGGTAATGTCCAATTTGTCGTTCGAAGTTTAAAATTTGTATTTTGATATTGTCTTATATTTACTAATGTTGTAATTGATGCTCGTGAAGGTTTTCAAGGCATCAATGACCAACTTCCTAGAGAAATGAAAAGTTATCCTACTCAATTCAGTAGGTTACCATACTACAAGGATCTCCCAATCATGCATTTGTTTGATGCTATGCATATTGGAAAGAATGTAACATAGACACTATGGAAAATGTTGGATGGAAGGCATGACAAAGAACAAATTGCCAAAATTTGTACTAACATTCATGAATCCAACCATGCACTAAAATTTTTCATTGAATCAAATAGCAATGGAGACTACATAAATACAAGTGCCCTTCCTTGGTTATTAACGGAGCAAAAAAGTGATGTATTAAAAGAAATCATAAAAAAAGAAAAATTTCCAATAGGATTTGTTGCAAATATAAGCACTCTTCTATCAAAGAAAGGTGATTTTGGGCCAGAGTTGAAAACACATGATTGGCATAACTTCCTCAAGGTAAGTCATATTCTCTATTTACAGTATATTTGTAAGATTGAATGTAGTACCAATTGAATTATTTAATAATATATTGAAATGATCATTTTTTAATGATTGCAGTTCATCCTACCTCTATCCCTTCCACAATAGTTTGATAATAGTATTAAACAAGTTATATATGATATTTGAAAATACATGAGGTTAGAAGTGATTTTTCTTAGATCATGGTGATGAAGATGGTGATAATTATGGTGATGATGGTCATGATGATGATAGTGATCAAGATGATGATGATGGTGATGAAGATGGTGGTGGTGACGATGACGATCAAAGTGACAAGTACGATGATGGTGATGATGATGATGACAACATGGATGAAGATCATGATGATCAATGAAATGTCCAAGTAGGATCAATGTCAACTATGATGGGGTCTTGTATGACCAAATTTTTCTTTCCAAACCATATGTGTACATATAAACATTAAGTAGAACATGTCAAATATTTTTTTAGATATAAACATTAGTTACACTAAATTTTTAACTTAAGATAAATGATTTACATATACAATCTACTTTACTATTAATATTTTTTTTGGTAAGTCTATTACTTTAATTTTGCTGCTGATTTCTAAGACTTACTAATTTTTTTCACAGGGTGATATGGATGCCCCATCTCAAACACCTTCAATAGAGGTAAACATTAATTATTGTAAATTTTAATGTTAATATAGAAACAAATGTCATATTATTATGTTATTTTCTTTATGGCTTTGAAGTTATTTTGATGAAATTATACTGATATTTGATGTCACAAATTATAGGAAAAAGCTAGAATGATCGCTAATCAAATGCGATCTGAAATATGGGCGTCATATCTACATGACATTGCCCTTAGTACTAACCCTATATTCATCACCCACCAAATTAAGCAAAGATACACTGATGAACTTGTTAACATTATCATCAAGGGTGACAAAAGTGAGGAGAAAGAGGCATTGAGAATAGAATTGGACTGTAGAATCCAATCTTTGAAGGTAAGTAGTAATTCGACTAAAAAAGTAATAGAAGTTCAATAGATATTAATATTTTATAGTATCTTATGGATCATGATCTCTAATTTTATGTGTTCTTGTATAGACATATGTGCCAGTTGTGACATCACATGGTGAACATGGTGAGCGTTGTTGCGCACAACCTTTGTGTAAGTAACACTTTGTTTGTTTTGATCAACATTATAACACTTACCTTCTTTTTTGTGGAAATTTCTCTCTAATATCCCATTTGATCTTTATCCATTGCAAATGACTTTGCTAACAATATTCTATTCTTCAGCTCATGATGAAGTGCGAACTCCTCCTTCGGTTGGTGGTCTAGTATTGCCTGGTGCATTATTGGCAACAAGGACCATGCAAACATCCTCGTCTATGCCCAATAGAACTGGTAAAACCTTGTTTTGCTATATTTTGTAATGTGCTATTTGTAATGTATTTCTACAAGTTGATGAACAACAAAGTAGCATATCAGTGCTTAAATGATGTCTACAAAAGCTTGCATACACACAAACACATGCATACACACACCACACATACATACATACATACATACATACATACATACATATATATATATATATATACCCACACATAGAGAGACATGGAGATAGGCAGGGAGGTAGACCAACAGAGAGCAGTACTAGAATTATTATTTAATTGTCATGATGTTTCAGTTGATAGACCAATAGAGAGCAGTACTACTGAAGCTGATCCATTTTCTGGAGCAGTTCATGTGATTAGTACTGGTTCGTATGAAGGGACATTATTGCTGAATAAGAAACTATGTTTCCGTTAAAAGAATGAAAGCTTCCAGGTGCTTTAAAATTGTTATTATTTAAAGTGTAAATTTAGTTTACTTTTACATTACTCATTTTGAACTAATAAATTCTTTATGTTTTTGTAGGTAATAATGCTTTCTTTAAACATCTTTTTCATATGACATTGAGACTATTTGGACCCGCCATACATAAAAGGTACGTAGTTTCATATCATTGCTACATAATTTCCATTTTTTGTAATATATTAAAGTTATTGATCTAACAATCTATTTGTTTTTAAAAAGGTGGAATGTACAAGCCGTGGAATTAAAAAATCAGTTGATTGCATCTTTCGAGGAGAAATTTGGGAAAAACATTTTTGACACTGGCCTACTTCTGAAAAGAGCAGCAAAGCATATAAAGATTGTGAGGGATCAATATAGAAGGGCTCTTAAGGATAACCCAAAGTACAACCATCCTCATATGATTCCACCAATGGAGTGGAATGAAATAATAGAAGATGCAAAGGAGAAAAGGCTATGGGAAGATAGAGATAATGAAGCAGCATAGGGAAAAAAGAGGTATGTCATTATAGTATTGAGTACATTGCAATCATGCACTAATTATTGATATTTGTAAATATATAATCTAAGATGTTTGAAATTGTCCATAGATTGCAAGACACATCTGTGGCTACAAAAGTGAGAGTAGAAAAGGTTGGCCAACACAAACTTGGCTCTAGTGGCTATATGAATCTCTAGTCTCAACTTGTAAGTAGAGCAATGAAATTTTTTTTTTTTTAAATATAATGTTGCTAACAGTTTTTTTAATGAAACCATGCATGGAAAATTGACGTTATCAAGAAAAAATTACAGGGCACATAATTCAATGTGGAGGTCACAGATGAAGATAGAAAAATTGCCTTGAAAGAAGGCTATAAAGTTGTGGTTGCATGCCTACGTGAAGAATCTGTAAGCCTTGCCCAAGAATCCAGTGCACCAAATGATATCTCACAGGTAAATTGGTTAGATATAAAGTAAATGAAATTGAATAGTTGAGAAGATTATTTTTTGGTATTAGTTTTAAACTTAAATTGACTACATAATAATGTGCATAACATTTTACTACAGCCTTCATATCCTACCACAGAACCTGCTCGTGATGAAGGCCATGATGTGCAATATAGTGGTGGAGGTATTAATTTGCTATTGGAAATTAATTATGCAATTATGAATACAATTTAACATCTTCAATTGCAATTTGACGTGTATCCTTTTTTTTTGAATATTTCAGAGTATGTTGAACATCATGTTGAAGGAGTGGACCATGTTCCAAGTCAACATGTTGACGCAGTGGCAGATCAAAATGTTAATGTACATGATGTGGCATTGTTAGGTGAGAAAAATGCATGTTATGTTGTATTCATACTTAATTACAAATTTGTAACAGTTAGAAAAAGAAAAAGAGTATGCCAATTTAACCCATTCACTTGTTCTTGCAACAGAGCCCCCTTTAGTGCAGCAACCTCCTAATCCTCCAACGAGAAGGAGCATCATAATTTGACATTATAGGTGCCAGAAGAGGAGGAGAATGATGCAGATATGGATGCTCCTATGAACACTTTTCTTAAGAGAGCTTAGAAAAAACAAAAAAAAGAAATGGTGTTTTAAAAATCTTCTTTGATAAACCTTGTTGGATAATGAAAGAACTTTGTTTTAAGTAATTATGTATGAATGATGTGTATTAATATAGATTTTTATTTTATGTTAATGAATATTGTTATGTGTTAATGAAGTCTTGATTAGTATTGTGTATTAATGAATTTTATATCGTATTAATGAATGTTATGTGATTGTATTGATTGAATGTTATAGTTCATAAATGGATGAATGAATGAATGAAGTATGTAATTAGATGATAATGGTACTTTAGATTGATGTTAGGGGGAGGGGGGTGAGGCCAAATGAGCTTTCACCTTCACATGGTTGGCCTTGTTAAGTAGAGAATATTATAGTATTCTTGAAACCAAGTGAAGCTCAAACTAAGAACCCTTTTTCATTATGTTCAAGAGGGTCAAACAAGCTAAGGACCCTTTTCATTTTAGTCTAAAAAGTAAGTGTATTCTGTTACAAAAAGGTGTATCTTTATTTTCCTATTATATTGATGTCCTCACCAGAATCCAAGGAACTTTAGGAAGTTTATACATAAACAAATTCCACGTCTCTGGCCCATCAAGAATCCAAGGAACTTTAGGAAGTTTATAGATTAACAAATTCCATGTCTCTAGCCCATCAAGAATCCAAGGAACTTTAGAAAGACTAGAGGCTAGTTGACTCCTCTCCTCTATCCATTCTCTTTAATAGCCATTACCAAAATGGCAAAATATAAAGAACAGATCCCAAATTTATAACCTTGACACTCAATAATGACCCACATGGCTCGGTTACATGGGGAGCAGCCAATGTCAACAAACTAAGACAAAAAAATAACATACCCCCTTTTCTTTGTATAATATATATTTACAAAAGATGACATTTTTCTAAATAAATTCTAGAGTACACTCCAAAGAAAAGCTAGCAAGTTTTACTTGCTAAAGCATATTAAACCCAAATTGTCTCTTGAGTTGCAAAATGTTTAAATGAGTAACAATCGGCCAAGGCCTTTGATATTTCAACAAAAAAAATTTATCTTCATTTATGGGGTAGAAGAGGAGAGGATTTGGCATCAATATGTATTGTTTCAAAGTAACTTGCTATTTTTCCCTCTAACTATTCGACCAGATTCTGGGTTATGATGTTAGATTTAGAGGGTTTCCTCTTTTATCTCTATGAGTTTATTATTCTTCTAATTGTCTTCATTATCATCACATTTCATGCAATTTTTTTTAATTCTTGGATTCCTCTTAAAAGTATGTTTTTCTAAGGTAGGTGTTTGCCTTTTAGACTCCCCATTAATATAATATGATTTTGTTCAGGCTGCTCAATAGAAGCTACAGTTCTCTAAAGTATATGTTTACCTTGCTTGCATTTTATCCTATTCTTGACAAAAAATTGAGACTTTAGAATGTATAAGAATTCTAGGGTTAGGCCATTACATTTTTACTTTGAAATAGGAAAATTTTTTCTTTGATGGTCATTCTTTTTACAAAGAAAAAAGGTGTTTCCCAATTGAATTAATTTATGCTGAATAACCCTATGTCCAATTGGAAGAATAAAACTTCTGCAAGGTTTGCAAAAATTAGAATCCTAGCATCTAGGTAAGCTAGGGTTAAATTCAATTTCATGTGCAAATCTTCACCAAACAATTTTAAAGAAAATGAGGTTAATGACCAATGCTAGAACACTTAATACCTGGAGCCATTTGAGCATCATACTTATGATGACTGACATCACAAGGAGTCAGCTCAAGCTTTCAATACAATGCCCTAAAAACAAATGTTTCCATATTCCAAAAAGCCCTGTTTAACACCTTTTCTTGTAATTTTAGAAATCTTAAGGATCACAATGCTTCAACCAACTCTTGATCTCTGTACTCAAAGACTCCCCTAATCCTCACAATGCTTCAATACCCTTCAAATAACATAACTAAGGAGTTCCAACTCCTACCAAACATTATTTTTGTCTCAAACTTAAAATTGCCTTCAATAGGCATGTCCTATTAGCCCTGTCCTGCAAGTAATATGCACTTTACTTCCAAACTTCTCAAACAACCTAGTAACCTCTTCACCTTTTCAAATACCCTTTATTGAGTTCTTCAAACCCTATGAATCTTAGTCCTTTCGTCTTGTGGTTGATGAACCTTTCTATGACTACTCTTACATGCAACTAGGCTTAATTAGCCCTCCATTTACAAAGCAACTCCTTTTTGCTCTTACTTCCAACATTCAAAACCTTGACATAGTCTTAAGGAATCTATTAAATAGAAGGATTCCTAAATTTGTTTGAACTTCCACTCACATCTAAGAATTTTTTCATCAAACCCTCATTTTAAGTGTTTCTAGCCTAGGGCTCTCTAGAAAAGACCCTTAACAGTTTCACAAAACCTTTCTAATGGTTTAGAAACCTTACAATACACTCCCTTAATTGTTTCCAACACTCATTTATCCACTCCAACCCTCTGATCACTATATTCACCATGTGGTGCTTTCTAAGTGCACCCTCACTGTTTGTTCATCAGTCACCCACTGTTCCTTTCTCTGTTCACTGTCACCTACATCTAAATCATAGTAAAAACATCATATTTATAGGCTTAATTACCTCTCCCACAAGTTACATTTTAATCACAAAAAGTGGGAGAGGCATATTTCCTTAAATTTCTTCAAAACAGTGACAAGCTGTCACGATTCCTATGACAGAAGAGAAGTTCAAATAGATCTGTTAGAAGAAACTTGCAATAGTGCGCTTTTAGTGCCTTTTACATCCTCTAGTGCCTTTTCAGGGAATTACCAAATTTTACGTGTAAGCTAATATTATATGTGTTGTTTCTTTTCAATTAGGTTGGCATGTTCTCAAACCAATGATGGTTGTGGCAGCATTTAAATCAACTTCTAAAAGATCCTTGACTGGTTCACGAGACAGGAGTGCAGCTGTAATAGACAAAGGAAAATCAGATTCCTCTCAAAATGGAGCTCGTAAGAGATCAAGTAAACTAGGCCATGTGACATTTTATGCAAACCAGTCTATGGGTAAACTTTTTGTAATTTCTCTTAATACAAAATTTTATCTAGTCTTTTCAGAATAGTTGTATTAGCTTATTATTATATAACTTTATATATATATATATATATATATATATATATATATATATATATATATATATATATATATATATATATATATATATATATATATATATATATATATATATATATGTATGTATGTATGTATGTATGTATGTATGTATGTATGTATGTATGTATGTATGTATGTATGTATGTATGTATGTATGTATGTATGTATGTATGTATGTATGTATGTATGTATGTATGTATGTATGTATGTATGTATGTATGTATGTATGTATGTATGTATGTATGTATGTATATCAGTTATGTCTTTTTGTTCAACATTCTCTTAATTATGAAATTAAGACTTGACCACCATTGGTACTTTGTCCCAGAAAAATAGGTGTTGAAGCTCCGCTTCTTGTCCTCCAAATGATCAAAGCTTTTAATATGGATAATATAGTAATCAAAGGTGATTGAATGGTATTTACCTTGCATTCAAAAAATTTGCAATATTCGAATAGGAAAATCAGGAGCATCATGAAGGAGGCTTGGTCATATTGGATATCAATTTGAAATTTACCATACAAGATTTTTTTTGTTTATGACATATGTCTAATCCCTTTTGGGACATTTGTAGACTATCCAGCTACACAAAATACATGAATGCTTACTTCTAGCCATATCTTGTTTATGCTGCACAACTCTCAGTTGCTATTATTGTCGAACCCTTATTTGGTAGGTAATAGTCACTCAGTTTCTATATCCAAGTGGATTATTGATTTATATGAGGTAATAGTCAAATATGAATGAGAACCCTCAAAAATTATATAATCTTAAAAAAAGCCTACTCAGGTGCTCGCTTGAACTGTATAGTTGGAAGGAGTTCATCTCTTAGCTTAATCTCATCATCATAACCAAAACTTCGCATAACTGTCCAAGTACCACTTGAGTCTGATTTTTCACAATGTAGAAATTTTGAAAATTTTTAGTGAAAAATCATTTGAATCTTTGTTTCTTGCAAATTAAGGTTTTGTTCCTTGTATTTTTCAAACCCTTAGATTGCCCTAATTCATAGCCTAGTCTCTGTGTCTTTGAAATCCTATTAAATTCTCAAGGTTTGTCTTCAAAGAATTTCTTAGAAATGCTAGTACCATGCCTTATTTTACCCTAGTTTTGAAAGGCCCTCAAAATAGTTTTTCATAAAAATGATTTTGAAAATATATCATTTTACCCTAAGGTCGAGCTTACGCGACCATGGTTTTATTTAAAAGCTTGTTTAAAAACTTATTGACCATATTATTTTATTCAGAAAAGCCAAATGTGATACAAATTTTGTGTAACTGTTGATCTCATTCAGATCAACGGGTACCACATTCCTATAATATTGAGATGTAAGGCTTTTAAATAAAGCGGGCAAGCAATCTTTTGGACACTTAGCAAGGTGGGGTCGAGAGTTCTTAGTATATGCTACGATGTACCAAATTGAAAAGTGATTGCTGACATGTACTACTAGTTGTGCTATTAAGGAGGTTTCCCTGCCAGATGCGATCAAAGTTTGGTCAGCCATAGATCCTTCAAGGATCAAGGGCTGGTGTAAGCTCGCAATAAAGAATTGCTCAAAATTTAAGGAATGAGGGAATGCACCTTCGTGCCGCATGTCATAGCGAGGCACCATGAAATGAACACGTGGTGGGACCTCAAGCAACGTAGAAAGATGACTAAGATTAAAAAGGGTTTTTCTTGTTGCCGAAAGTGCAGAATTTCCTGCATCATCAGCACCCTGGACCCACCACTCATTTATAAAGCATATAAGGGATTCTAAATCATCAGATCAAGCATAAATCGACAATACTTGCTAACTCGCTATGGAAAGATGTGTGAAAGTTATGTATAGTGAGGTAGCGAGTGAGGGACCCACCATTGTTCTCTCAAGGGTTGTATCAAATGTCTGCCACATGATCAAATTAAATTCAATGGTTATTGCTAGCTTGCTATGAAGAGTTTCTCAGAGGATATGTATAGCGAGGTAGCAAATAAGGGCCCACCACTGTTCTTCTAAGCAATGCAGTAATGTGTCATCCATAGGATCAAGATCGAATCAATGGCTGTCACTACTTCACTATGGCAAGGTGCTTGTTTTATATGTATAGTGAAGTAGCAACCTGTCGACATGTGTCCTCAGTCGCCAGTGGGTCTAGACAAAAATGCCATGATCAGAGGAGCATGAAGCCGTAGTCAAACAAATGAACTCACATATTGAAAGTGTGCAAATTGCCTCCAAAGAACATGGAGCTCCACGCTCAAGAAAATCTATAGGTAAAAAAGAGAAAGCATGAAAGAGGCAGAAGCCATGAGCAATCACCAATTGAAGTCATAGGAATCCACTGAAAACAAAGCAGGAATCTCACGTAAAGAATGGAAGCAGGGAAAACCCACTGCATGAAAACAAAAGGGAACAAGCTGCAAGGATGACTTGACTAGACAAAGAAGCAAGTTTCCATGCTAAATCACAGGGCAGACTAGTGTTAAGCAGAAACCTATGACCAAAAAGAACCCACGCATCAGCATGAAAAGATCTGTAGGTGCTGAGTGAAATGGCAGGGTTAGAGGTACCGATATGTTAAAAAGAAAGAATGTTACGCTATAAAAGGCCAAAGCAAAGACAAAGCCATGGATTATAAATAGGGGAGTTTAAAATGCAAATTCAAAGTTCAATCTCATGTAAAGAACAAAGGGGAAGTCGTTAAAATGCAGAGGATGCATTGCAAGCAAATCTCCCCCAAAACCAAGTGAATTCAATTCATTGCATTGTATTCACAATGATTTAGTAATTGGAGCTCAGTTCCCTGATAACAATATTTGGAATGCAACTGAAATTAAATAGACAAGAGAAGACTTTAGCATATGGATGCTAGATAGTGAGGTATAATCTATTGATCACTTTTGCAGAAGGATAATTGAGATTCTTTTTTTATTTTCCTAGAATTTGACCATGTGAGGCAATTTACAGGCTGGTACATTGCTTGTAAGAATTGGAATAAAAAGGCCACTAAGAAGGTTTTCCCTAAGACTGGCTGATCAGACCAATTCCCATGAACTAGATGACTTAGTGATTGATGCCCAGGTACAAAGGATTTCAACAACACATTTTGATGATTTTGGGGGTCTGGTAAACATTTCATGGGTAGGAATGTTCTGATGTGACACTTTTCTTGCATGTACTCTCACAATTTAGTGATGAAAATAGCTATGTAAATCTTATATCTCAATAGTTTTGATCTATATGATGATGTTTAAATCATGGAATCCATTAGTGGTTTGACATTGGTTTTCACTTTTCATTTGTCCATGTAGATGGTTCCATTGTTGAGCATTTTTTTCACTGGCATCATGTCTAGTTTACATGGAAGACTCGATTACTTAAATTCAATAGTAAATATGTCATTAGTGACAAGGTCATACAATGAAAAGCATGACTTTTGGGAACCTCTCATTAAACTTGTGGATGGATTTTTGAGGTATGATTCTATCTATCAAGAATGAAAAAATTCTTTAATCATCTTGCTTGCATCTCCTTAGAAGCTGTTTTCACCTTGAGCTATCATTTATACCATTGAAGGACTGTGTTCCCTACTGTTTACCAATGAAATAAATGGTTTTCATTTTAGTTTTGAATATTGTTTTCTTTCCTTCATAGTGCAAATTCTAAGGAGTTCCTTAAAAATTTATAGAATGAATTGCAGAAAAATATCAAACAACACCATATTTGCAAAATATGGGAAGTACATGCTCTCCTAAGATAAAATACAACTACAAATTCCTAACTATAAAGAAAGAGTACTCAAACAATGGTGGTTCTGTCTATTGCATTTTGAAAAGAAGAGATGTATTTTTGGGAACTAGGGCTATAGGCTAGAAAACAAGTATAATGTTATTTTGTGTCTAGGCACACAACATGCCCTTTTCCTAAAAGAGACTCATCCTCAAAGCTAGTAAAAGTAAAAATGCTAAGTAACACTTTTAATATACAACTTCAAAAATGTATAAAATGGGGCTTCTTTCTTAAAATACTGGCTCACATGAATGTTTTGCCACAATTTTTGAAGTCTTGGAAAATACTTCATAATTGAGTACTAGATCATCTATTGCAATCACTTTTATTTCACCTTCCAAAATTAGATTGTTATCTTTAGCATCAATTTTGCCTCTTCAGTAGCAATCCTTCCAAGTTTTAATATTACTATACATTATACATTTGTTACTGGGATTTGCTTCTAATTTACTGTGTTCCAACCTCTTGTAGACTTGCCTAGGAAGACACCACAGATCCTTTGTACTACCCCACCAAGGAACACTCAAAACATAGGGTCAAACATGCATGAAAAACTATTTTATTTTCTTTTAAATGGGAGAATTTTTTTGTCTTTAATTAGGATTGTTTTTTGGAGATTGCAGTGTGGAAGAGTGTGCTCATTACTTGGAGACAATCAAAACACACGAGAAGAAGCTAGATGACAGTATTTTGGAGCATACTTAAAATGACTATCTATCATGAGTATTCTTCATACCTCTATTGAATAAAAGTTGTGCACTGTTCATGTAGATTCAAAACTTAGAAATATTCATTTCTTTTAGCTAGGAATAATAAAGATAAAATGATTGAAAGAAGAAATAGATTTTGAAGAACCTCTTTAAATGAATATAAGACATTTGTGTTAAAAAAAATTGTGTTTCGAATAATTTGTATTGTATTTCTGAATGATCAGTGGAAAAGTTTTCTTATATTTGCATCCTTAAGTGAGGAGTGCCATTGTATGGGACATGCCTCGTGTCCCTTCATTTCCTTTGCTAATTGCACCTTTCTGTTACAAGTCTTCTAACAATAAGATCAGTTAGTATAAAAAAATTTAATAATGAAGATTGTATCCCTTCATGATCATTTCTAGATGCACCTTTTCCTTCTTAGATTTGCATCCTTTCATTCAATAATTAATCAACTCTATCTCTGCTCCTCTTCAAACTTAGCAAAACACATGTGCTCATGCACTTCTTGGAAAGATGAAAACCAACAGGAAGAAAACTATGCTACCTATGTACATGAAACCTCAACCCCTATCAAAAACATGGTTTGAGATAGATCCCATTGACTGGAATAGGCAAAATTTAACCACCAAGCTTGCTTAATTGAAAAGCATTAGCCTGCTTACAAATGACGTAGGGACCACTCCATAGTGCATCAAATTTTGAGTGCCTCCCAGGCTTCCTGTCTACATCCCATTTCAAAACCAAATCACCTTCTCTAAAGATTCTAACCCTAGCCTTCTTGTCAAAGCTCCCTTTCACCTGCTGTTGATGTCTTTCTAGGGTTTGCATGGCCTGACTTCTTTTCTCTTCTAGCTCCATCAGCTCTACCATTCTCACTGTCATGGCATCATCTTCAATTAGCTCTAGTTGATGAGCTAGTTCTAGGGATGGGAATTCTAATAAAATTGAAAGCCTTGCCTCTTTGCCATATACCAACATAAATGGTGAATTTCCTATTGACCTTTTAGGTGTTATTGTGTCAGCCCACAATGCAGTCCTCAACTTTTGATGTCAACACCTCTGGTTATCCTCTATAGTTATTTTCATAATCGTAATCAAGTTTTTGTAGGATGACTCAGCCAAACCATTTCCTTGAGGATAGTAGTTTGAGGATGTGCTCAAGTAGATATTATGGTCAACTGCCCATGCACAAATCTGAGCTCCTACAAAAGATTTTGCAATATCTAAAATAATGGTTGAAGGGGCACCAAACCTGGTCACAATTTCGTCAAGGAACTCAACAACTGAAGATTTTTTGGTGTCCTTCAATGCAACTACCTCTATCCATTTGGTGAAGTAACTTGTAGCAGCTAAAATCCATTTATGACTACAACTAGAAGAAGGATTGATAGATCCTATGAAATCCAATCCCCATTGAGAAAATGGCCGGTCCACCTGAATGGGACGAAGAGGAAGAGCTGCAAGCTTTTGCTTAACAGAGAAGAAGGCAAATTTTTCACACTTCCTCACATACCTATGACAATCATAGAATAGGGATGGCTACTAGTAACCAGCCCTCATGATCTTCATTACAGTTATCCTTGCTGAGAAGTGACCACCATTAGGACCATCATGAAGCTCTTTGATCATTCTTTTAGCTTGATCTATGTCAATGCATCTTAATAGGGCTCCATTAAAGTCTTTCCTGAAAGGGATACCATCAACTATGACATAAGGAATTGACTGTAATCTATACTATCTCCTTTTAGTTCTATCTAACCCTTGAGGGTATCCATTGCCTAATAAGAAATTCCTCATATCATCCATCCAATTCCTTGGATCATCATTTCTTGTCTCTTGTTGTTCTATTAGTATCATAGTGACTTCCCCATCCGATTCCTGATATGATATCATCTGTTTACACAACCCCTTCCCTCTTACCAGCGTGGTGATCTAGATGTCAACATCATATTCCATTACTTTAGTAATCCAACCAGCTCTTCTCACTACTATCTTTACTCAAAAGGAAATCCTTCATACTCGCATGGGGTACTAACAAATGAATTTTATTATGAGATAGGAAGTGTCTAAATTTCTTTAAAGCTCTGATGATTGCAAGGGCTTGCTTCTCTACATAGTTGTATTTGCTTTCATACTCTTTAAGCCCTTCACTAAAGAAGGCAATGGGATGCTCTTCATCTTTATCATTTATTTGAGTCAAGATAGCAAAAATGCTTGACTCACCACTTAGGGCATAAAGAATGAAATCCTTTTCAAAATTTGGATTAATGAGAGTAAGGGCTGAGGCTATGGCTACCTTGATCTCTTCAAAACTTTCCTGCCCTTCCTTGGTCCATGCAAAGACCATACTTGTCTTGAGCATAGCCATAAGGGGTTTTACCATGGTAGCAAGATTAGGGATAAATCTTCTCACAAAATTTATCCTACCAAGGAAACTTTGCAACCCTTTCTTATGTTTAGGAAGAGGGAGAGCAAGTATTGCTTTTGTTCTTTCTGGATCAATGGTTAAACCATCCTTAGATACAATGTGTCCTAATAATTTTCCTTGATTGGTAGAAAAGAAACACTTGCTTGGGTTAAGAGATACCCCAGACTCTCTACACTTTAAGAACACTTGTCTCAAATGATCAAAATGATCTTCTACATTCTTTGAATACACTATGATATCATCAAGGTAAACTAATAAAAACTTTTCAATCATGTGTTTGAAGGCCATCTCTATTGCCTTCTGAAATGTAGTACCTGCATTGGTTAGTCCAATTGGCATCTTACAATAAGAATAGGTACCCCATTTGGTGGTAAATGTAGTCTTGTACCTATCAGAATCTTTGACCAGCACTTGATTGTAGCGAAAAAATCCATCAAGAAATGAAAACCTCTTTGAACCACTAACCTTGGACAAAATCTGCTCCATGGAAGGGAGAGGATGGTGATCTTTAAGGGAAGCTTGGTTAAGGTCCCTAAAGTCCACACACAATCTAATTTCTCCATTCTTCTTCCTAATAGAGACAAGGTTTGCTACCCATGACGAGTGCCTAATGGGGAAAATTATATTGGCCTCAATCAATTTGGATAGCTCTTTTCTCATTAAGGGTTCAATTTTGGGATTCACTGGCCTTTGTTTTTGTCTTACTAGTTTGACATTATCAATTAAATCTATGGTATGTTGAAATAACCTTGGGTCAAAACCCTTCAAATCATCATACATCCAGGAAAATACATCATTAAATTCTTGTCATAGATGAATAAAACTTTCTTGCTCAATCTCAGAACATACCTTCCCCATGTTTAAGGATTTTCCATTAGCAACCGTGACTAGGGTGTGATTGTCTTCGTTAGTAGCTAGATTCATGACTATGTGATGCGGACACAACTCAAGCACAGAATAGACACAACAGGAAAAGGGAAATTGTATTAACTGTGAAAATAAGCTAGTACATTCAGTTTAGAGAAAATAGACTTAAAAACATGCCCTAAGGGCTTACAATAGCACAAAACTAGAGATAATTTCTCCTTTTGGTACCTCCTCTCAATTTCCACTCCGAACTGCCTTTTACAATGCCAAAAATGTCCTTAAATAGACCTTGGAGGGTTAAGGACTAGGAGTACATTCTAGAAAGTGCTAGTAAGCATCCACCAACCAAGTAGAAGGCTCCAGAAGCCACGTTAGAAGTTGGTCCAAATCTAGAAGAATCCAAAAATGGTAACCGAACTTTCGGGAGGCATAACTTTTGAACCGTAGCTCCGATTGATGAATTGTTTACATTTTCGAAAAGATCTTGAAGCGCTCTATAGCCCTATGGACCAACTTCACTCGTCCCCCATTTTTACGCCCTTTTCAAGGTCATTTAATGCCCCTAACCTGACTTTGAAGCATTCTTAGGAGGTCTCCAAATACTAAAAAATTGCGATAACTTTCAAACCGTGGGGCCTTTTGACCTGATTCTTTTTCTGGAATGCTCTAAATTGAAATTACATTCATCTGGCCAATTTACACCTCCTAGTTCACCAAAATGATGGCTCAATTACATACTCCTATTTTTTTCAACATTTACATGTATCCCAAGGTGTTCAAATACTCTATCCTAGAACACTGATAGTGGAACTGTGAGAGTTGGAACCTTTATTTGACCCAAATGGGTATCTAGAAATGAAAACACATGAAATAGAAACTAAGTCTAAGTACATTTTTTTTGGGTGACACAGGATTGCCCTTATACCTCTGGATGCTCCTACATCAGACACCCAACGTAGATTGAAAAATGACCCTGTCACTTTATGAATGGTAGAGGAAATCCCAAATGGGAAACCTCAGCTACTAAAATCTAGGTTGAGTCCTCTATCGGCCGTCCTTTTCACTTGACCAAATACTCTTCATACTGCCTATTTCTGGTGTTCCTACCCACACGATGATCTAGAATGTCTTTTATCTCCTCCTTAGAAGCAGGAATTGGACATGGCTCTAACATCAGTTCCTCATCTGCACCATCATCATGATACTCTATTAAGTCTACAATGTTGAAAATAGGAGAAATGTGAATACCATATGGCAACTCCACCTCATATGCATTTCCTGAGTCATGTTTCTTCAAAATTTTGCAGGGGCCAAATTTCTTCATTTTCAGCTTGTTGTAAGTACCAGCTGGAAATCTTTCTTTTCGTAAGTGTACCATGACTAGATCCCCTACTTGGAATTTCTTATGTCCTATCCTTTGATCACCCCTAGCTTTATACTCTTGATTCATCTTGGTAATGTGTGCTTGAACCTCCTCATGTAGACGCTTGATATGTTTAGCAAATTCTTCAGCTTCAACACTTATCCTTTCCCCTTGCTCTATCTTCCTCAATTCTGGCGCAGTCCTTGGGCTACTTCCATATACAATGTGGAATGGTGATCTACCAGTACTCCTATTTACAGAGTTATTGTGAGCAAACTCAGCTTGTGGTAGAATCAAATCCCACCCCTTGGGCTTATCCCCAACTAAACATCTCAGCAAATTGCCCAGACTTCTGTTTGGCCGTCAGTCTGTGGGTGATGTGTGGAACTGAATTTCAAGTTTGTTCTCAACTTTTTCCACAATGTTCTCCAGAAATACACCACAAATTTAGTGTCTCTGTTAGAAACTATACTCCTTGGAAGACCATGTAGTCTTACCACTTCTCTAAAAAACAAGTCTGTAATATGGACAACATCATGAGTTTTGTGGCATGGAATGAAATGTGCCATTTTGGAGAACCTATCAACCACCACAAATACTGAGTCATTACCCCTTGGTGTCCTTGGCAATCCAAGAACAAAATCCATACTTATGTCCTCCCATGGCTTTGATGGAACGGGCAATGGCTGATATAGTCCAGTATTGTGGCTAAATCCCTTAGCAACTTGACAAACCTGGCAACTCTATACAAACTTCTTCACATCTTGTGAAATCTAAGGCCAAAAATAATGTTCTCTAAGAATGGCAATGGTCTTATCTCGACCAAAATGTCCTTCCATCCCTCCACTATGTTTCTCTTTAATCAAATTTTCCCTCATGGAACTCCTTGGAATGCACAATTGGCTGCCCTTGAATAACATACCATCCTGAATCAGATAGTCTAACAACCTAGTTCTATCTACAGCAACAGGCTCTTTACAAGCTTTCCACGCTTCAGCAAAATCAGGATCTTCAGGGTACAGATTCTTGAGTTCATCAAACCCAACTACTTCAACCTGCATTACTGTAAGAAACAACTGTCTCCTACTTAGTGCATTTGCAACCCTGTTAGATTTTCCACTTCTATGTTTCAACACAAATGTATAGCTCTGCAAGAACTCTACCCACTTCATATGCCTATGATTCAATTTACCTTGGCTATTTAGGTATTGTAATTCCTGGTGATCAGTATACAAAACAAATTCCTTTGGCAATAAATAATTCCTACATTTCTTTAAGGTTTGAACTATTGCATAGAACTCTTGATCATAAACAGAATACTTCTTCTTTGCATCATTCAAATTTTCACTAAAATATGCAATAGGCTTACCTTCTTGTCTCAATACAGCCCCAATAGCGCTGCCACTAGCATCACAATCCACCTGGAACACCTTTCTAAAATTTGGAAGTGCCAACATAGGTTTTTTTGTCACCTTCTTCTTCAGCAATTCAAAACTTCTCACAGTTGTTGTAGTCCATTTGAACTCTTTTCTATCCCCTCTTATTGTGTCAGTTAGGGGTGCACATATGCCACTAAAATTCTTAATAAACTTCCTGTAAAAACTAACCAGACCATGAAATGATCTTACCTCAGTAGCAAACCTTGGAGTAGGCCATTCCAAGATGGCTTTTACCTTCTCTGGATCCATTTTGAGACCTTCAGGTGATATAACAAACCCTAAATAGACTAACTCCCTTTTTGCAATGATACACTTCTTCAAATTAATTAACAGTTTCTCTTCCCTTAACCTTTCAAGGACACTATGAATATGCAATAAATGTTCTTCCAAAGTCTTGCTGAAAATTAAAATATCATCCAAATAGACAATAACAAATTTTCCAAAGAACTTCTTAAGTACCTCATTCATAAGCCGCATGAAGGTGCTTGGGGCGTTCGTCAATCCAAAGGGCATGACTAACCACTCATAAAGACCCTCCTTGGTCTTGAAGGCCATTTTCCACTGATCTCCTTCTCAAATCCGTATCTGGTGATAACCACTCTTGAGATCTATCCTTGTGAAGTACTGAGCTCCACTCAATCAGTACATAAGATCATCCATTCTTGGCTAAGGAAATTGATATTTGATGGTTATCCTATTTATAGCTCGAGAGTCTATACACATCCTCCACTCTCCATCCTTCTTTGGTGCCAATACTGTAGGTACTGCAGATGGACTCGGGCTCTCTCGAATCAAGCCCTTCCTCAATAGCTTCTGAACCTATCTATTTAGCTCCTTTGTTTTAGTAGGAGTCATCCTATGAGCAGCCTTGTTAGGAAAACTAGCTCCTAGAATTAGATCTATCTGATGATTGATTTGCCTTACTGGTCTACCCAACAATAGGTGGCAAACATTCATTGGAATAACATCACAGAGAAATTCATCATGGTAACTCCTAATTTTGAATTTCATGAGACATTGTTCACTTACCAGGACCTTATGATCATCTTTCACCCAAGCAATTCGATAGGGCTGGGGATGTTTCTCCCTCTTGAGCTTCAGCTTAGAGACCATCTCCTCTGAAACCAAGTTGTTAGTGCTACCACCATCAATGATCACATCACAACATTTTTCCTCACATTTGCACCTAGTATGAAAAAAACTCCTCCTTTATCCTGGTTCAATCTCACCACTTAATAGGACCCTTTCATTTACCAAGGTCTCTCCTCTTTTTGCATCCTCTAAAAGTGATGACTGTGCATCCTCATCCACATGAGCAACCCTAGCTTGACCCTCAACTCTCCTATCTATCCTTCCTTTTCATTGAGGGCATTCAAAGGCACAATGAGCTTCTTCATTGCAATGGAAATAGGTACCACAAAAGCCTCCTCTTCCTTTTCCACATCCTCTACCTCTTCCTCTCTGATTTCCAAAGTCTTGATCACAAGAGTAGTTGAAACCCTCATTCCTCTGGTTCCTGCTAGTACCCACATCTTCATTTTTCTTTTGGGTTTCATTTCAACCTCCAGATGACCTACCGCTTCCCCTTCCTCCTTGACCATGCCCTCTTTGTCTCCCTTCAAACCTCTTATTCAACTTGTAGGGAAAACTGGTATGCCTCTTCAACGCTGGTCATTCTTACCAGACTTAATTCCTCATGGATGCTAGGTCGCAACCCACTGATATAACGAGCAACCTTTTCCTTATTTTCTTCTGCATGCCCTGCTCTAATCAAAAGTCGATAAAACTCCTCAGTATATTCTTGGACTGATCTTCCTGCTTGCTTTAGCCCATGCATCTTCTTAAACAAATCAAGCTCGTAGTCCACAGGAATGAACTGCTTCTTTAATTTGTCCACCATGCGATCCCACCTTGTGATCTTCTCCTTTCCTCTTTTGTTTCTTTCCAATTGAACCTCTTGCCACCAGATTTTGGCATGGCCTTTCAGTTTGGTCTTTGCAAACTGAACCCTATTTGGGTCCTTGATATCCTCATACTCAAAGTATTCTTCCAGTTCATTGATCCAATCGATCAACTCATCTGGTTTCAGATTTCTTGAAAATACACCCACACCAATTGTAGGTCTTTTCCCAAATTTAGTAATGGCCCTAAAAAGCCTTTCCTCTACTTGATTCAGAACTTCCCCATCAAATTCCCCTTCTGGTCCAATTTCTTCTTCTTCATTGTCATCCTCACTGTCGTCACCTGCAGCAACATTTGTTCCTCTACGAAGCTCCTCCTGCAATGCTTGTACCTGTCTTTGGAGGGCTCTAACCTCCTTAGGATTAATAGCTCTGGCCCTTCCACCATGTTCTCTTCATGGAGGTATCTTCTTAACTCAAACCCACAACCACACAGTCCTGGTGCAAAATGCCTCACAGTCGGCACTCTATCTACACACTCAAGAAAACCAGCTCTGATACCACTTGATGGGGACACAACCCAAGCACAGAATGAACACAATAGGAAAAGGGAAATTGCATTAACTGTGAAAATAAGATAGTACATTTAGTTCAGAGAAAATAGACTTAAAAACATGCCCTAAGGGCTTACAATAGCACAAAACTGGAGATAATTTCTCCTTTTGGTACCTCCTCTCAATTTCCATTCCGAACTGTCTTTTACAATGCCAAAAATGTCCTTAAATAGACCCCAGAGGATTAAGGACTAGGAGTACATTCTAGAAAGTGCTAGTAGGCATCCACCGACCAAGTAGAAGGCTCCAGAAACCACATTAGAAGTTGGTGCAAATCTAGAAGAATCCAAAAACGGTAATCGAACTTTCGAGAGGCATAACTTTTGAACCATAGCTCTGATTGATGAATCGTTTACATTTCTTAAAAGCTCTCGAAGTGCTCTATAGCCCTATGGAAAAGCTTAGCTTGTCCCCCATTTTTTGGCCCTTTTTGATGTCATTTAATGCCCCTAACCTAGCTTTGAAGCATTCTTAAGAGGTCTCCAAATACTCAAAAATTGTGATAACTTTCAAACCGTGGGGCCTTTTGACCTGATTCTTTTTCTGGAATGCTCTAAATTGCAATTACATTCATCTGGCCAATTTACACCTCCTAGTTCACCAAAATGATGGCTTAATTACATACTCCTATTTTTTTGGTATTTACATGTATCCCAAGGTGTTCAAATACTCTATCCTAGAACACTGATAGTGGAACTGTGAGAGTTGGAACCTTTATTTGACCCAAATGGGTATCCAAAAATGAAAACAAATGAAACAAAAACTAAGTCTAAGTACTTTTTTTTTGGGGTGACAAAGGATTTCCCTTATACCTCTGGATGCTCCTGCATCACTCTACCTCTTGCTTGGTCATTAGGATTGAAAACACTCTCTAAGGTAATGAGATCCTTAGGAAATTTTTTCGAACTGAGATTAATGATTTGATCACCATACTGATTTTGCAGTTTTGAATGGTTTCTATCTGAAAATTCTACTTCATTTTGCAAGAAGCTTACAATTTGTTCATTAGATTTAAACACTTGCCAATGGATGTTGTTGTCAAGGATGGAAAGCCTTAGTACCATTTTGATTTGTTGCTTCTTCTTCTCCTCAAGATTCCCTGACACATCATGAGATGCACCTATTGCCGCAAGTCTATCAGCATATCTATTTTCTTTTCTAGGGATGCTTTGAATATTAAATGCATCGAAACCCTCAAGAAAATCCCATACCCTATGTTTATAAGACTTGAGAAAACTGTTCTTGGCGATATTCTGATTTCTCACTTGATTAACCACCAACTCACTATCTCCATATACACTTAAGGCTTGAATTCCTCTTTTCTGAGCAAGTAGGAGACCTTGAATCAAGGATTCATACTCGGCCACATTATTAGTGCAACTGAACTGGAGCCTAAAGGACAAGTAGTACCTTACTTGTGCAAGAGAAATCAACATCACACTAGCCACTGATCCATTCTTATTCCTTGATTCATCAAAGTGCATACTCCATACCTCACTCACATCTTCTTTAGTCTCCACAAGATTAGGAACTAGAGCATCTTTCTCTAATATACAATATGTATTGAGGCCTATCTCAAGGGTTTCTGAAATAGGATCAAATTGATATACATTAGCCCATTCATTTAAGAGAAAATTAGGTATCTCTGCTAGGGAAGTAGTAGGCTCATTCATTATGTCATTCTCATCCATTTCTAGGGTAGTGCAATTCATGTTGATGAGATTAGGGGTGTAGGGTTTAGTATGATGGAGGGCTAGAGGCTTTGCTTTGATTGAAGCTTTGGTCCCATATTTTGTTCTAAAAGACATATATGACCAATCAGAAGATATGTAACCACCTATTTGGGTAGTGAAGTCTCTTGACAGACAGATGGCAAAATGTGGCTTGACTTCAGCAACGGATATATCTTGAGTTACAATACAACCAGGGCATGCATGTAGGGTCGTTTCCACATTCCTAAGGATCCCTATAGTCTTGATAGTACTACCATCCAATTGTAATACATCTCTAACAATGGGCTCATATTTCATTTCCAAAACATCAGCAACACACCTAGGCATCACTGAACTACTAGCCCTTGAATCAATCATCCAATTGTGGACTAGTTTACCCCCTATAAGTAGAGAAACATAAAATGGAGGGGGTCTAATCTTTTTACTTGTTAGTGTTTTCCAAGTGATTTAGTGCTAACCGAGTAACAATAGTATTTTCAATTTCAAGAAAATTTGGTTTTGATCTGGGATTTATTGTTGTCGTAATTGATTCACCCCTCCCCTCTCAATTACTTCTCTTATATTTCTAACACATGAGATGACAAGGTAAAAATAGATGATGAGATGAGTTGTGTGCATGAACCTTAGAAAATTAGTAAACATCCCTCTGATCTATCTAGCCTATGGGAATAGTGTTGGTAGTTCATTTACACATGGGGTGTTACATCCCAAATTTTGGCTCAATTTAAAAATTTTCATATAGCAATTGAGATTTCATGTGAAGTCAACTGATAAGCAAAATTAGTTATGATAATGTGAAATGGTAAGATGGTTAGTCATTATAATTTCATATGAAGTTGGCCTGTTAGTTAATCATTATTATGATATTTTAATGTTTTCTTGGAAAGTTGGTTATTCATCATGAATTCATGAAAAGTGAGATGGTGGTTATCCATTATGATGGTTTATGAATAATAATTGTTATGGTAATTATGGTTTTATTGAGTAATATGATATTATCATGGAGAATTTCTTCGTTGTATGAACAAGTCAAAGGAGGGGAAGCATTTCTAGAAATGAGTTGATCACGGGGGTGCCACATATGATTGAGAAGATAGGTGGGAGTCCTAAACCACCATGACCAAGGATGAAATGACTAGACAGGCAAGAAGAACATAGAATGACCACGACCTATCCAGATAAACAAAAAACATTATAAAAACTTAATTAAGAAATATTACCTTCATTAGGTGATGACCTCTATATATCTTGCAAATCTACCATGTCTTAGTATAGTAATATCATGTATATACTCATACTTGTGTGGGTATGAAATATGTATGTATGTACACACACGTGTCTGTATGAAAAGACCATCATTAATGTATGCATGCATACATGTGTGTGTGTGTGTGTGTGTGTGTGTGTGTGTGTGTGTGTGTTAATGATGAACTTCACATACACACACACACACAAATAAATATACCTACATATCAAAGTTATTCAAGAAATCATGAATATATAGGAAAAAAATTAAATATACTAAGACATGGTTGGGCGTATGTTGCCACCATTCTTTTTAAAATGTATTTCTCGACCTTTTCCATGGTCATTTATTTTAAATTTCTTGGGTGGCCACATATTTTTCTATGAACCCTTTTATGCATCGAGCTTTATGTTAATTATTATTCATATTGATTTGGAACTATGTGACACCTCTTGCCACCTCAATCTTTATTCACAAGTGAGAAAGTGTGGGTGATTTCTTGTTTTTGCTTGCCTTAGCAGATGTTTTATATATTACTTCCACTTCTTCTCAAGTGTTGTCGAAATATGCTATTATTTTATCACAAAGCTCTCCATATTTTTATGCTAAGTAGTGCACATACCGTAACCAATATGACTATACTTTATTAGAATCACTAAAGTTGGTGAATCCTGTGAAGGAAACTGAGTGTATCTTTCTTGAGTAAAACTATTGCATTGATTGATAGTGGTGTCATCCTCTTGCATCAAACTCCATTATATTCAACATATCAAATCTATAGAATGAGGTCATATCTTGTAATCAAACAAAATCTGATCATATTTATTTCATGAATTATGTATTTTCATGGTATTCTGGAATTGATCTTGGTTATTGAAAGTCATGATTGAATGGTTTGATAAATGTATTTTATGTCCCTTTGTACTCCATCAAATTTTTATAATTTGTTAATTCCGATTGACTATGCATGTGAAATATTTCAAGATCAAATACAATTATGTTTCCGTCTGTTATTAGATTTTAACAATACAAGATATGTCATATATTCTTGAGATGGACAAGATTCTCTACATATAAAAGAACAATATGCAGATTTAAGACTTAATTTTCCTATGATTCCACCAACAATAACTGGCAAGATGATGGAAAATGTATAAGCACATCACTTCTTTTTCTTTTTATCTTAAAAGAAAACATTTATCAAGAAATGATCCTCCCAAATAATCATCCATGAGGACCAGATAGTTCAAGGTGAAGGGAGAGAGTGGGAAGAATCCCATAGTGAAACAGAAGTATAATTGGTTAAAACATTTTGATACAATAAAATAATAGCTAATGGAAATCCTTGTAAGTATTCTTGTTGTCAAGTTTGGTGATGGTTTGTTACTTTGGCACCAAGTTTCTTAGTGACTAGATTGTGGTGTCCTAGGAAAATTTCCAAGGTAGGGAGGGTCTTTCTCAATTGAGATTGTGTGAGGATATTCAAGAGTTTACAGTTGGGAGGTTAAGCCCTTGGCAATGCTTCTCCTCTCCACTAGATGTCAAGACATGCACATTATAATGATAAGTTATGAATTCAAATATATGTTGGTAACATAGATTTTACTTTAATGAATTTTAAATTTTCAAGTTGAGGATATGCTAGATTGATTAGTATCGTTTAATTAGTTATTCCCTTCAATATTTAGAAATTAGTTCCTCTTTAATGTATTCTAAAAATAGTCAATTTGTTGATTTTCCAATTGAACATGAAATGTATTTGTATGCATGAGATAGGCTTACTTGATGGTTGTTATAATTGTCCATCATTTATATGAATAACGAATAAAAACATATCTTTGAAATATATTATATTGCCATAGTTAGCAATAGGAAAGGAAAGGGATGATATAGTGAAATTCAATACCTTAAATTTTATTGGTCATTATGATATAGTGGTATAAATTTTTGTGCCTAAGTGGTATATGTGGACTAACTTGGGAGATGCAGATGTTGCCCTAGGCAGATTCTGATTTTAGAATTTAGAATATGGAAACCTTAAATCCTCTTGTTAGATGTATTGATGATGCCTTGAATTGTTAGTTGTGATATTTTAGGTAAACTATTTGTAACCATTAATCTCTTTCACATGAGCATAGTTGCTATAATTGCCTTCTCATGAATGTGAAGTAGTATTTGGATTTTGATGTTATGCTAGTTGTTAATTAAAACCTTGAAAAAATGGATGTTACATATGGTATCTGAGTTCTAGGTTTGACACTAAATCTTTGGGCCCAACACTCTTTTAGGGAAGCTAAAAATATAGTATTGAATGAGACATGATGAATACTTATTTTGCATAACTGAATATTTTACAATGTAAGCTGAAATATAACACCAAAGATTATCCAAAATAGCTAGGAAGGACTAAGATGATGGTGTGGTCCATATGGATTTGACAGATGGATAAATTTGCAAAATCATAAATATGAATCAGAAATATGAAAATTAACATAATTGGCAAGTCGAGCGGTGGGTGATCAGGCACACAGTGTCCATTGGAAATCCCTGGCCAAGGTAAGATTAGTGGAAAGATTTTTGTTATGATCACTAGAGGTTAGAGTGCTAGTAGTTGTAAGATAGGTTTATTGAAAGTGTCCACAACATTGAAAGTTGACTAGTCAATACTCTAACACTAGGATGCTCAAATTGTAGGACCAAAATGGTGTACATGTACCTTATCCAAGGTAGGGAGAGTAGTGAGACTTACACTAGGTCAAGATGCCTAGGCTTGCATAGTGTATACCCATTTCCATTTCTTCTGATGTGATGTGATCTAAATCTTGATCATAACTAGTTATTTCTTTCTATTACATGTTTTCAGCATTATACTTTATGAAATTATATTTATGCTAATATGAAATGGTAGTTAATATTTTGTTATCCATTTTTGGACTTGAACTGAAAGGAAATGTGAACTATGGTTTTGACAATTCTTGTATTTTGAAAGTAATAATCTTTTCTAATGATGATTAAATTATGAGAAAGCCAAACATCACATTTTGTGCTCCAGTGTGGAGTAAGCACACTTGCATAACTGAAACTATTAATGCTTATTTAAAGATATAATTTTTTTTTACTTGAATTTTTCCTTGAAACATTATAGTGAAGAAATGGGCATGAGAGCCTAGGTCACATGAATGAGAAAACTAAATTTCCAAATCTTTACAAGTGACAAGCGAGTATGCCCTGATGATCTACCTAGTTGACAAGAACCCTATGTAAATTTGTTTCAAATACTTATGATCAATTTAGGACCCAAGGATGCATTGAGCTAAGAAATTTTAGCATAAAATTTAATGACTTTCAGCATGGAATTTTATAGAATAGATTTTGAACAACTTACAATATTTTACTTGCATCTAAATATTTGAACTATGTCTCAGTCAAAATTAGTGTACACATAGATGCATAGATTTGAATATCCTATACAAAACAAACAATACTGCACAATATTTATGATATGAGTTGATGCTATGAGAAACATATTATTATTAACTTGATTATGGATAGGTGAGGGAATTTCTATAGGTAGAGACCCATGAAAATATAAAATTTTATGGTTAGATCAAACTCATGATCCGAGCCACAATTGGAATGATGTGAATAGAACATACAAGAATCTAGGTCACACCCCATCTCAAGAATTGCATATGGGCATGTAGTCCAAGGTCTTGGGAGAATGAGATGTAGATAGTATGGTACCATGTAAAACATAACCTCTATGATCTTATTTGTATGTAAGTTGATCTCTCATTTTTCCTTTGACACATTGTTATACATGTATAATTCACATGCAGAATTCATTTTATATGATAATAAAATATCAAGATCTGCTAAGCTATTTAATTGATTGTAAGGCTCATATTGTATTGCTAATGAAACATCAAGGCATACTAAATTGTATTATATTGTCTTAAAGATGAAATATATTCCTATCATGAAATAATTATTCTAACGAAACATTATTGTCATAAGGTGAGAAAGAAGGCCCAAGTTACATACATGGAAACATAGATACACTAACCATTTTAGGTGATTTGTGAACCTACAAGGATGATCTAATCATTTAATAGGTACCATATACTAGATGGTATGTAAGATTAATTTAATTTATGTGATTGAGTTATGATCTAGAGAATGATAGTCAAGGAATTACAATATTTTGAATGATTAACTTATTCTTGAATGTTGAACATTCAAAATTTCTTACACAAGCTATTGGTATGAGAAAATGACTAAAACATCCTAAGTGTCTACATGAGTATAACAAGAATATAGAATTGAATATCCTAACAACATGGTCAATTCAATTTATGATGGAGTGGGAAAAGCTATAGTAAAGTAAACATAGGTGAGTGTGTGTTTCACTTTCAATTTTATGATTTCATGTAAGCATTTTTCTAGAAAGCATGGAGATAGGGGAATGATAGACCTTGATTTTTATAATGGCTTAGAGTTTGATTAAAATTCAAAAAGGGATGATTTCATGATGTTATATATGTATATCTTATATTTAGGAATTCTTTTAGTGATTAAAAAAAATTTAGAGTTCATCAAGGACAATGAAACACAAGGGGAAGGGTATGTACATCCCAATTTTGGCTCAATTTAAAAATGTTCATATAGCCATTGAGGTTTCATGTGAATTTAGTTGATAGGTAAAGTTAGTTAGGACCATGTGAAATGGTAAGATGGTTAATCATTATAATTTCATATGAAGTTGGTATGCTAGTTAACTATTATGATGATATTTTAATGTTATCTTGGAAAGTTGGTTATTCATCGTGAATTCAAGAAATGGTGGTTAGCCATTGTGATGGTTTATGAATAATAATTATTATGGTAAAAATGATTATATTGAGGATATGATATTATCACAGATAATTTCTTCCCTACAAGACCAAGTCGAAGGGGGGGGAATCATTGCTAGGAAGGAGTTGGCAATGTGGGTACCACCTACCATTGAGAAAATAGGTGGGAATCCTAAACCACCATGACCAAGGATGAAATGGATAGAAAAGAAATAAGAACAAAGGATGACCATGAGCTATCCTGATATACCAAAAATACTATACAAATCTAAATAAGAAATATTACCTTCATTAGGTGATGACCTCTATAAATCTTGCAAAGCTACCATGTCTTAGTATAGTAATATCATGTCTATACTCATACTTGTGTGGGTATGAAATATGTACTATGTATACACATATGTTTTTGTGGGTGTGTCTATATGTGTGTGTGTGTGTGTGTGTGTGTGTGTGTGTGTGTGTGTGTGTGTGTGTGTGTGTGTGTGTGTGTGTGTGTGTAACTACATATCAACATTATTTAGGCAAGCATGAATATATATAGGAACAACATTAATATACTAAGACATGGTTGGGCATATTTTGCCACCTTTTTTAATGTATTTCTCGACCTTGTCCATGGTCATTTATTTTAAATTGCTTGGGCGGCCACATATTTTTCCACGACCCCTTTTATGCATCAGGCTTTATGTTAATTATTATTCATATTGATTTGGAATTGTGTAACACCTCTTGCCACCTCAATCTTTATTCATAACTAAGCAAGTGTGAGAGATTTCTTTGTTTCTTGGATCGCCTTAGTAGATTTTTTATATATTACTTCCATTTCTTCCTGAGTGTTGCTAGCATATTCTATTATTTTATCATAGAGCTCTCCATATTTTCATGCTAAGTGTTGCACAAACAATAACCAATATGGCTCTATTGTATTAGAATCTCTAAAGTTGGTTAAGCTTATGAAGGAAACTGAGTGTCTCTTGCTCGAGTAAAACTATTGTTGTGATTTATAGTGGTGACATCCTCTTGCATCAACCTCCATTATATTTAGCATATCATATTTTCCAAATTAAGTCATGTCTTGTAATCAAACGAAATTTGATCCTATTTATTTCATGATTTATGTATTGTCATGGTATTCTAGAACTAATCTTGGTTACTAAAAGTCATGATTGAATGGGTTGATAGATGTATTTTAATTCCCTTTGTACTCCATCAGAGTTGTAAAATTTATGAATTCTTATTGATTGTACATGTGAAATGTTTTAAGATCGCATACAATTATTTTTCCATATATTATGAGATTTTAACCATACAAGATATGTCATATATTCTTGAAATGGACAAGATTCTCTAGATATAAAAGAACAATATGCATATTTAATACTTAACTTTCCTATGATGCCACTGACCATAATTGGCAAGATAATGGAAAATGTATAAGCACATAACCTCTTTTTCTTATTATCTTAAAAGAAAACATTTATCTAGAAATGATCCTCCCAAATAATCATCCATTTAGACCAAATAGGTCAAGATGAAGAGAGAGTGTGGGAAGAATCATGCAATGAAAGAAAAGTATAATCAGTTAAACCATTCTGATACAATAAAATGATAGCTAATGAAAATCCGAGTAAGGAATCTTGTTGTCAAGTCTAGCGATGGTTTGTTACTCTAGCACCAAGTTTCTCATTGACTAGATTGTGGTGTCCCAAGGAAATTCCTAGGGTAGGGAGGGCCTTTCTCGATTAACATTGTGTGGGGGATATTAAAGGATCCACGGTTGGGAGGTTAAGATCTTGGCAATGCTTCTCTTCTCCACCAGGTGCCAAGATATGCACTAGACAAAGATAAGTTATGCATTCAAATATATGTTGGTAACATGTATTTTACTTTAATGAATTTGAAATTTTCAAGTTAAAGATATGTTAGATTGATTAGTATTGTTTAATTATTTATTCTCTTCAATGCTTAGAAATTGGTTCCTCTTTAATGTATTTGGAAAATAGTTAATCAATTGATTTTCCAATTGAATGTGAATTATATCTATATGCATGAGATACAATTACTTGATGGTTTTTATAATTGTCCTTCATTTATATGAATAATGAATATGAACATATCTTTGAAGTATATTTTATTTCCATAGTTGGCAATAGGAAAGGAAAGATACAGTGGAATTCAATTCCCTAAATGGTATTGGTCATTACGATACAATGGTATAACTATTTGTGCCTAAGTGGTATACGTGGACTGGCTTGGGTTTTGATGATGCTACTCTAGGTGGATTCCAATTTCAAAATTTAGGGTATGGAAACCTTAAATCCTATGTTTAAATCTATTGATATTGCTTTCAATTATTAGCTATGATATTCCAGCTAAACTATTTGTAACCGTGAATCTATTTTGCATAAACATAACTATTATAACTTCTTTCTCACAAATCTAAAGTAGTATCTATATTTTGGTGTTATGCTAGTTGTTAATTACGACCTAGAAATTTTAATTCCTCATGGTGCATGGATAGGGAGCAGGAGTAGGAGTGGAAATAGGTGACATTAGAAATTTGAATTCAACATCGGGTGGTTCTGTCTAGGATGGTGCAGAGGAGGGTTCAGGTTCCTGCCAGGAGGAGGATGACTAGGGGAATAAAGTTTCCTCTATGAATAAGGGCCCACGTGAATCAAGGTAGATCCCAGGGAATGAGGCTTTAAAATTTAGTCAGACTATGTTGGGTTTGCAATCCACTCAGAATGTCCAAGATGCAAGTTTGAATGGACAGTGGTCATCTCTCTTTGGTATCAAGCCCACAGGTAAGTCTTCCTTCCTAGAGATTAAGGACATCTTAGATAAAGAAAACGGCAAGTATGCTCTAGAAATCCTAGATGAACTTGTAGATCATAAAGTTGCTTCTATGGCATCCTCTCTAATTGGGAAGTTTATAGGCTGAAGGCTGAATATTGACATTGTGAGGTCCTATGCAAGAAACAAATGGGACCTGAAAGGTCACGTGGAGATTGCAGCTATGGCTAAGGGTTTCCTCTCCTTTTAGTTCTCTTTCCTAGAGAATCTTGCAAGGACTATGTGTGTTGGGTCCTGGTCCTTTGGTCATTTGACTCTTTCCTTGCAGAAATGGACCTCAAAGTTGGACCTCAATGACTATTTCTTTGTTCAAGCTCCTATTTGGGTATGCCTTCCTGAACTTCCAATATTTTTTTAGCATGAGGATTTTTTTGATGGCATAGCTAAATCTTTTAGGGAGCTCCTATCCATTGACCCTGTCATGGTGTCAAGAAGCTAGTTAATATATGCTAGGATAAGTATAGGGGTCAGTGAGGGTAGAGATATATTGGAGGTTGTGTATCTCCACTCAAAGCTGGGCACCCATATTTAGAAGGTAGATTTTGAAAGTGTCCCCTTTGCATGCTTTCATTGTAAGAAGGTCGACCATGTTGCTAAGTTATGCCCTAGGCTCCAAGAGGAAAAAGCCAGGAAACAATCTCAAAATAAGAGTAAGGCCAAGGGTATAACTAAGGACAAAATCAATAGTTCCAAAGAGGGAGAAAAATTTTGGAGATGGAAGGAAATAACTAACAACGTAGGTACTATGAAGCAGTTGTAGAAGGGCTTAATGTTTGCCCAGTGGCTAATGTTGTGGTCCCAGGGGAAAAGTATGAGGGAACAACTACCAAGGAAGCTGAATCACTCAAGCTCATGGTTATTTAGCAGTAGTCAAAAAGTGAATTTGAAGATTTAGGTAACAAGGTGATATCATGTCCTATGGGGGAAATCACCTAGGGGGGATCTCCTTTCTGAGATAGCAAGCACTGAACCAAAAAAAAAGAAGGGGCAATATCTTATATATCCCATTCCCAAGTTATGGTAGGGAGTGTGGATATAGCTCCACCTAGTGATTGGTGGAATTGCTAAGGTCCTCATCACCAGTTTAACTAACTAGAATGGAGTCTCTATTTGCGAGTTGTATTGATGAATGATAGGGGGAATGGACTATTGTCAAATGAAAAGGAATAGTCAAAACCCCTCTCCGATCTCCCTAGCTACAACAAGAAGTAAAGTGAAAGATGGTGCTGGAGAAAAACCTAAGACTCCTGGAAGGAATAGTCACAATCAAAATAGGAAAGAGGAGACTAGAAGGAATCTAGCGGATGGGAGCCAAAAGACCATCCAAGAGGCCTACCTTGCAAAGAATAGATGAAGGTTGTATCGTGGAACATTCATGGGCTAAATGGAGCCCACAAACAAGAGGTAATAAGAAATATTCTTACGAACCACAAACTGGATTTCATGCTTATTCAAGAAACCAAAATGAGAAAGGAGTCAGTCTAAAGAGTCTCTTTCAGTAAGAGTATGGAGGAGTTAGCTACAAATTCGGATGGGGCTTTGGGAGGTTTGCTTACTCTCTGCAACTCTAATATTTTCAAGTCCCAAGTCTTATATGGTGAAGGTAATATTCTCCTCATTCAAGTAGTTAATATCAAATATCATGAATGTTGGTATCTTTTGAATGTTTATGCTCCCAACTCTAAGATTGGAAGGAGGAACTATTGGGTTAAAAATAAAGAATATTTTATCTAAATTCCAAGTGTGAATCTATATAATCATGGGGGACTTCAATACCCCCTTAAGGGATGATGAAAAATAAGGGGGTCTGGCTCTGAATCTAGATAATAGGCAAGACCTTTTTGACCTTATCAATGATTTGGCATTACTAGATGTTGATCTTTAGGGAGGCTTCTTCACTTGGTCCAATAGGAGAGTGGGTAGAGATTGCATTCAAGTTTGGTAAGACAAGGATCTTATAACTTTGGATTAGATGAACTCAAATTATTGCAAACTATCTTTAATGGCCCAAACAAGATCAGATAACTCTCCTATTTCTCTCACTTTGGACCCAATTGCTCTCAAATGTAACTTCCCCTTTCAATTCAAGAGAATGTGGACTTCCCACCTAGACATATCTCTTTGTATATCAGAGTAGTGGAACATTCACATAGGGGGAAATGCCATTTTCAAGGTGGCAAAGAAGCTGAAAAACATTAAGCTAAATATTAGAAAGTGGAATAAGTCAAATTTTGGTAACATTTTTCATTCTAAAGCACAATTCTCAGAGGATCTCAAAATTATTCAAGAAGTCATTCAGAAGGAGGGGTATAATAAAGAGACGCTGGAGGAAGAAAAAATAATTCTAATTGAGCTTCACAATATAATTGGTCAAGAGGAGGCCTACTAGAAACAGAGATCGAGGGTTGTCTGGTTAAAAGAGGGGGACCAAAATACTAGATTCTTCCATATCTCTACTCTAAAACACATAGTATATAACAAAATCAGTAGAATCAAGTTGGGAGATGTTGTCTTGCAAGACGAAAATGATTTTTCTGCTGAGGCCCTATCTTCCTTCTCTAATCTTCTTTCAAGAGATATTAATCTTATGAATGAAGATCAATAGGATATTATTTTGAATATCCCAGCTCTGATCCAACTAGAGGAGAAAATAATGATTGAGGCTATCCCTTCCCCTCTAGAAGTTGAGCAAGTTATCTTTTCCCTTGTAGCTGACAAGTCTCTAGGCCTGGATGGTTTCCCCACTTTTTTCTTTCAAATGTTCTAGAAAGTGGTCCATTAGGATGTCACCAAAGTGATTCAAGAGTTTTTTGGAGCCAAGAGCTTGCTTAAGGAGGTAAATTCCACTTTCCTTGTGCTTATTCCAAAAGTGGCAGGGGCAGATTATTTGGACCAATTTAGACCTATCAGCCTTTGCAACTTGTTCTGCAAGATTAATTCTAAAGTTCTGGCTTCAAGGATTATCAAGGCTCTCCCTACCATTATAGCCCCTCAACAATCTGGCATTTTCTTGGGGAAGAAAATCCTTGACTCTATCATGAATGTCCAAAAAGTTATCCATTCTTAGGAAGAAGGTAAGAGAGAAGGTTCTCTCCTCAAGCTTGACTTGTCCAAGGCTTATGTTCGGTTGGATTGGTCCTTTCTTTTCAAGGTTCTTAGAGCCTTTTCTTTTAACTCAAGGGTCATCAAACTTGTTAACCAGTTGGTTTCTACTACCTCTTTGGCTTTTTTGGTCAATGGTTCCCCCTCTATGTTCTTCAAACCCTCTAGAGGGCTCAAGTAGGGAGATCTAATCTCGCCAATTATTTTCATTACTTTGGTTGAACGTCTAGGAAGGATGATTTATGCCAATAGAATTTACTGTGCTCTTTCTAGTATCAAACCTTCTTCTAGCCCCCTGGTTTTATCTCATCAACAATTTTTTGATGACTATTATGGGGGGGAAAGCCTAGATTGAAAGATCCAAGGTGATGAAAATGATCTTGAGCTCTTATTCTAGGGGCTCGGGTAGCTTATCAACTAGAACAAGAGCTTTGTTTTCTTCATTAACACTCTGGCTGAGAAACATAGGAAGATTGTTGTTATTCTAGGTTGTGGCTTAGGTAACCTCCCTTCTATCTATTTGGGTCTCCTAATGGGCCTCAAGCCCCTTGATTCTTTCTAGAATAGCCTGATTGACAGGTTCAATAAGAAATTTGTTGGTTGGAAAGGAATCACCCTTAGCCAAGCTCGCAAGATTTAGTTGGTCAAATCCACTCTTCAAAATCTCCCAACTTATGCACTGAGTCTCTTTGGAATTCCCTGCAAGTATGCTAACCATTTTGAGAAGATCTAGAGAAATTTTCTTTGGTCTGGATTGGAAGATAACAAGAGATTTCCCCTCATGGTGTGGGACAACGTGTGCCTCCCCAAACATAATGGGGGGTTGGTTATAAGAAAATTGAGGCCTTTCAATAAATTTGTTTAAGCTAAATAGATTTGGAGAATCTTTTCTAATAAGGGGGTTTGGCGAACATCTTGGAAGACAAATACCTTCATAGACCTTCTATTAGACACTTGTTCTATGCAGATATCATTCCCAATGGATTGAATATATGAAATGGCATACTTAGAGTAGAGATGGCCAACAACAAGGTGAAATGGAGTGTTGGAAATGTCAAGGACACCCTATTTTGGCAAGATAACCGGCTGATCTAGGGGCCTCTTCTCAACATTCCTAAATATGAAAGATGAGCTTATATTTGTATTCAAAGGTATAGCAAATTTGTTAGAGACTATAGATAGGGCCAGGTTTGGAGAGACTATTCCTTAATATCCAGGGACCTCAAACATCTATGACTATTCTCCACTCTATGGTTTTGAATGATGATCAGGACTAGCTTATTTGGGAGAACATGTCTAATGGCATCTACTTGGTGGCTTTGGGATACCAAGCTCTTATGAGGCAGAATTATAGACCAAACTATGCTAAGGCCTGGTTCCCTGGCCTTACCCCAAAAATCAACAATTTCTTCTAGCATTTACTTCAAAACAAGATTCTTACTATTGACAAACTAAGTAAAAGGGTTCTTCATATTCCAAATCAATGTGTCCTGTGCAAAAACTAGGCTGAGTTTTTAGATCACCTATTTATCCATTTCTCCTTCATAAGAGAGGTGTGCTCTATTTTTAGTCAAGCTTTTTGGATGAGCTGGTGTGCTCCTGTCTTGACCATTGAATTCTTTAGGTAATGGGTTGACTCTTGGAAGGGATCTAGGCTCCAATCCATAAGCAAATGGGATATGCCTCACTTTGGTTGGGGAATATGAAAGGAACACAATAATTGTATCTTTAGGGATGCCTTCCTTCATGCCAAAATTGTGACTGGTAAAATTCAAAATGCCCTTTTGGAAAATTATATGTTATGGTCTAACCCATTTGCAAGAGATACCAAAAGTAGCAATGACACTCAGAAAAGAAGAAAGGATTGTCACTAGTCTTTACCCTCGGAGGGATGGCACAAAACTAACTTTGATGGTGTGGCTAAAGGTAACCTAGGACCTATGGGTAATGGAGGGGTGATAAGAAATTGCCATGGGTTTGGTATAGCAGCAATTACTTTCCCTTTGGGACACCAAACAAATCACTTTTATGAGGCTTGTGTTGCCATTAAAACAAGTAAGCTAGCTAAAGAGATAGGTGTTAAAGCCTCTGGCTTGAGGGGGATTCAAATAATATCATTAAATGCTTGAGGGGTGAACATCCCTCATCCTAGAGTATAAAGAATATGATGGAAGAAACCAAACAAATATTACTTACCTTCGAGAGGGTCTATGTGTCACATATTTATCAAAAGGCTAACATGATTGCTGACTAGATGGCCAATGAGGCAGTTAGAAGGGACACATCACATAGGTGGTCAAGTGGTGAGGTGATTTTGGAAACTGCTAAAAGTTTAATAAAGATTGAGAGATTCCAGGGGAGGATGGAAAACATAAAGTGTCATAATGAAAATTAATATTGGCAATCCTACATTTAAAGTTATGAAATCTTGGCATGGGCCGAAAAAGAGTTATCATAATTGGGGGGCTTTATGGCACATTTTTTGGGTGATTGGTAATTATTTTTACAATTTCTTTCCCAAGGAAAAAGGAAAGAAATTTTTTGGTAAGAAAAATCAGATTTCAGCTCTTAACACTTGGAAAACATAGAGAAGTTGTTTTACACTCTACAACAACATGGTGGGTGAAAGGCATCGAAGAGAGCTAGAGGGGGAAGCGGAGAAGTGGAAGAGGAGGTCGAATGTTTGGGAGAAGATGAGGGAAGGTGGCATCGCAAGTTTTATATAGAAACTTCATGGCTGGAATCCAAAGATCATCGATCTTATGGTTAAGTCATGGAAAGATGGGAAGGTGAAGATTGATGGAATTGATTTCTAGGTCAATGAAGGTGTTATTGAGGAGGTAATTGATTCTCCCAATCAAGGTATAAAATTATTTAGGGATAAGAAATTTTCCCTCAATGTTGTTAAAGACTTTGCTAAGGATGTCAAGGAGATGAAAGATTTAGTGAAGACTAGTGCATACTATGAACCAACATCAATAAAAAAACTTTGAAGGTTTATTCTAAGGGCGATTATTTCTTATGTAATGCTTGATGTGAGGTATGATAGAATCCATACCCACCATTTTGTCATCCTAAACCACTTTAGGTATGGAACAAAAATCTCCATCCCCTACTACCTTTTCTTCTCTACAAATAAGAATATCATGAGTTTTAAGAAGAAAGCCTATAATAACTCGGCTTTCCATGAGGGACTTTTGTTACTTATTTATGATCACTTTAAGGCTAAAACCCATGGTAGAGCTATAGCCCCAAAAGTAGAGTCCTTGAAGGAAACAAAAATCTCTTACCTTCCTTCTGACACTAAGGATAGTGTTGGGCTGCATTCAGATGACGAAGAGGAGGTGGCCAAGATTATGAAGGACTTGGGTAGGAGAAAGAAGAAAAAGTCTTGGAAAAGTCTAGAGGGTAGGAATATTAAGCTTGAAGTTAATTTTGTAGAGGATTACAATGAAGAGGAAGAGGGGATGGAAACAAATGAGGAGGAGGATGTGAAAGAGGTGGGAACTAGTAAGGTACAGGTAAGCAAGAAGGTTGGCAACCCACCCAAAAGGAGGAGAGGAAGAGATAAGGGAGCTAAGAAGGTGCATGGAAAGGGAAAGGAGACCCATCTCAAAGCTCAGAAGGAGAGTAAAGAGGATTAGGGTTCGAAAAAAATCACTTGTACTCTTGGTGCTAAGGGTAGGAAATCAACTTGGAGGAACTTTGAAACTAATACTGTAAAAATGGGCCTGGTGAGAGAACATATCCAGCTAGAGGTTTTGGAGGGAAGAGATGGTAGAATTCATTTGGAGGAACTCACAGACCCAACTTTGGTGATTCTAAGCGATAATGCTAGGGAGGTGGGGCTGAACCTCCTAAACAATGCCCACAACAGTATGCTGGACAATTTTCGGTCCATTAAGTGGATTTTCCATAAAATTAAAGAGATCAAGATTAGGATGCAAGGGTAAGAAAGGAAGGAAGGGGGGGATGGGCCCATGAGAATTAGCAAGCTGGATGCAAGGGTTATTGAGATGGAAAAAAAAGTGGAAAGGATGGAGAGCTCCCTCCATAGCTCTACTAACCAGAGCCTCAATATAATCAAAGGATTAAATGATAATATTAAAATGATGCACTCGATGATAGAGGAAAGCACAAGGGGGAAAGAGGAAAAGGAAAATGAGGAAATTAGGGTTGCTGAAGAAGATGACAACCTTTTGGTTGAGAGTCTGAGCAACAGAAGGAGATCAGACAAAAGAAAGAGGGAAAAGGTGTATTCTTTGGATGAAATTCATCTAATGACTGTCGCAACAGAGACCATGGGAGACCTGGAGCTTAAGGTTGCAAATTTGATCAAAGAAATGGTGCCCTGATTGACATTCCTAGTTTTTTGTCTTGCCCTTGGCTTTTGGTGGTTTATGCCTACATGTCCCTCTTTGTGTCTACTTTTTCTTATGTTTGGTTATGGAGGCTTGTTATGGCCTAATGTTTTTTGTTGTTATGTAGCTAACTCTAAACTTTTAGTCATCTTATGTTGTTAAATAGTGGGTTTCAAAGACCCCTTTAAAATCTATTTTACTTAATAAAAAATTAAGACCCAGAAAAAGGGGATGTTACATGGAGAATGGTGAGGTACTCATTTTCTTTACCAAGGGGTCATTTTCAGGGAGAACACTTTTGTTTTTAATTTAATGATAATCATATCGGGTTGACTAATACATTTATTGTACAAACATGATATCATTCTAAATAATAAAATTATATTAAATATAATTGGGCCTTAATCCAAAATATGTGTTCCTCAAATAATGCATATGGACCTATGTCTAAGAATTTAATGATTCTCTTATTAAACCAATAATATAAATATGAATGTTAGTTTTTATCAATATTAAGTATCATCGTAAGTATAATATATAAATATAAATTATAACATTATACTCTTACAAACATAATTAAGTAATAATAATAATTGTAATAATGTATTATACACATAGGTACATTTATCATATTGATTATTATATATGACAATAACTTGATAAAATAAATACTTGTTTAAGGACTCATACTGAAATCAACCTATAACCAATTAAGACATTATAATTACAATGCATGCCTTCTAGATTAGATGGTAAAAATCTTAACACACTCTAACCTAGACACCATGCATTGTAATTGTAACTAATGGATTGTGAAATTTGATCTCTCTAATCAAGATATTACACAAAGATCAATCTCATTAAGATGGCAACAAGGAAAACATTACCCAAATACACCATAAGAAAGGGTTTTACATAATCATAGATAAAAGAGCAATAGTGGACTCTATTGTATAAAGATTCACATAGTGCAATGGTTAATTTGTGGTGGTGATAGTGCTCAAGGTGCAAAATTCATTGGGGTATAATTATTGAATACATTTGAATTATACATAAAATTCAAACTAAAAGTGCTTGCCATTTTTTAAAAAATAGAATCTATTGTGTTAAGTTCCCCCCTTTAAAATAGATAATAACCTTCAAAATTTTCAAGATAAATATCTCCCAAAATTGTTCTACAAACTCTTTCTTTTAATATAACTTGAAAAAAAAATCATATATCACTTTTCTTGATTAAGGTTGAGCTAATTACTATTCAAAACACTTTAAATGCTAATAAACATATCAACAAGCTTAAAAGAAATTATAAAATTATAAATGAGTTCATTGAACTTAACTACTTCTATTCATTTTCCTATGAGATCAAGTAGTCATATAATCTAAAATATTATATTAATAAAAAAAATGATTGTTTTATATCATACTACTAGAGAAATTACATAGTAGGATTAGATTTGGAATCTATTAGGGGACAACACATAGTAATTGAACACATTTCAATATTTGATATTGTACTTGTTGATTTAACATCTAATATTTTTTTGATGATAATGCACCAATAATTATGAATGTGAAGTTGTTAGTGTTAGTGATAACTATCCATTATTGAATGAAATGTATTTACTAGATTTAAAAAGATACTAATCACATAGTGCACCAAAAAATATATGACATATATAAGAATGGCAGGTTGCACACAACAGATCACCAATCTTCCTAGGTACCCATCAGATAAGTTGATTCATATGAAGCTATGAAAGCATATGGTCAATGGCCACTGCCTAATTGTAAATAAACACAAACCTTATGATAAATGGCATCCGTATTATGCTGACAAAATGCACCAAGTCAAACATTATTTTTTTTCAGATCTTCGAAAGTACAATATATTTGTTGTTGTTTACGAATATAAAACATGCAGATCATGAAGAACAAATGTTGAAAATTTTAGAAAAATCCATTATGTTTTTAAGTTTTTGAATTTTGACCAAAAGTACATTTTATTTGGAACATAGCCACGTCCATTATAAATTCCCCATCAAAATAAGGGTGCATAACAACACCCAAGATATGAAAATAGTGAAAGATGTCTGGGTCAAAATGGGAAGAATGTCAATTGGAAGAAGTTTCAACAAGGGAAAAAATTGACCTTGGCACCTTCAGTCATGTTGTCAAAGATCACTCAAAACATAATCCACACATAGAATGTCAATAGGCTACTTGTGTAGGTGATTATGAGGTCTGAATAAGTGACTTTTACTGTTGGCGAAGGACGTTGAAGGCGTGTATGTCTTTGACAAACATTATGAGAAGGAATATGATGAGAGGTTGTCACCATTGTACAAATGAAGATAAAATTTTCAGTGGGCCATATACAATGCTAACATCTTGGAGGATGAACAATCGGATATAAAGTTCAGGTTTAGGCATGTAATAAATTCACTCAAAATTGGTTGAATAAACCTTTCAAACTAGAGCCTGTGTCAAATGGTAGCAGGGGTGAATAGAATCTGTAAGCATAAGCCCAAATCTTTTAGAGGGAAAAATGCCCCAACATTCAAATGGGTACCAACCACTTCGCTAATAGGGAAAGTTTTGGGACATGCACGATCAATAGATGACCATAATCTTGAAGGATTAAGTAAACATTTTTAGTAGCATCTCCATAAAAATGTACATGGAAATGATGAAATGCAGGACATGCATGGGAGCTTGGATAAGGAGGGAGAAAAGAATAAAGAGGAGAAAATTCTTATAATTATAGATAAAGGAACATAAGAAGAAACAACGATAGAAGGGGAGCAACTTGTGAAAGAAGAAGAAATAAATAAAGAAGTGGGAATAAGGAAGGAAGATGAAGAGTAAGTTGTTTAAGAACAACAACAGGAAAAACAAAATTCCCCTCCTTAACAAGAAGCATCTTCTCCATATAAGCACAATTCTAGGCCTCTTCCATAATAGGTGTCACCCTCCCAAAAATAATAAGAGACATGAGAGTAGGAAGGCGTGTTCAAAATAGAGACTTATCAACCTCTTTCTATGAATCAACTCTTATGGGTTAACCAAGTTTATTCAGTTGTAGAAGAGAATCTATATAATCTAATAAAGAATATTAGATAAAAAAGAAAAGTTACTCCCAATTTTAAGGATAATAAAGAATATTAGCATGGATAAGTTACTTGCATCTACAATCTTAGCAAAGAGTCATTGGCACACAGTTAATGCATATTTAGGAAAACTCATGGCATAGGCATCTTTTGGCCATACAACATGTATCATCATCTAACTCCAAAGAACTACTCAACCCCCTATCTTTTATTGAAACATTAGCACTATCCAATGTGATCCTTCAAAATCTACCCTTAAACCCTTCCATCAATCCATGTTCTCTCTAGTTTATCTAATTCATCAATCATCCTTTCCAAACCACCTGCAACATTGTCTATAGGCTTGGATTAACCCTTCTCACTAGTTTCACTATCAAAATGGAAAACAAAATCAAGCACTTATCCAAACACACACTCATTTAATCCAAAATATGATCCTCGAAAACATTTTAATATTCAAGTATACAAATCCCAGCATGCCCACTTAAATTTTTCATTCATCCAAAGACATACCTATGATGTATTATTTTTCTAGCCATAGCTTGTAAGTCTAAAAGAAATATAATTATTATCACCAAGATATATCTTTCCTAATATTTGTGGTGTACTCGTTGTTAACAATGTTGTTCTTGCATTATTCTTGTTGTCAGTGATGCTATTATCATCATCATAAGTAAAATCTATGTATCATCTCTTGTATAAGGGAAAATATAATCTAATCCTCATCACTAATCCTGGATACTTTCTTAGCAATCCATCCTAGCATCACATCTTCTCACATATTGTAGGCCTCAACATGTCATTGTGTACCGATATGTTCTTTTTCATATTTTTGTATTGCTCTTCTATATGATTTTGTATTCATTGTGGTATATAGTGTTAGAGTAATAAGATATTTTCTTATTATCGCTAGTCTACTTAAGCTAAACTTTAAGCATAAATTAATGAATTCTTTTATTAATTATTAATACGTAATTAATATGCAACCTAGGTTAGTTACCTTTTAAAGTTTTGATCTCCTTTTATAATAATTGATCTCTCTACAAAAAATCCAACTTATAGCTTTCAATTTGGCCCTTATAGATAAAAATGGTCATATCACAAAGCTAGGTATAGAAGAATTCACTTGCAAAAGAGGTATGAATGTACCTATACTAGAATCTTTGGATGAAAAGATTTTAGAAAAAGAAAATGTGGTTCCTATGATGTTTGACCCCATGTACATAGAAAGTGAGGTTCAAAAGCCACATTCATCAACTATATACCCAGGAATCCATTTGTCTTGCCACTGCACAGAGAGCCTTTGAAATATAATGATTCTCTTGTGTATGCAAATAAAGAAATGATTAATATTGCCTCTAAAAGGATTGTGATACTTGTAACCCGAATAGAGAAACAATAGAGAAACTTAAAAAATAAAATCAATTGGGATGGGTGCAATACCTTATTTCAGATATTGCAAAAATTCAAGGGTGATAGACAATCCTCTTTTCCAGTTAGATTTTGAAAGAAGTTGGCATGAAGAAAAAGATGAGAATTATACAGATGATAAACTTGATTTTCAAGCTATTGTATACGAATAGAGATTGGTTCATGAGGTGGGTATCTCAAATCAATACCTTAAAACTCTTGTTGATGATTATGTGTTTATAAAGAAAGTTACTGGTAATTTTTCAACTCATGAAGATGAAAATGTGAGATTGGGGGTTGAAGGAAATGCTAAGATTTCTTCAACAAGTTATGTTTCATTGTTTGATGATCTTAGTGATAGTTTGGACCAAGGAAAAGATGATGGGGTCCAAGGCATTCAATTTGGGTCCTAGCAACAAGATGGTTCTCGTTTATTTGAGATAAGTTGTAGAGGCATTGCTGATTATTTTCTAAAAAACACAAATGTGTATGATGACAAATGGTTATTTGGTTATGATCTTGTGTATGATTAGTTATCATTGGATTTGCATGATATTATTTGGTCAATAGACATTATGTGAGCATACACTATTGTTCCGCAATAGGTCCTATTTTTCTTAACCAATAAATGACTTTACATGATCAATTTATGACATTCTTTAAGATTGGACGACTTAAACATCACATGTTAAAGCTAAATTCCTAAGTTAAAAGTGTTGAATAATTAAAGTTGATTTATTTATCCCAACTTAATTTTTCCTTTAGTATGTGATGTTTAAGGATGACATTTTAAGATAAGGTCTTATGACAATGTATATACCGAGACAATTTTAGTATGTTTTGTTTAACCTCTTGTCTCCATTTCAATCAATTTGTGTTGCTAATTTTGGTGTGCTCAATTCCCCTTCCCCACTCTACAAACAATTCCATGTATTTTGCTTCCTTCTGACTCTATGCACAATGGACTTTAGCATCGGTCCTTATCTGAGGCTCTAGATATTCTTTCTCCTTCTAGACCACAACCCCCTTTAAAGCTAGTGTTACTATGAATTTCAAATATTCAACTAGTGATTATTCTTGCGGTTCCCTAAGTAAGACTGACTATGCACCACCCTAAATAACATAATGTTGGATGATTGGCCTTCTCTGAAAATTCTAAAGTAAATAAAACAACTTATAAACTTTTGATTTGGCTTGATCCCATAACATTTTTCTATGTCATCGGTTCTTGAAACTATGCAACCCCCAACCGCGTAGTTTGTAACTTATGAAAAATAGCAATCATTCAATGATGGCTTCATGGTGATTTCTTCGAAGACACAAAAAGAAGCACAAATGGCTTAAACATCACACAATAAAGCTTAATTCATATGCTAAAAGTGTTAAATAGTCAAATTGACTTATTTTTTTCAAGCTTAATTTCTTGCTTAGTATGTAATGTGTAAAGGAGTCAGATTTGAATTTATTATCTAGACCTATGGTGCGAGTTTTGGGAATATAAATATGGGAATAAGAATAGTTATTCTGGAATAGAAAATAGGGGTACATATTCCTAGTCTCTGTTTGGTTCAGTCATAATTTGATGGGGAATTCATGGACCCAAAAATTTATGTTTTCTTAAATAAATAAAACTTGAATAAGAATAAATATTCCAATTCCACCTATTTAAGTGGAATTCCAATTTTATTCCTATTTCAATTCCAATTTGTTGCATCCAAACAGAAAATTCAAATTTTTAAGAATTTACATATGCGTGTTCCATGTGTATTCCTGCTGCCAAACAGACCCTGAGGCAAGTTCGCATGAGCGTAAGTAGTACTAAGCATTTAATTCCTAGCATCGAGGTGTCATGCAGATATTGATTGAAAAACAAGCCATAACTAAAGAGTGTCAAATTCATACCACCAATTTGTTGCTAAAGACATTTTGTGTATGTTATCACTAACCTTTGGTTCTGCCTCTCTAAACGGGACTCCATGTTGATGATAGTTTATGAAATGAAAGTCCTCAACCAGTCTTCCAGCCAGACTTACCAGAAGAAGAAAGTGAATAATATCATTTCGAACCTCTTCATGACCGAGTGGAAATTTAAGACAAGTTATGTTGGTCACAAGTAACATTTTTGAGTTGGGAGGAGAAAGAGATAGAGCAGAATTACATGACATGCTTAGAGAAAGCTAAGGTAAAGCGGTACCACATGAAGCGCCCATATTTTGATTCCCAATTATGTTATATAAAAACCGTTCTATGGTGATTTTTGGTAATGGTTCAAAGATCCGTTTTGACTCCATTTTGTAATGGTCACAATAAAAAGATAAATATGTGTGTGTTGAATAGTAATCTATCTGCACCAAAAAGCATGTTTCTACCATTTTATCTAAATGCAAGGAATTTATGAGACTTTGCACTGCTAATTATGTTCATGATTGTCATCTTTTAAATTTGCTTTATTTATTTAGATCACAATGATTTGTCTGATTGATGGATTGCGGCACATGACTGTTTGATGACTTTTTATTTCAAGCATTTGCACATTTAATGAATCTTCCCTTTTTTTAATTTTGAATATTGAGTAAATGTGTGAATTATAGGGACTATCTTTCGCTCTCTCTTAATTTCTAAATTTCATAGTGATGGGTATATGTTAGTCTTCCTTCTTGCATCCAGACTAAAGGTATAATCTCTTATAATTCATTGAATATATTTTAAGATAGTTGAGGCTAAAGACATAATTTCTTATAATTCATTGTATATCTGTGAAGGTAGTTGTGTCTTGTAAAATAAGTAGAGAGTGCCTATAGATTTTTTTCGAAGCAACTCAACTATTAGTTCCTATTTGTCTTTCATTTTGGGCATTGCGAGTCAATTTTAAGGATTAATTTAAGGAAAGGTGTAAAATTTTTGTGATCACTACAAATGCAATAATACTGCCTATACGGTATATATTTTTCAAAGGCAACAATCTCTCTCTTATTTATATTGTGAGTGAAACATGGAGAGACGTGTCCCTTCATGTGGGACATGTCTATTCATTAACACACACACACACACACACACACACACACACACACACAGAGAGTCTTATTATATTAATTTTTCTAACATAATAATACTTAGATGTATAAATTTATATCTCACATATAATAAATATATACATGTATATATATCTACAATTGTAAAGTCTCATAAGTTATTTGACTGAAGCTATCAAACACCAACACTCCCTCTTAGTTAGGGAGGAAAAACATGATATAATATTACTTCTATTTTAAATCAAGAATGACAAATTTTAAGGATATCTTTGATCAGAAGATATCCACCATTTAGATATTATCTCATGATATCAAGAGTAATGGCCTCTTGAATGTCAAGTCACAAGCCATTCACCAAGTACTTTGAGAAATGATATTAACAGTAATGGCCTCTTGAATGTCAAGTCATGTAACATTCACCAAGTACTTTGAGTAATGGCCTCTTGAATGTTAAGATACATGATATTTGAAATGGCTACCGGCTAGGCTAGGGTTTTTCCCCTAGCCTGTTCTTGGTGTTTGATCTTTACTATTTTTCTGTTCTGTTTGGATTGCTAGCTACTGGACATAATTTGCGTCGGTGTTTTTGGAAATCTTCTGCAGTCAATTTTGGATTGGGGTTTTATTGTTTGCATGGCAGGGCCTGGGATTTCTTCTTCGTTGGTGAGAACAGATGGTTCTTCTCCAACTATGCATGCAATGCGATCTGAATCATTTTATTCAGGGGAGAGCTCCAAGTTGAAAAAAGTTAATGGTTGTTTTCCGCGTAGCCATGATCGCCCTGTTCTGGTTATTCCTCCAATGGCTGTAATGGAGGACATTGATTATTGGACCAAGCATGCTTTGATATGCAAATTTCTTGGAATCTGGATTTCCCTATCCACTCTTGAGGCATGGATCCGCCGCTCATGGCAGGTGGAAGGTGATATGGAGATTATGTTGGCGAGGAATAGTTATTTTTTTGTTGTATTCTCTTGCATGTCTGATTGGGATCGTGTTTTTGAAGGAGGCCCTTATTTCTACAACCATGTGGGGTTATTTGTCAAACCTTGGCATTCAGGTTTTAATTCTGCTGAGGATCTCCCTTCAACAGTGCCAGTTTGGGTTCGCTTGCCTCGTCTTCCCTTGGAAATTTGGCGTGAAGAAATCCTTCGACAAATTGCTGCTTTGTTGGGGAAGCCGACTGCGATCGCACATCAATCCCTTGATAAAAAGGTTATTTCTTATGCTAGAATTTGTGTTGAAATTAATTTGAATAACCCATTACCAGATTCTTTGGAAATTTGTATGGGGGATTTTTCTTGGGTGCAGCAGTTAGATTATGAATCTCTCCCTTTCCGTTGCCGGATTTGTCATGAGTATGGTCATTTATTGCGTCAGTGCCCCCGTAACTCAAGTTTCAAAGGAGTGGATGGTTCTATAGCTGGCAATACTGGTGGTTTGGCAGATACTACAGGGAAAGGACAATCTCAAATGGCTAATACTACCAAGGGGATGAATCCGCAAGATGCTACAGGTAAGGGTAAGGCTCAAATGCAGGATAAGGATGGATTTACCCCTGTTCGCCCTCGTGCTAAGGGTCGTGGTCAAAAGAGGCCTTTGAAAGAAAGATTATTTGATTCAGGTTTTAACCGCTTTGAGGTGTTGGATAGTATGGTTCTAGAGGAGGGTATTCCTCCTCCTATCTCTTATGATCCAGTTTGCCCAGATAAGAGATCTGTTTCTAATGATGCTTGTGGGGCATCCGAAGTTGTAGTATATCAGAACTGTGAGGGCCCTGTAGCTCCTGTGACAGAGGCTCTAGTGACTCCTGCAGTGTTGGAGGATAATGATGTTGTTTTAGCTGACTTGGTTAAGGATGTGCTACCATCAGGTAAGGGCAAGGGTTCTCCTCTCCCCTTGGGGTTGATGTCTCGACCCTTTAAGCAGGCTTCTTCTACTCCTCTAAGGAGTGGGCGCAAAACAGACCAAGAGAAGATTAAACTCACAGGTGATATATTGATTGAGTCTGGTTCAGTGAAACTTTTGGATTCTCATTTTCTCAATTCTACCCAATGATGATTATTCTCTCATGGAATGTAAGGGGGTTGAATAGCATCCCTAGACAAAAGGCTATTCATAACTTGGTGGTTGATCATAGCCCTGATGTTTTTTGTATCCAAGAGACTAAGCTCTCTGTGGATTCTATGGTCCAACATGCCTCTAGTATTTGGTCTCGTGGCCAATGCCAGTGTGTTGGGGCAATAGGCAGTGCGGGTGGTTTAGCTATATTTTGGGATCCTCAAAAAATTTCTCCTCTTGGCTGGATGTCTTCTCGCTCAGCTCTCTCTATGGTAGCTTTTGCTCTAGACTCAGGAGAGGTAATCATGGTTACTAATGTGTATGCACTTGTTGATCTTGTGGGAAAGGAGGAACTTTGGGAACATATTCAATATGTTAGAAATTGTCATCCTTATCATCCTTGGGTGTTAGCAGGGGACTTCAATTCAGTTTTAAGTCTGGAGGAGAAGCATGGTGGTTTGGCTAGATTGGGGCCTTCTTTTGCTCTTCTTCGGCAACATATATCTCTTTTGCATCTCTCTGATGTTAAGCCTTGTAATGGTCTCTATACCTGGAATAATCGCAGGACTGGTGTTGCAGCTATCTCAGAACGTCTGGATAGATTTCTTGTTTCTTGCTTCTAGGTTAGTGGCACCCTTACTATCTCTTCAGAAATCCTTGATTGGAGGGGTTCAGATCATTGGCCAATCAAATTTTCTGCTATAGGGGCTTATGTTTCGAAGCATCCTCCTTTTAAGTTCTAGTTGATGTGGCTTCGAGACTCCTCTCTTCATGATTGTGTTTTCTGTTGGTGGAAAGATGGTGCTCCTACATATGGTACTGCAATGTTCTCATTTTCTAAAAGGCTTCAATATGTTAAAAGGAAGCTCAAGATATGGAATAGGGAATGCTTTAGGAACCTTCACTTTATGAAAAGGCTTGCTCAAGAAGATCTTGATGTCATCACAAGGGAGATTAGAGATCGAGGTTTCTCAGAGGCTCTTGGCAAGGCTAAATCCCTTACTTCTAGAGCTCTAGAAGAATGGGAACTTCGAGAGGAAATTTTTTGGAAGCAAAAGGCTAGAGTTGATTGGCTTCAGGAAGGTGATTGTAACATTGCCTTTTTCCATAAAATAGTGCAATCTCGCTGGAATCATAGCACTATCTCTTCTTTGGTTAATTCTCAAGGTATCCAACTGAATTCCTTGCCAGCTTTGTTCCAGGAGGCTATTTGGTACTTCTCTACCCTCTTCTCTGAGGACTCTCCTCTTGCTGATAATGAAGAAAATCTTATTTTGTCCTGTATTCCTTCCCTTATCACTCAAGAAATTAATGATTATCTCATGCGTCCTATTTCTTTGGAAGAGCTGGAGGAGGTGGTCTTTGGCATGCCTAAGGGGAAGGCTCCTAGTCCTAATGGCTTTCCAGTTGAATTCTTTGAGGAATTTTGGGACATCATTAATCATGATTTGTTGGAGGTGGTTAAAGAATCCTATGCTAGCAAGCAGATGCTTCAAGCTTTGAACTCTACATTCTTGACTCTTATTCCTAAGAGAGAGGGTGCTAATCAATTGGAGTGTTTTAGACCAATTGCCTTATGTAATGTGGTTTACAAAGTTATTACTAAGTTGATTGCTGAGAGATTGAAAAGGTGGCTTCCCATTATTATCTCAGAAAAATAAGGTGGTTTTGTTTCTGGCAGACAAATTTTGGATGGGGTGGTTATTGCTATTGAGGCTATTCACTCTATGGCTACTTCCAGGGAGAGAGCCATGTTTGTTAAGCTGGATATGGCTAAGGCCTACGATAGAGTTAAATGGAGCTTCCTAAGGAGTATTCTTCTTTCTTTTGGATTTAGCTCTGACTGGGTGAGTTGGATTATGAGTTGTGTTACTTCTGCCTCTTTTTTAGTTCTTATTAATGGTCAACCTTCTCAACTATTTGGTGCTTCTGGAGGCCTCCGCCAGGGTGACCCTCTCTCCCCATATCTATTCATCATCATGGCTGAAGGCTTGGGCAGATTCATTAAGCATCAGGTGTCCCAGAATTCTATTCAAGGCTAGCGGTGGGGTAATGGCTTACCTTCTCTTTCCCATCTTCAATTTGTTGATGATTCTGCTCTTGTTGGTCTTGCTAGGATCAAGGAAGCTGAAGCCTTTCGACATGCTTTGGACGTTTATTTGGCAGCTTTAGGCCAGAAAGTTAATGAGCACAAATCTTCCATTTACTTTTTTAACACTCCTGATTCTATTCAGCACAGGATTGTTGGTATCCTATGGTTTCAGATAGGATCACTTCCTTTGACTTATCTTGGCATCCCTATTGCTGTTTCCAGGCAGCCACGTCTCTTCTGGAAAAATTTGATTACCAAGCTTCAGGATAAGGTAAATCATTGGACTCATAGATGGCTTTCTACTTCTGCCCGGGTTACTCTTCTTCAAGTTGTTATCCAAGCTCTTCCTACTTATCGAAGCATGGTTCACGCTGCACCTATTTACTTTCTCAAGGAGTTTGATGCTCTTTCTCGATAATTCCTTTGGAGTGGTAATTTGCGTAGTACTAAATGGAGCCTGGTTAATTGGGCAACTGTTTGTAGGCCTAAAAAGGAGGGTGGTCTTGGTCTTCGATCTGCTCTATTGAGTAGCCAAGCTTTGGCTGCTAAACTTTATTGGCGATGGTGCTCTGGACAACATCAACTTTGGGCTCGTATTATCACTCATAAATATTTTCATGGTGCTGATCCTTGCTCTATTTCTACACTTCCTCTTGAAGGCCGTGGCTCAATGGTTTGGCATACTTTGAAGACAGGTGTGATGTTGGTAAAGAGGGGTCTATTTTGGATATGTAAAGGAGGTTCTCAGGCTTTGTTTTGGTCTGATGCTTGGGATGGATTCCCTTCCATTTTATCCATATACCCTCATCTTCAGCCTCTTTGTGACTCTTTTCTTGTTGCTGGATGGGATAAAGTGGCTCATTACAAGACTCCTTATCAATAGGGACCTATTGTTGGTTACAAATGGAAGCATTCTTCTGATTGGCCTCCTGGAGGTACAGACATGGATCGTCAGGAGCTTTCTCAAATTTTGGCCTCTAGAGAGTGTTCTTCTTTGCTTGGTCCAGATGTTTTGGCTTGGGGCGGTACCTTGTCTGGTAAATATCATGTCTCTGCTGGGTATTAGGAGATAACTAGACAATTATTTGGGGATGCTGAGGTCCCTTGGTGGAAGCAAGTTTGGAATAAAGTTTCTTGGTCCAAGTGCAATTTTTTCATGTGGCTAGTGGTTCACAACCATTGTCTTACCTGGGATAATCTTTGTAAACATGGATTTCAGGGCCCCTCTTATTGTGTTTTGTGTGGTAATGGAGAGGAGTCTGTCTCCCATCTGTTCTTCTATTGCTCCTATTCTACTCAGATATGGCACCTTTGGTGGAGCGCTTGGGGTTGCTCTTGTCGGCATGCTTCCTCTTTGCCTGAGTTTTGGGCCCACCTGGGTACTGCTCCCTCCAAGTCTTCTTTTCTCCATGTTGCTTGGATTGCTAGCCCATCTTTCATGCTTTGGCATATTTGGTTGGAGAGGAATCGTCGCATATTCCAAGATGTTCAGCTTGGTTTTTTGCATCTTTGGTGGAAAATATCACATTCTCTTCAGGAAACTATTCTTGTGAAGTGTGAGCTTGATGGGGGTATGGATCCGGTTGATCTTGTTATCTGTAATCGCCTCAATTTTCATCTGCAGGATGGGGCTGCAGCTCATAGGTTTCATTCTATGTCCAGGCAGCTTCACCATCAGAGGAAGGGTCAGGTTAATCGGGATGGGCACTGAACTCCTCCTCCCTATGGAGTTCTAAAAATTAACACTAATGGTTCTTCCCGTGGGAATCCTGGTCCGGCTGGTATTGGCGGAGTGGCTCGTTTTAGTTTTGGGGATGTTAAATTTTTCTTTTCAGTTCATAAGGGTGATTATATTAACAATCTCATGGAAGCTCAGGCTATTTTATACGTTGTGGAACAGTGTTGCTTGCAAGGATGGAGTAAGATTATCTGTGAGTCTGATTCCCAGGTGGTGGTGAACATGCTTTCTTCGCAAGAGCTTGAGGATGTTAGTTGGCAGCTGGCCACTATTGTTAAGCAAATTCTTTTCTTCTCTTCCTCTTTTCAGTTCATTAGGTTCACGTATATTCCTTGTGAATGGAATAGAATTGCTGATTGTTTAGCCAAATGGGCATCTAGTCATGATCTGGGTTGGAATATTAGGGATAGGAGGCAACTGTCCTTTGAGATGGCGCAAGAATTTGATGATCTTGTTGCTCAGGATCGAGCTCCTTGTTGAGCTCTCCTTGTTGTATTTCTTTCTGTCTTAATAAATTTTTACCCCTCTTTTTGCAAAAAACAACTATCCTATTTTTTTCAAATTAATTTTAGAATGCAAACAATTGGTCACTTCAAGTGTGCTTTAGTTGTTGCATAGACAACACCCATGATATTCACCAAGTACTTTGAGTAATGGCATGATGAACATTAAGTCACATGATGTTCACCATGTACTATGACTCTTGGACATCAAGCTGCATAACATTCACCAAATACTCAAAAATGTCCATAGGGTATGTGCACACGTATCCTCAATAATACTTACCATATGAGCATTCGGAGTTTGTTTAAGGAACTTAATCCACCATATACGATATAATCTATCATGATATGCTTAGACATATAAGATATCCATCATAACAGAAAATTAAGTTATTTTAAGATCGTCACCTTCCAATAAATTTAACAAATTTAAGTGATAATCATTTGAAAGTCATCACTTCCTCATGATATACACAGAGGGTAGGCCCATTAAAATCATGCAACCACACATGTGGATTTTCAAACTCCCTCTAAATATCAATCTAATGAGCTCCTCATCCAATATTGTCTCTAATGAAGTGTCAAACTCCCTTTGAATCTAATATCAATCTTCTTTTTTCTGCACGAACATCTCCAAAGAAAAAGAAAAAGATCAAGGAAAATAGCTCTTATCATATGTAAAAAAATACAAATAAGAGAGAGACTTGTATAGTAAGTAGGCACATGTAATACTTTAGGATAACAAATTTTTTTTGCACATGAACATCCTTCATAATGTAATCTGCTTCTACTCATTGGTCCAAATACTTAAGATCCATAGATGAGACATTCTTGATGAGCAAAATGAAAGGTTGCTATTATTAAAAGTGAATCAATAAATTACAAAGAGATCAATCCTTATAAAAGGATATCAAAACCCTAATATGTAACTAACTTAGGTTGCATGATAATGATTAATAAAAGAATTAATTATTATATGCCCGAAGTTTAGCTTAAGTAAACTAGAGATAATAAATGACTTAATAATTAAATCAATATGATTTAATTAATAAGAAAAAAAATTATTACTCTAACACCCCCCGTTAAGATAAACTTAGGGAGTAGCTAAAAACTTACAAACTGAAGTTGATTAAAGATCAATCCCACAACTTCCAAAAATCACCTCCATGGAAACACCTATCACAGAAAGAAAGAACCAAAAGCTATTAAGGTTGTAATTCCCAGATCCATGGATGAGACATTCTTGATGAGAAAAAAAGAGATTGCTATAATTAAAAGTGAATGGATAATTACAAAGAGATCAATCCTTACAAAAGGAGATCAAAACCCTAACAGATAACTAACCTACGTTGCATAATAATAATTAATTAAAAATAATTATTATTATATACCTAAAGTTTAACTTAAGTAAACTAGAGATATAAGTGACTTAATAATTAAATCAATACGATTTAATTAATAACAAAATATTATATTACTCTAATAGTGATGTCCCTTTTTAAGAGGTTTCTTTTTTAATTATATGTTATTATTGGTGTAAGTTTGCACCTCTTCAAAATGACTTGATCAATCTCCACTTATGTTCGTTTTAACCATTCTTAGTATTACTAATTTTTTAGTGATATCCTTAATGCCTCATATCTCTTAAATGTAGATTATTGTCAATCCAAATGATTATGTCACATTATAGATTGGTCATTCACTCCTTGGCAATTAATGACTACTTTGTAAATCTATATCTTGCCATGTAGACCACCACCTTTATTCATGATTATCTAGTGATTTTCAACATTGCTTCCTAGTCTTATTGAATTATTATATCCTTCTTGACCTATGTTCCCCTGTTCTTCTCCATGATCACTAGTAGATGTATAATGCCTAAGGAAATACAAAAATTAAGTTGTCAATATGTAATGGGTAGGGGTATATTACCCGACTGTGTGTCTTACTACATTGTCTCTACAATCATTGTAATTTAGTCATACTAATGATAAGGTATTACTCCATCGGCATTCAACTTTCTCAATCTACTTACATCCACTTTTCAATGTCACTTTCGAAAAAAGCACAAGAGGGTGAAACAATTGTCAACAACTTCATAACAAACAACTACTCCAACCACATTAAACTAAATTCCTTCAAAAGTTTTGTATCGTGTCATTAAGAGATTCATACACCCAACAAAACATGGACATAGAACAATATCCAACATTTTATTTTGTCTTTACAAATATTAAGTTTGCACATAGAGCAATCCACGATCGTTCACATATTTTATAAGTAATTGATCACTTTATTATGTGTTACCATCAATAATCCTACAAAAACCTCTAAAGATACAGACCTAGATATGCGACCATTCAATATGTTGGACTTGAAGATATCATCCTATGAAAAAATGGCTGAAGATACAATTTTAAGATTTGTGTAAGTTAAAATCTTTATCTTATGTCATTAGAAAACCATATTCGCACATATACTTGCCCATATATTTTAATCACATATATTCTAATTAACTCCATTATTTTCATAGGCATTGTAATAGTTTGGCTATTTTTTCATCAATGACACACTAAGCCAACAATCTCTTTCTACTCTCGAATCTTATTCTCTCCTTTCTTACATTTTTAGTTTGGCTATGATACCATGTTTAGCTTTGTGATCACTGCAAATATAATAGCATTTCATGTATGATATATTTTTTGAAAAGTAACACTCTCTATCTTATTTATATTGTGAATGAGAAATGGAGAGACATGTCCCTTAATGTGGGACATGTCTATTCATTAGCATATACTCTTTTAATTAATATAATGATATATGTGTGTCTGTGTGTTTACACACACACACACACATATACATACATAGTATTTCTTTAGTCTTATTATATTAATTTATCTTTTATATATCTAAGTATTATTATGTTGGATAAATTAATATAATAAGACTAAAGAAATACTATGTATGTACACACACACACACACACACACACACACACACACACACACACATATACAATAATGTCTAATAAGTTATTCGACTGAAGCTACCAAACATCAGTAAGAAGTACATTCACTAAGAGTTAGATAACTATCTAAGTGATGTTGTCCTTAGGGTCCTTGCCACAAAGGAGAGTAGTTAATGAAAGTCTATTTGGAAATTTCTCACCACAAGGGGCATACTATTATAAAATGTGTACAATGTTAGCCAAAGAATGGAGCTGAGCAAGAGAAACCGGCGAAAAAGGGTCATCATGGTCGAAGGGGCCACACTATTTGAAGCAAGAGAAATATTCTAATATACAGTATGAGTGTCACCCAAATTTTTAGAGGAGCTTCATCATCATCATTAGTGTGTGAATCTAATTACATGAAGAATTGAAGGTTGGAGCAATCAAATGTTCCTAGCAAAAGTGGCACCACCTTTGCACTATACAAGAGAACAATCAATTGCTAACTAACCAATAGAGGAATACCAACGATATCGAAGTGGGATGTCCTCAAATCCATAACTTGAATCCATGATCTATACCTCACCATGAGACCACATCTATAAGGAAAGATGTGGAGATAGCAGTGTCCACCAAAATTTGTGCAAAGGTAGAGAGACTCATAGTTGTCATAGTCTCATCCAACTTTATGAAGTGGCCAATAGTTTAATTATATTTTTGAAAAAATATTTTTTCTTAAGTTAGGTGATACAATACCAAAATATAAGATTTCTTGTCAAATAAATAGTTAAGTTTATTTAAAACTTGATTAAGAAAATGATGCAATAAGTAAAACAGATACTATGTTGAGATGATATAGATCTTTCATATTTTTATAAATATGTAAGAGAAGAGGTAATGTCCCATAGAAGAAATTTTACTATATGGAAGAGAAAATAATAAGACATTTTATATGACCTCCGATTTAAATTCATTTGAAATTTCTAAAAAAATGAAAAAAAAAAAAAATTAGTGTCAAATTTATAGAAAAGTATATTCAATTTTTTTTTTTTTTATATCAAAAATTGAACAAACATTAATAATCTTATTAATTTATATTATTTTAGTATTTAAAGCATGTTACTTATTAGTAATTCGAGTTAAAATTTTGATTAATATTGGTCATTTATTTATACAAGTGTGATATAGCTTTGTATCTTATACACATCATTTCAAGTGAATAAAAATAGCCTTGGATGGTAAATCAAACATGAAGGTTTTAAAGGTTTACAAGTGTACCTTATGCTCTACCTCTCGAGGTGAAAATATAGAATTGTCTTTAAGATCTTGCATTGTCATTGTGTCTGGAGATAATTCAACTCACTTCCATGAACTTATATAGATTATGTAGTGAATTGGAATCAGGGAAGTGTCTTTGCAAACATGAAAGGTACACAAAGATCATTAATAAAATATCCCAACGTCCATTTCAACTAATCTTAAGACTTCAACGGATCAAATATTTATGATGTAAAAAACATGTGACTGAAAATTAGATTCAGAAGACAACAAGCTTGGAATGGTGAATGGCAAGAAGACCAAAGCCATTTATGGGCTATGAAATATGTAGTACAATCGGTGAATTTCCTTAGAAAGATGAACGATAGAAAATAAAGATATATTCTACTTGAACAAACATTGCATTTGATATTAGATTTCAGGCAATAAAGATCTTCAATCGAATCTCATATACTTACCCCTTCAAAAAACTCTCTACTAGAAATTGGGACCTCAAAAACCATAGGAGCAATGGCCATTCAAGAAACTATTTCCATAAAACTAAATATTTCAAATAGTCGACCATGAAGATTAGATTAGGGAAAGCCCTAACCAAGGCTTGGCATAGCAAGATCAATGAAAAGATGGTTGAAGAACAAAAGGAAGACCAAGTAATAATCAAGAAAAAAATGAAGAAGGATGAAATAGAGTATCTAATAATAACCAACCAAATGATCGAAAGGTTATAAGAAGAATACCATAAACTAGATCTCATTGCATTTTGGGCAGGTAGTTTAATTTATAAATTCAACTTTGTAAAATGGCTTGCATCAAAATTCACAAGAGAGGTATGTATAACCAAACATGAAAATGGATTTAAAATTTATTGGATGTTAGAATAAAATAACCAAGGTTAACTTATCTCTGGCCTAACTTTGGAGATCAAAGGTTTTCTTATATTTTTTTTTTAATGGAGTACCAATATAGACCTTTCAAATTTACCAATCTCCGTTGCATTTAGATGGATTGAATTGCATATATAATTTTGTAGTGGAATTGATGAACATCACAATTTTGGATAAGATTGGTAATATGTTAGGAGGTTTTAAAGGAATCCCCAATAAAAATCTTTCTTCTAAATCTATTAAGATTTGAGTGGATTAAACCTAAAACTGATTAAGATTATCACCAATAATTCTATTCATAATCCATCCCCAATATTCTATAATGCAAAATTAACTCTAAGATAGTATTTACTGATACAGAATTAATGAATAAATTCTATGAGATTGATCAACATCAGTCAAGATTGGTAATGGATTTCCATTTTTTTAACAAGGGGGGTTTATATTTTGCAAACCATGTACTCTAATGCAGTAGAAGTTATTTCTTTGGCTACTTCTATAGATGTGGACCTGAATTTCCCTTCTCCCGACGATTCTAAATGATCCCTTCTCCCACACATCCTCTCGTTGAAAATAGGTCTCAACTTTCCCATATTGAGACACTTGGTCAAAATAAGGTTGTATTGCCCACTTCATCTCATAGCTCTCCAGCAAGAGATTCCCCATAATTGATGAACAATACGGAAAATCCTAATAGTTTGAATTTAGATAATATCCAAATAAATTCTTAGTGTAAATTTAAAAACTTGGAAGAAGTGGATAACTTGATTAAAACAGTAGAAACTAATATGGCAACATTAAGAGTCTAATGTAGGATATTATGGATATTCATGTAGAATTAAGTGAAGAAACTGCCTCATGGAAAATCTTTCGTACTCACTTGGAGGAAGGGGAATCATTTCCCTTTAATAAGAATCCTAAGGTAGTCAACATTAATTCGCAAACCATAATAGGTGTTTAGACTTAGTTTGGATCCACAAATCAATCTAAAATCTCCTTAATGAAGTACATCCTAGCATCCCTCAAAATATCAACCCTAGCCCAAGTTTGCAGACAACAAATGGAAACATTAATATAGGTGAGGAAAATGATAAATTAATGGAATTTGAGGAAATTCTAACAAAGACTATTTCCAAAAAAATTGGGTCTGATTCTCCATCCCCTAAGTCTATTCTAGACTTAAACTATGAATAGAAACTAGGTTTAGCTTCTTCTATGGAGGGTATCAATCATTGTAAGATAGCAAAAAATAATAATAATAAAAGAAGTGGTAAATATCTATCCAAAATTAGGAAGAAATACACAATGGTTGGCAATCAATCAAAAATAAAAAATTTGCTTCACATTGGAAGGGGGAAGGTCCCTTCCACCTCCAAATGAAGATAACCACATGGACCGTTACAGGGTTAAATGCCCCTAACAAACAAAGACTCCTAAAAAGTATCCTAAAAACTCTTGATTCAAATATAATTTTACTTCAAGAAAATAAATTAAACAAAGAGGAATATATCAAACTTAGTAATAAGATCAGCCTCTGGAATACTACCAGGGTAGAATTCTCTGGGGCTTTGGGTGGTTTAGCTTGTCTTTGGGATCCTAGGATGGTCAAGATAACTAATATTAATGTCAAAAGGAATAGGATTTGTACTAAAGTTAAGAGTTTTTTCAACAATCTAACCTTCACTTTAATTAATGTATATGGCCCAATTACTACAAAGGACAAGGTCGAGGTTTGGAACCAACTTAACAATTTTTCGAATAGAGATTTGGATGAAGCATTTATTTTAGGCAGATACTTTAACGCTATTCTTGATTCCTCGACAAAAAAGAGGAAGTAGTACCTTTATCTCAAAAAATCTAAAAGACTTTAGTTCTTGAGTCTCATCAAATTGCTTATCTGAAATCTCTAGTAAAAATGACACATACACGTGGACCAACAGAAGAGAGGATTTCAATAGCATCTCTGAGAAACTATATAGGTTCATTTTCAAAGGTGACCTCTCCACCTTTAATTTTCATATTAGAGCTTAAATCTATAATCAGTCTAGCTCGAGCCATTTTCCTCTCTGATTAGGTATCACATAATCCCTGATGTCTTCTAAGAAGCCATTCAAGTTTGAGAATATGTGGTTTGAATATAAGGACTTCTATAATTTAATTAAAATTTGGTGGGAAGAATGTTCAGTGGAAAGATCAAATAATTTATTGGAATAAAGAATACTTGAGCAATATTTTTAAGGATAAAATAACTATTGAAAAAGAGTTAAAATACCTTAATAAATTTATCATAAAAAATAGAATAAATAACAAGAGTTTTTAAAATAAAAGCAATTACTTGAAAAATTGGAAGAAGTTCTATTGAAAGAGGAAATTTTTGGAAACAAAAATCTAGGGAGTCCCTACTCTCCTAGAGGAGATAGAAATACTAAGTTTCTTCATAACAACATTAAAGTTAGACGAGTTACTAATAGGATCTCAAAGATCAAAGATGGTAATGGTAAAATTGTAGAAGAACCAAAGGAGATATCAAAGGAGATAGTTAACTTTTTCACTAATACTTTCAATGAAAGGGACCACTTTAATCTTAGAGATCAAACTAAGATCCTATCTTCCATCCCTCACATTATAAAAAAAGAAGAAAACAAGTGAACAAGGCCATTTCCCTTCAAGAAGTTAAATTAGTTGTCTTTCAAATGATTCCAAACAAAGCTCCTAGAACTATTGTATTTAATCCTAAATTCTTGAAGAAATGTTGGGACATGTTATTGGTAAAGACTTTCATAAAGCCATCAAAGCATTTAGGAATGCAAGTTTTCTCCTTGCCAAGATTAACAACACCTTTGTGGCCCCTACCCCTAATAAATCAAAGTCCAAAAAATAGGTGATTTTAGATCCATTTCACTCTGCAACACGGTTTATAAGATTTTTTCTAAAATTCTAGCCAATAGACTGAAAGTATTACTCCCTAAAATAATTTCAGACGAACAAACATGATTCATCCCAAATAGATCTATACTAGAAGGCATTATTATAGCCCAAGAGATCATTCACTCAGTCCAAACAAACTTGGAACCATGTATGATGATTAAACTTGATATTCAAAAAGCTTATGATAAGGTTGATTGGAGGTTCCTATGTAAATTCCTAGAAGCTTTTGGTTTTTCTAAATCTTGGACTAGTCTTATTTTTAATTGTATCACTTCTCCCAAGGTCTTCATTTTGATTATCATGACTCCAGTTGGCTTTTTTAGCATTTCAAAGGGCACTTGGCAAGGAGATATATTATCTCCCTTTCTCTTATCATAATGGCCAAAGCTTTAGGTCAATCTTTTCAGAAAAACCATGAACCATATTTGATTAAAGGTGCTCAAATTGTTGAAAATACTAATAATGTAACACACCAACAATTTGTAGGTGATACCACTCCCAGGTGTAAGTACATGTGAGGAAGCTAAGAAATTTAAACATATTCTAGATATTTATATGGATGTGTCTAGTCAAAAACTCAATGCAAATAAATCAGAAATCTTCTTTTTAAACACTAATCTCAAAATTGAGGTCGACATTTGTAACATCTTGAGCTACAAAATGAGTATGTTTCCATGCAGATATCTAGGCATTCCTTTGGAAAAAGGTTCTAGGAGCAACAAACTCTGGGATGATATTCTTACAAGAATCCACAAAAATATGGATGGTTGGAAAAAAAGGTGGTTGTCCAATGCTAGTAGGATCACAATGATCAAATCTATCCTGACAGTTATCCCTATCTATCAAATGTTTGTTCTGCCCCTCAAAGCTTCTTGCAAGAAAAAATAAGACGCTAGACTTAGAAATTTCTATAAGGATCTTCAGAAAATAAGAAGTTTGCACTTAATAAATGGGAGAACATTTGAAAACCTCATAAAGATGGTGGTCTAAGCATCAATAATTTATCTTGACAAAATTTAGCCCTTAGAGAAAAAGTGGTTTGGAATCTTCTCAAGTTCCCAAATCAAAAATGAGCATCAATACTTTTAAATAAATATATCGTTAATGTTAATCCCATCAAAATATTTTGGACCCACAACCACCTTAAAGGGTCTAGAATTTGGAACTTCATTATTTCATACATTCCAATAATTAATGATGAACTATCATGGGATGTAGGGGGTGGGTGTTCTATTTTAATCTGGGAGGATTCATGGGCAGGATTTGCACCTTTGAAATATATTTGTATAGATCATGATATTATAAATATCTCTAAGTGACTCTAGGGGAACTAAACTTAATGACTACAATTGTTAAAATTTGTGAGTCACCTCTAGGTTGGAAATGGAAAGACTTGAGTGGTACTCTCTTAACTGGTAGTCAAAAATAAATTGTTTGTAAGATACTATCTGAATGAACCTTCACCATAAAAAATACGCCTGACAAATTAATATGGGTTGGATCAAAATGATGGAAAATATAAGGTTAAAAAAAAATACAAACTATTAGCCTCGCCACAAAAAAAATTCTTCCTTTGATCATCCTATTGATCCATGTTGGGATAAAAATTGTTCTCCAAAAATAGGAACTTTCTTATGGGCAAAAATACATTAAAAAATTATAATGGTCAAATGGTTTAGGAAAAGGGGATTTGAAGGTCCATCAAGGTGTATCCTTTTTTAATTAAATTTGGAAATAGTGGACCACATCCTCCTCAATTGTCCCTTTACTTATGATTGTGGGGTTCATTTTTGTGCCAAACTAAATTGGCAATCTATTATTCATTAAAATCTTATGGAACACCTTAAAAGATGGCCACTATCAATAGGTAAAGGTTTATAATAGGGTTTATGGAAGATTTTTCCCTCTATAATCATACATGGGATTTATGGAAGGAGATAAATTGGCATATTCTCCAAGTCAAAGTTATGCCAATTATGTCCTTTGTTAATAAAATAGAAGCTAGTATTGTTGAAACCCTGAATAATAGAATTAAGAATATTAACAACCATGAGGGAAGCTTCTCTATCATGGATGGAATCATTTGTAAAAATTTGGTTTGGAATAATTATCCCTGCACAATATGAGAAGAGAGGCATCAATACTAAGGATGGGAGAGCTAAATGTAAATGGATGTCTCCAAAACATGGGTAGTTTAAACTTAATTTCAATGGTACTTCAAGGGGAAACCATGGCAAAGAAAGCATGGATTTTATCATCAGAGATCATGTTGGAAAGGCAACTATCAAGCTTTCCAAACTTGCCAAACCTCTAAAGGAAACAATAGACAATATAGCAGATGACTAAGTAAATCATTAGGCATCACAAATTTATAAATAGAAGGTGACTCTCAAATCATAATTGATGCCTTAAGGACAAGAATAACTCCTAATTGGAAAATTCAATCATTTATAGAAATGGCCTTTGAGTCACTAAAATCCTTTGAAAATATTTAATTTAAACATAAATACTAAGAGGGAAACACAGAGGCAATCTTTTTAGCTAACAAAGCTGTCGATGGTGTATCAATAATTTGATAGTGAGTATCCCACACTCTAATACAAGTTTAAATTAGGAGGATATCATGTTCATAAATAGAATAAGTTATCTACTTAATCTTATTTTAGATCTTCATTGGTTTCTCATTTTAGTATATCGCTCCTTATCTGCTACAAGCTTCATTCTAGACATCTTATTCTCCTCTTAGACCTCTAATATCATAATTATAACTAAAATTTGGGAGATGGTTCCTTGCATTTAGATAATGGTTAATTCATTAATGAAAATATTAAAATTAGATGTGATTGATTAACATCTTCACAAATTTAGTAGATAGCAAATTACATTGCATTCCAAATTTTGTTGAACATTTTCGTGAGATTAACTATCACCACCTAATCACAGATGTCTTATTGCATATAAAGTTAGGATGGAACTTAAAAGAAGGTAATATAAATAGATTAATATTTTTTATACTTCAAATAGCTTTTTTGGGTTATTAGAAATCATGTATAAGTATAATTATCTTCTCCTCGTAATCATGAAATTTGAATCTTATTAAATTGGATAAGTTTAGAATGCATAATGAGTAAGCGTAGAAGGAAATTAAGTGTTAGAATATACATTAGAAATGTAAGGGACAACTTTTTATATTAATTTTAATTGGTATTTTCAAAACAAGCATCATAATATGGCATATTGTGCCCAATTAATAATCTTATGCGTTTCCTATATTCACACTATACATCATTTATTTAACCTCTGAAATATATTTCATTCCTAAGATTGATTTTTAGGAATCAGTTGGATTTTAATCATTATTATGTAGGATTAGCTCGATATATTAGGTCTCTAATTATTAGAAATACTAAAATATCAAAATCATCATTACAATTATAACTTTTATCTAGTATATGCATCACTTTGTCTTGAGTAGTTTCCTTACCTGTCCAAAATAAGTTGTTAATATTTATTTACCCTTCTTTTTAGCTTCCCCCATAAACACTTCTTTTTAGGCGACGTATTATAATAATTACTAGTTTCTTCTTCATTATAGATTCATCCCAACTCTTTTTAGTCTGGCAAGTTATGTAATCACAATCAGAGATTTTAGAACTCTAGCCAATACCCATAGATTTGAGCCATGGACACTTCAATTTTTCTTTTTCATCAACACAAAAAGAACACCATGGCCTTTTTAGGATCAATGAAACTAGAAAGATGGGGAGAATTTTACAAGTCTCAGATGATGTGGTTTGGTTTGTTGTAGGAAGAGTTTAAACAATTTATATGAATGCATTGATTCATATTATCACATCTAGTTCGCTAAAAATTTGCATATTGTCAATGGGCCCTTGGAAGAGATGACTTTAGTAGTGAATATTTGCCATTTGGGGATCTTGTCTCATAGGTCGATCATCATTTGGCGAATAGCACATGTAATGTAGGTCAACATCGTCACCAGATATTTATCAAATTTGGGTCCAACGCTCGTGGTAGTCACCCATTAGTTATCACATGATTGGTCAAAAATATTAGTCCAATTGCCAATGCAATATAGGTTTTGGATACATTTACTTTTTAAAAATTTCCATCCTTTACATTTTTCTTTCTATTTGACAATGTTCTTTTGCCATTACTACAACCAAATAATTTTCCCTTGGGTTGGGCATCACCTACCATTTTCTCGACATGTCGACCACTAGCCCCGTTTAGCCAACTATTTCCTATTATGGGCTTGCATAGGAAGGTGCATTTCGCCTACATTTGACATTCCCGCTTGCTAATCCTCCGTAATTCACCAACTTAGATTAGACTATAAGATATTATTATTCTACACAATTTGTTCTTTTCTGGTCTAGAGACTGGCATTTCTTATTGTTGTCGAAGTTTCAAAGTGCTAAGTGCATTGCTCATTAACTCATGGACTATGATTTTCATAAAAGGTAAATGATTTTTAATTTATTTTTATGTGGACAATCGTACTAATACTAGCTATTTTTTAGTTTTATTGTCCAATGTCCAGTAGTAACTGGACATCTCACATGCTAAGATAAGTTTGTGAATTCTATTGGGTAGTAATGTAGATTGTAGTACCATAGCGATAGTACCATTTTTATGAGAATGAATCATACTATTTTTATTATATGTAGTCTAAGTAGTCTACTATCACTGTCTTTGACTAGTCAGTCTTTGAGTCTTTTTTTCAACAACTAAGTTAATTTGTTTTTTGCATCCTTTATCGGTTTGCAATGTCGAATAAGAGGGGTAACAGGGGTTCTAGTAGGATCCTTGAAAGCCAAGAGATGCCACCATTACCAAAATGTAGAACCATATCTACATATTTTGGTGGTGGAAACATTGGCAACGTACAAGATTCAAAAATTAGATCTCCAGTGCTTATTGAAAAAGGAGATTTATCACAAGTTAGAGACCATATTGAAGAAGTTCAAGTTAGTGAACCTAATATCTCAGTCAAGGACAAACTTGAATATGATTTGGAGGAACTTCCCCTAAGTAGGGAGTCACAAATTGATATTATAGACTTGGAGTCAGTTCCAGGCTAGTTGGGTGAGAAAACTAAAAGTGATTCTATAAATCATGTTCATGCACAAAAGGGGAAAAGAAAATTGGAATAAAAAAAAGATTGATCTCGCTAGGATCTGTCCAAAAAGAATTTTCAACTAGAATGGGTGGAAAATTACTAGTTCCTTGAACTAGTGACCAATCTGATTGATGGTGAGCCTCCTATAGAATGCATATGTAATATTTTCACAAAGATAACAAAGAAGGAGAAGAGGTTGTAGCTTAAACTTGATACCATAGAAAAGCATGTCGCTAAAGTTTACAAAAGGGAAACTATAGATGGAGTTAAAAAATCTCTGCTAACTTGGAAAACAAAGAACAATTGCCTGCATATCAAGAATGTCGAAATATACTATTCACATAAGCAATTATAGGAGAAGTGTTTTGCAGTAAAAGGTTTCACTGAAGATTTCAAATGGAAAGAAATGGAAGTGCAAAATATGGGAAAAGTAGTTCAATTAAGTGTGGTTATTTATATTTTGAGTAGAGGGCATCCTATGATAGACTACCCTTCAATTATTGCTTTATTGTGCTTTTTTAAAGTTTGAAACTATTTGAACAGTCATTGATTAGTAAACAATGGGTGGGAATGGGCTAGTTGTTTTGCATAGATTGAAAAAAAAGATATGAAGGAAAAAATAAAACACTCAAATTTCATTGCATTGTCTCTAGATAAAGTTACAACAATTGATAACATTTCCTGGGTGCGCATGCATGTTTATATTGTAAACTATCTTTGTCATCAACCCTTTCTACTGTCTATTGCTAAATTGAATTGTAGTGCGATAGCCAAAAATTTATAGTACTCAAATTGATTGTGGAGGTATGGATAACATGGAGATTTCCAAAAATTTGGTGTGTTGGAGTGGATGGAGCTTCAGTTATGCAAGGTCATAAAGGTGGTCTTTGCAAAAAGATCAAGAATGATTTGGCACCCTACACTATTCTCATTCACTACATGGCCCATTGAATGAATCTAGCTTTTGGAATTGTCAGCGATTTTGGTTATGTAAGTAAAGTGGAATCTTTAATCAAATAGATTTACCAATACTTTTGTTGAAGTCCAAAACGAGTCTGGGAATTTCAACACTTTTCTCAAGGACTTATTGATGGGAGGAAGTTTCTTAAAGAAAATGGTACCAGATGGATCTCGGTGGATGGACTAGTACATTGAGTATTCTTTGAATATCCATCATTTCTTGGACTAATCTACTATGTGCAAGATAGATTCTCTCAGCTATATTCAAGTCTAACTAATGTTAAGATACTCTTAATTTTAGTTGTTATTCTCCCCATGCTACAGGACATGAGAAATATTATGAAAAAGGTTCAATAAAGAGCTATGTACATTGCAAAATATAGTAAGTTGTGTAAAATGACATGCAGTAGCTTGGATATTTTGTATCGATTACTACCATTAGATGAATCAAAGTTTGCAAAGTGAATAGAAATCACAAATTTGAACAATCCTGAGAACTTTTTACATATTGGTGCAAATGATGAGGCATGTGCTAGGGTACGTGGAGTTGACATACCAATGCAGTACTATGCCCATGTCGACCTTGACTCCAACTCCAATGAAGCAGGAAGCAAAGTAGAATCAGAACCAAAGAAGGTACTTTCATGTGTTAAAAGTGAAGACTTCAAGAAGATCAAAAACTTTGTGCTTGACTCTATCAAGCGAGTTTGCTACAATCTTTTGTCACAAATTAGATTCAAATTCCCTCTAGAGGAACTGCTCAAAGCGATGCCTATTATTTTTCCTCAATATTGGTCTCTAAACTATCCGAGTAATTTTTGAAGAAGGATGACGGCTTTGATTCAGCATTTTTACAAACCTAAAGTAATCAATGGAGTAACTATAAATAAAATTTTAGATGAATCTCGATTGAGAGGTCAATCATATTCTTCTGCAAACATAATGAGGGAACAATATGATCTTATGGAGAATCCAAATAAAGAGGAAGTGGTAACAAAGCTTTAGAAAAACCTTAGTCAGAGCAATTGGTTGAGAGAGTCAATACCGGAATATTTCAAGCTTACTAATTTATGTTTGACAATGATATTGGGTTCAGTGGATAGAGAGAGAGTTTTTCAATACTTTGGGCTTTCTAAAGTCAAATGTTAGAAATAAATTAGACAAAAATTTGGATAATTGTTTGAGGCTCTATAATTCTAGGTATGAGGTAGATAGTTTCCCTTATGACAAGGCTCTCAACATTTGGAGAAACAAATGTGGAAGAAGAGGGATGGCCAACATTTCAAACCCAAGTGGCAGTGACAGTGGTGGTGGCAGTGGCAGTGGTGGCAGCGGTGGTTCATGTCCTGATATTGGAAGCAATAAAGATGATGTTGACTTTCACATGCATATTGACACTAATAGTGAATCTAAAGAAAACACAATGAATAATAAAAAGTTATATGCAATAAATGAGGAAGATGCTGATGACAGTGATTTTGAGTCGGTCCAGGTGGAGTGGCAACTATAGCAGCTTCTCAACTTCAAGTTCTAACTTCTGCATGAGACAAGTAGTGGGCTAGTAGATCTGGTCTTACCCATTTCAATTCATATTAATTTATGTGCTCTAGTCTTGCCAATGTCTAAGACTCTATCTACTAATTAATTATATTTTTAGTAATTAATTTATAGCCTTCATTCACTGTCCTTTTATAGATACTTAATTTTTTTTAAATGTGTTGTTGTTACAAACTTATGTGTTGAGATTTTCATTGAAACTAGTTTTTACTTTTAGAGTCTACACATATTGAGATTTTCATTGATTCTAGTTTTAATACAATAATATATGTTGAACTTGAGATTTTCATTCATTCTAGATTTTAGACATTTTTAAATTTTCATTAATTCTAGTTTCTTTAAGAAATTGTAACATAATGCATTTTACAGAATAAGATTTATTTTTGAAAATTTTTATTATAATTTATAAGTATAAATCAGCCTGTAACATAATACATTTAACAATTACAAACAATTACAACCCTTTGCAAATGACTCAATGTCAAATGACCCTAAATTTTCTTTTACAAATAAAAGGGAGCAACAATAGTTGTAGGTCGGTTTGTAATTGTATATATAATGAGATTATCACTACATAATACATTATGTGTGTACAATCATATTGCCACATTGCCAATTGTACAATTTTTTCAAGTAGGAGTAGGGAAATTTTTTCCATCTGCTCTATGTAGTAATAGTATGTCAGTGCTTGGCTATCTAACTATCCTGATGTGCTAGCTCTTGATTCCTATAACAATTAATATTAAACAAAGTTGAAATTAAATCCAAAATTTGAAATTAAGGAGCAACAAGTAACAAAATGTTTATAGTACTACCACTTACTAAGTTGTTACTTCTTAGTGGTATTAGCTATGACTGTCACTGACACTAACAGTAACAATTTGAGAGGGTGACCTAGCTCCAATGATGTTCTTTAGGGTGCTCCATTCTACATCATTTGGAAGCTCTATTTTTTTGAGGTTGTAGCTAAATAGTTGTAACCTCATCAACAATGAATACTTTGAAGAGATATTTTTACATGAATCGAGGAATTTATCTATAACTTCATTCATTGTTGACAATGGTTTGATGCAACTTGTAATTCTTTTTGGAGTGGTTTCCTTGGGCAAGTTGTCAAAATCAGAATTCATGTTGTTGTGCAACTTTTTCATGTAATCTTCTTTTACAATGAATTTGTTGTCTAAGTAAGCTAGATTTGGTAATCCAACATTTAGCAAGTTCAATATGTTGTGATTCATCTTCATCAAGTCTATGGAAGAAAATTTGAGAGCTTCATCTATTTCCATTAATTGTTCACAATTGTGATAGACAACAAAGGTCATTACAGAGGCATCCAAGTGGTTGTTTATTCCTTAGTTTTCCAAATCCCTATCACTAGATCTTTGTAGTTTATTCAAAATTTATTTAGCAAGATTTTTTAAGGAATTGGTGAAGATACTTCTTTTATCGTTAACATCTTTTTTACATTTTCAAAGACAACTCTAAGATTGTTATTTAAATCAAGCTATTAAACAAACTATCATTGTTCTTCATTTGTTTCTCTCAATTTTCTTGTTTGATAAGCTTAACTATGTTTATTATAGTATCCTTGACATGATAGTCTTTGGAAGATGTCATTATATTTTGTGCAATTACACTCTCCATCTTTTTCTTCATTTCAAACATCTCTGTTTCACTCTTTTTCTGTATTTTCTCTAGTTGTCCTTGTCAATTAGTTGCTCTCTTCCTCGCATCCTCCAATTTCTTCTTCAAATCTTGGATTGTCTTTGCAGTAGTTACCTCTTTTTTCTTCTCATCATCAAGTTCTCTTTTCAAATCATGGATTGTCTTTGCAGTGGACTCCTCCTTTTTCTTTGCATTGTCCATTTCCTTCTTCAAATCATGGAGTGTTTGAGTATACTCCTCTTTCCTTATGTTCTCCAATTCCTTCTTCAAATCTAGGATTTTCTTTGCAGTTGACTCCTCTTTTTCTTTGCATTCTTCAATTCCTTTTTCATATAGTGGATTGTGTAACTATTTGCAATTGAATTAGACTCTATTTTCTTCACATTCTCTAATTCTTTCTTCAAGTCAAGGATTATTTTTGTAGTTGACTCCTCTTTTTTCTTCATATTCTCCAATTGCTTTTTCAAATTGTAGATTGTGTTTGCACTAGACTCCTCTTTTTTCTTCTTATTCCCCAATTCCTTCTACAAATTATCAATTATCTTTTCCTTAGACTCCTCTTTTTTCTTCTCATTCTCCAATTCAATCTTCAAATTATTATTTTCCTTGATAGCAGAGTCCAATTCAGTTTTCAATTTATTGTTGACCTGTGCACTACTCTCTACAGACTTGAACTGTGTAGTAGAGGCTTTTTCATGTTGAATTCTTTTTTTGCACATCCAATTCTTTAGTAAAATTGTTTAGTTGTTCATTCATCTTTCCTTGCTAGACAATTGCCTTTGTAGAAGAAGAATTCTTTATCCTATTTTGCAATTCTTTGAACCTATTATCTGTAGCTTTCTCCTTGGTCTTCACATTATCAAGGTCTACCTATAACTTTTCTATTTTCTTTGTAAGCCTTTTTTTTTCCCTCTCTTCTTTCAGAAGTGTAGAGTAGAACATTTTGTTGCTCTCTTTTGATATACTGATTTTGTCAATATTTTTCACTTTTGAGAAATCCATTTGAAGACTAGTAACTTGTACATCATTACGATTTATTAAATTTTCTGGTGGATTATTATCTCCAGCCAAGGGCATGACAACCATGATGTTCATCATTTTGGTGTTTGGATCATATGTTAAAAATATATTGTTAGTAGATCCCTGACATTCAACAATTGCATCACTTTTTAAAGTCTTCATAATTTGCCTATTTCTTTTGCTTGTTTGATCAAACTTTAATGCAAACTCCTCTAAACTAAAATTTGGGTTTGCTGACACAATTGAGTGTTTGAAAGGTGAATTATCAGTTGTATTTTTGTATGCTCCTCCAACTTTAGTTAAACTTACTACACCTACAATTGTATTTTGAAGATTTCCAACATATTGAAGATGGTTCATTCCAAATCTTGGCATTTTAGGACTATTTTTAGGATTTTGTACAGAAGCTACTGGTGCATATATTGGTGAAGTAACTGCTGACATTTCTTGTATTGTAATTGTCACAACTTTTTATTTTTTGCACAAGGTTCATCCATGCTAGTGCCAGTGTCAGTGCCAGTGGAATCAATTACAACTAGATTTGAAGATTTCACAAATATTGTGTTTGGATGACCTTCAAAAGCAGAAGTATAATGTTTTTTGCCCTTTCTAGATGAATCATCTTCAATCTCATCAGAGAGTTCAATGATTGGCTTACTTCCTCTTTTGGGTGGGTCTAGTACTGGAACTAGATTCTAAATCCCTTCACTACTTGCACCAATGGGCCCTATACCTACATAACCCATTTTTTGTATCATAGTTGCCCCTTTATTATACATGTGTTTAATAGAATCACTCATTTGAAGATTAACAATAAGTCTACCCCTGGTTAACTCAGAATCTTGAATACCTTGAATATCTCCATCAGACTTGAAGTCCTTCAATCTTTGAGTATCATTGTCACTACAACTGCCAAATTCATATAGTACAGTTGGATGCTCCTTATTCCAATAATTGTTGAAAAGCTCATCCACAATTTCTTCAAAACTTGTTGAAGTCTTTGGTTCACCCAAATTTTGCCTCATTTTCCAAAAATCATTCATCTTGGTTTGACACTAGAAATCAGATGTGCATGCATCTTTAATTACTTTTAGCATAGAACTCTTAGAAGGTTGAGATGCTTTCTTGTAGAAATTTAAGTATGTTAGAGGCTTTGATTTGTGTGACTTTGATATGCGCAATGTCGTAATTTGGGATGACAATTCTTGTATTGAAATATTATTCTCTGTTGTATGTTTCTCCATCTTTTTCTTAACCTCATCCCACGAATCCATGTTTTTTAACTTTTCTATCAATGACATCTCCTGATGTTGATATTTTCTTGCAGAGTTCCCATTAGCAATAAGATTTATTTTTATTATGTTCAGTGGATTATAATTCCAGTGACTAACAAAATCAAAGCCAAAAAACTTTACCAATTCATTTTCCACTTTGAAAATCTTTCTCTCAAATGTGAGGCCTTCAATTGTGAAAGGCAAGGAAGGAAATATCATTTTCTTTTGTTGTCCAATGAAAAGTTCATCTATGTTGTCCATCTACCATACATATTCCAGTGCAAAAACCCATTATGTAACATGCATTGGAAGTTTGCATGGTTCAACCGCTGAACTGTAAAATCTTAAGATAGTGTACTCTTTTATGAAGAACTAGTCAGCCAATTGAATTTGACTTCCTAATTGAATGCAATCTTTAGAAGACACGAGCAATATAGGCATCGAAGTGCCTATGATTTTTTGGTAAATAGGTGCCAAAAAGAAGTCTACAAAATGGTTGTAGTTATTATTGTTAGCAATCGTCCTCATCTTATGTATCCACTCATTTACTGGACTTTGAGTCTCTGATTTCTTCTGGGTTTTCTAATCAAAATTATAGACCTCAATATCAAGCTTGTGATTCTTTGTCTCAAATATTGGGAGATGCTTTGCTAGAAAAAGGTAGCACAAGTAACTTGGGAACCTAAATGTCTTCATCTTTCTTGTAGTTGTACTTTGTTTAAGCATTAGTAATTGTTCTTGCATAGATTCAACAATGTGCTGAACAAAATTATATCTTACATCTACCTTCTCAATTGACTGACCTCAATAATGGACATTATAAATTATTTCAAGAACATTGGCCCCCACTTCTTTGTTACTGTCCAATCCCAAACAAAATGATAACAAAAAAATAATATTCTCAACCCATGGCACAAAAATATCATATTGATAAGGAGGCTTATGGTCTATGTCCAATGTAATAGTAACTCTAATATGATCAGTAGACGACTTTGAGTTTATTAAACCCTTAATATATGAATCTTGAAAAACTTTATCTAGTTTTTCATAAGCTTGTGCTAGTTTATCTAAGTCAATGTGCTCATTAAAGCTTTATGGTTTAAACCCTAGCCTTAGGTCTAACAGGGTAAAAAATTCACTCTCGGTTATGGGTGAAATTTCCTCCTGAGTGTTTTAGTTTACAATTGTCTTTCTATTTTTTCATCATAATTATGAGCACATAGCATTACAATTTTAGGGCAAGGGAATACTTTGGATACAGCGGGGTTTGTTAATTTAGTAACCAAAGTAGCTAATTTATTTGTATGTGCATGAATACTTTTTTTATATTTGTAATAATTTCTCCCATTTTGTGGATCTTTCCACTTATTAAACAATGAATGTCTAATTCCCATGATTCTCAAATCTCCATGGATAATAGGATCAAAAATATCATGACATTCATCGATGAAACCTAGGGTTTGTAGCACTTGCTTGAGTTCTATAATATCTTTCTTTTCCTTTATACTTGCACTCGTACTGGAGGTTTTTGACTTTGTTTTGCCCATGTATGCTACTAGTTATTACACAAAATTCTCCTTTAAGCCTTATTTAAAAAGATTGTAAAGTGTAAACCTAAGACAGTAGGAATCAAGATTTCTATTGCTGCAAATTGCACTAGAAATTTTTTTTTAAAAATTAAATACCCTAAATCAAGAATCGAGATTCAATAATACTAGTGCTAGCAGATACTCAGATAATTGATATTGTCTTGTAATACTCAAGTTTCACACTTTTCGTATTCAAAACACAAAATAGAATTCAATCAGTATTTGAAAACTTGAAATTTGAAAACCCTATCGTATCAGACTCTTAACTTCAAGAACTCTGAACTTCATACTCTAAAAACATAAAACATTAATAGTTAAAAGTTAAAATGTAAGTATTAAGTAATTAATGGTTTTGAGTTCTTTACTAATACTATGTACAATGTACATGTAAATGACATCAAGACTCAATAATATACATGACTATAATTTTAAAAAAGTAAAAATTAATTACATTAATATACATTTGAATTTAGAAACTTGTTCATTTTAAATTAATTAATTAATAAAAATCAAACTTACTAATCGATATGATTTTTGGGTCAATTTGTGGAATGTTATCGTTGTTGTCAAGAGTCATCCGAAATTGTGACACTTGTCAAGGACACGTGTCATGATTCCAAACATTTTTTGACAACAGGGGTAGGATTCCCAAAATTTATCCGAAATTCATCTCAGGTCGTTGTTTTTGTCTTTTACTTAACAATTGTCGAGTCAAGATTAAGTAATAATTTTTTTTAAAGACTAAACATAATAATTATTAATATTAACTAAGTCCTAACACTTAATTGAGCTTTGTAATGACTGGACACGTGTCATGATTCCAAATGTTTCTTGACAACAATGATAGCATTCCCAAAATTTACTCAAAATTCATCTCGATTTGTCAATCTTTCTTTTAGTCAATGGTTGGAGTCGGGACTTAGATATAACTATAACTTATAAGAAATAATCTTCGACTACACATGTCCTGATTTTGAGTAGAAATAGAATTTAACTTTAATCTTTTAAAATTTGGCCCGAAATAAAGTTGTTTTCATTGATGTATCGTTCATTAAATGGTCCAGATCAAATCGTGAATCGTTAAACCTTTAGCATACCTAATATTAATTATTTAAATTATAATTTAGAGGAGAGGACCCAATAGTTGAGCAAGGTCCAATAATTGATCACCCTATCATGAACATAAAGCCTAATCTTCCAACACATTTTTACTATATATTATAATTAATTGATCTATTTGTACATATATAAAAATTCAAACATCGATAAAAAAATATACTAATACTTGAACACATGAAAACTTATAAATGTTATAGCAAAAATAAATATATGAATTCATTAATAAGCGAAATAAATAACCTTTTGTCTCAAATAAAATATCATAGTTATTTCATATATGTGTGTCACTCAAAACATAAAATGCTCAATTAAATAAACATTGATATCTTAGTGTACAAATACTACTCTTATGTGTACAACTATTGGGGTAGCAATGTATATGCATAAAGTAAATCATATCAATAATATGTCTCATCACAAATATAAAAAGTGAATACTAATAGATGCTTTGTACTTTCTTATGAAATGTATGAGATTGTCAAAAAGTTTTAGTGCTCAACTAATGGTCCCTTTGTGTTGGTTATAGGTTGTATTTTATATAATAATGTGTTATTTTTATAACAACAAATATATTGTTTTTATTGAAGTATTTGTCATTTTGTGTTATATATAAAAGTTATAAATAAAAAATATTTATGAGTAATAATAACTATTCGGTCCATTTATGTTACATATATGTTACTTTTCATAGAGTAATACAATATTCTATTAACAATAAATAATAATTTTAAATTCAATTATTAGATATTTTTAGATTAAGCTTTGGTCGAATGTTTAAAAAATCAATTTTTGGACACATCTCACTAGGTGCACTATTTTAACATGGTGTGTGATGAGTCACAACTTCAAACCTTAGTTGTAGCTTGTAGGTAGTTCAATGTCCATTTTACATTTCTAAAAAAATGAAGGTCTTACGATATCCCATGTAGCAGCTACATGTTGATAAAGTTAGCCCTAATGAATATTGGTTCCTTTCCCTTATCTTATTGTTGCACAATGCAAATTAAAACTTAAATCACAAAGTGCAGTAACTAGTTGCAAACATACAAATTATTTGAAGTTTTTGACAATTTCCAAAATCCTTGATTTGGATGAATAAAATTAAACATGTAACATTTAATGAAACATTGAATTTTCAAAAATATAAAAATTATAATTTATAAATTGTAATCAATTATCATTGATCGATCATTAATTTCTTGATAATGATAACTTGACTTAATAATCATAGCATTTCTACTTAATTAAAATTAATTTAGATTATAATCAATATTTGCTAAATTGCTTCAGCTTGATAATGATAAGTGATAACTTAATTTAAATTTAAATAATCATGGCATTTTTCATTTAATTCAAAATATGATAACAATTTAAAAATATCTGGGCTTGTCCCTTTGGTGAAATGGTGGGGCTTCTTGCTTGTAGGGCCTACAACCAAGGTTCATGTCCCCACAAGGCCATTCTCTACTATGGATCTTAATTGAGAATGTTTTTTCCATTGACCCTTGGTGAAATAGTGGGGTTGCTTGCCTTTAGTGCTTACAACCAAGGGTCAATAAAATTTTAAGGGCTCGTTCCTTTGGTGAAATGGTAGGGCTTCTTACCTGTAGGGCCTACAACCAAGGTTCAAGTCCCCACAGGGCCATTCTCTACTGTGGATCTTAATTGATAATTTTTTTCCATTGACCCTTGGTGAAATAGTGGGGTTGCTTGCTTGTAGTGCTTACAACTAAGGGTTAATAAAATTTAACAAGAGAAAAAAAATGCATTCGCTAAAATTCAAAAACTTGTTGTTTCAGATGAGCATGTTTTTTAGTAGCTTCGGTCTATCTTGTCCCTGTACAAGTCTGGTGTGGTCACGTCAACCTCAGGGGATGGTAGGGCTTACTCGCCTCTTACATGCGCTTCTTCGATGGCTCTTCAAGCTGGATCTCCTACACCTTCTGGGGGTAGGGTTTTCTCACCTCCTACAGATGCTTCTTCAACAGCTATTCCATTTGGGTCTCCTGTGCCTTTTGGGGGTTGGGTTGCCTCTTATGCAAATGTGGCTACCTTTGAAGCAGGTCTTCATGGTGTTGCTCACACTGGTTTTGGGCCTCCTTGTCCCCATGTTACTGTCCTTGTAAGTGTCTCCAAACCTGTTGAGGTCCTTTTAGACAATGAAACAGTAGATGATATTCTCAATACGACAGAGGAGTTTTCTTCCCTCGCTGCCATCTTTAAATTTAGGGGATTTTGGCCCTCTAGTTGATCTCCATGCTTGGATTTCCAAGCTTTGGGAACCAATCTTAGACCATGGTGTCCAGATATTTCCAAATGCTAGAGGTTTTTTCATTGTTAAGTTTGAAAGTGCTAAGGATAGGAAGACCATTTTGTGTCATAACAGTTTTTCATGGCAAGGCAGATACCCACTTATGGCTAAATTGTGGCATATAGATTTTGATCCACTTACTAAATCCTTTAATAAGATTACCATCTAGGTCCGGCTCCCAAACCTCCCGATGCATCTCTGGATAAACTCTGTTTTGGAAACTATTGGGAACTCTCTCGGAGATTTTTTATATGTGGACTCTGCCACTTCTGATGTCCTCCATTTGACGTGTACATGAATTCTTGTTGCGATGGATGTCTCAAAGGGCCTTCCAAAAGATATTTGTTTGGACTCTTTGCGGGGCTCCTAGACCCAAACACTGAATTACGAAGGTATCCCCTTCCGCTGCAAAAAAATGTCATAAGACATGTCACATTGCTGCTCATTGTGTTATTGGGAAGACTAAACCAAGGCTTCCACCTTCCTAGTGGTCTGGGGTTTCCCCTAAGCACTACATGGTGTTTAAGTCCTCGGATGTGTACTTAGAAGGTTCCTCGGAGGCTACGGATGATTTTGGCTTGCCCCATGCTATTGACATCTTAGAACCTATGGTTGCTAAGGACGTCAGGTCTTCTCCCCCTATTGATGATTTGGTGCCAGTGGTTGTTGATGAAGGCCAGTGTCTGGTCCCTGGTCCCTCTCTTGCCCCTATCCCTATCCCGGTTGATCATGTGTCAGTGGTTGCTAAGGATGGCCAGTGTCTAGTCCTTGGTCCCTCTCCTATCCCTATCCCTATCTTGATTGATTTTCATGTTCCTGTGGGAGGCATGCCTTCTACAAACTCTCCTAGGGAGTTTGTTGTCACTCCTGCTCCCCCTGGCCTCCTCTCTTCAATTTCTTCTAGGATTGGATTGGTGAGCCAGCTAAGGTGGAGGATGGTTGGATTGCGGTAAAAAGAAAGAAACCAAAGCCCTTTGCTCCTCCTTCAGAAATGTATCTTTGGTTAGGCAAGGGAGACTCTAAAACAAAGGGTGTATCGTGAGCTCCCTTGTTCTGCCTAGTTTTGGAGGCAGATCCTTGTTTAGATCTTTGCTTCCTAGTTGGTTCTTTGGTTATGGCTGGTGATATGCTTTTTTGTCACCACGGTTACCCCTTTTTGTGGGGGTGAACAGCTCCTCTTCGATTCGTTGTAATTTTGTCTATGTACTTATTGAATATCTAAAGCTGTGTACAGGGTTTTAGGCACCCTTCAAAACCTGTTTTCCTTAATAAAAAATAATTAAAAAATATTATGATGATCATGATATTTAAATAAATTTACATTTCAAAATAGGGAGAAATGAATAAATTAATTAATATTCAATATTTTATATGAACATTTATATATAAGTTATAATTTAAACTTTTTATTTTCAAATCAAATTTCAATATTAGCTACACAATTTAAATTGCATGAACATTGATTAGGATTTAGGATTCAAGATTCATAATTCACGAATCACAATGTTATATGTATCACAAGTTTAACTTTAACAAACTATTTTTTTATTTATTTAATATTTTTAAATAAATTAATAATAATTAAAACTATTATAACTAATAACTATTAACTTGCATGGCCTTGGCCCCAGCATCCATATATTATTGAATTTTACAAGCTTTGAAATTTAAAGGACATACATATACATATTACAAATTTACAAATTTTCATTGGATAATTTTCAATTGAATAATTTTTTACTATAAATCGTTAATCAAATATGAAATCATGAAGGGATTGTTGAAACCTTTTTTTGTTTCTAACTTTATAACTATTAATAGTTAATTTTTTATAACAGAGTCACGGACTAACATTTCAACAATGCATTGAGAAGCTAAAAAAACATAGACTAACAAGAACAACAATTTGAGAAGCCAAAAATTATTATTTTCATTGATAATATTTGAGAGTGTACAATGTACATACTACTGATTCATAGCATAGATATTCAAAATAGCTTATTAAATCAACCTAGTTTTACTATTCCATAATTTACATTAAAGGGCAAGGCCCAATCCGAAGAAAAACAGATATCTTAAAAATACTTTTTTGGGCACAGGGAACTAGGAAACAGGGAGCATCAGCAGGTTGAGGGGCTGAGGGGCTTGAAGCCTTGAATCAGAAAGGTCTTCAAGCCCCTCTGCAAGGAATCTCTTGGAGAAGATGATGTCATTGAACTCATGCAACCATGTGAAGTTGGTCTTGCTAACATCATCTAACAACAACCACTTCCATAAAAAATCTCTCCCAAGCTGCGCCCACTTCCGATGGTGAGTCAATTGTCGTCCAATCATGTCAAGCAAGAAGGGATGCTTTTGTACAATGCTCCCTATGCCTTGCTCCCAACACTTATCTGCTACATCTGAAAAAAGGCATGTTAATGCTCGGCCCTGGTACCTTCTCAACCAATACAAGAATTTTGACGTCGTCTTCTAAAAATGTTTCCTTAAAAATATTATGCAAAAGAATCAAGATGTCCACTTGATTGCCTCCAAGGTTGAGAAGAGACGCGAGGAAGCAAGAGGTAATATCTGTGGACACACGGTACCTTTTATCATTTCTTAAGAATTCATGGCCAAGGACCATGAACAAAGCATGGCAAATAAAAGGACCTTGGGCATCTTCCTTGCAAATCATGGCTAAGACATCGTCAGATATCATGCCCAATAAGGGTTTTTGCAGACCCAATGTAGTGCATTTTAGGAAAATTAGCATATCCATGACTAAGAAACTCTACAAACTAAGAAACTACAAACCAAATTCAAATTCGAGAATTTGAGAAATGATAATGAAAGAGGAATTGAAGAGGTTATTTAATGGCAATTGCATTAAATTGTTTGGCATCCATGTTCTTTAATATCTTATTTTTTTGTATTCCCATTAATTTTCAAGTGTGTGAAATGTACTCACATTAATGTTGGACAATCGGAGTACCTGTCAAGGTGGCTATAAATGGAATGTAATAATTGTAATTGTCAGTACCACATTTATGATTTTAATCTTGATGTGATGTTCACTACATTCTAGTTAATGGTTTCCATGCAAAACTTGTCATGTGTCTCCATTCTAGAGAATTTCATGTGACTCCATGTCTTTTCAAGCAACTGGCCCTAAAATGCATCTTCTGTTGTTAATCTCTAATTAATCAATGGTCGATAAAACTATTGTATTAACAATACAAAAGTGACGGTAGCCAACTTGATAATGGTGACACTGACGTAACGACATTATTAATAATAGACCTAAGATAGTAAACAAGTTGAAGTGACTACTTAGTAGTTAGTACAATCACTAGCCAATACATGTGCAAATTCGCTTTCAAATTAAACAATTTTTCAGTTTACCACTAAAGATTAGCCAAGACCATTATTACTCATTTTCCTACAAAACAAGTAATTAGCCTCTAACATTACAATCTCATTTTTGGCAAGGAAAAAAATAGTCATCATTTAATTACCTATCAGCAAGAAAAAAAAATAAAAGAAATTTTCCACATTTAAAATGATCTTTGCTAGGGCAAGAAAAAAATCGCTAACATATAATATTTTATTTCCCTATATGGAACAAAAAAAATTGCCCTCGACATTAAAAAAATTCTACCCACAAAATGTTGGATTCGTCAACATTTTAGACATTTTTTGCGGGAGGGGTTTCTTAAAGTTATCCTTAGCCCTTGGTCTACTGGTGAAGTTGAATGGCTCACAAAGAGCCCACCAGGGATCAAATCTTACTCAGTGCAAGGCTTGAAGACATCATAAGGGATGAGGTCAAGATCATGCCCCAGGTGAATTTGGCAATGTGGTGCTCCTTAGTCCTTGACTCTTAGCCAAAGAGGTTTCAAGCATGTGTGGGCCTATATCGGGTACCTAAAACTTGTTTGTGGATGACCTCCATAAAAAAAAAAAATTGCATACTAAGAGAACAGAGATATTATTGATTTAATCAAATACATTAAAATAGAATTAATTAAGTCACTATCTCTTTCTTCAATTGGAGTTTTTGTGATTATAAAGGTAGAGAAAATATAATCACATGATGGAAGATGATTTTTTGATTTGCCTTATAATAACACTCCTATAGCTTATCTGTAATCATTTAGTTTATATTAACAATGTTTAGTTTAACAAATTTAAGTTAATTTAGCCACAACATAATCCTAATGCAATGCTTATCTATAATTGTTTTGCTCAAGTTAGTCCTTACATAACATTCCAATAGCTTGTGTGTTAGTGTTTTCAGCTTCACATTTGTCTGTCATCTTTAGGTAAACACTTATTAATAACATGGGATATTAGGGCTTTTTCCCTTTTTTCAAACTTTTTGTTGTTTTACCTAAAAGTTGGCTTGGTTGATTAGTAGTCCTTAAAATACCAATCATGATAATTGAAACTATATCTAGTTTTTGAAAACTATCATATTCTGTAGGATTTTGTCCTATTTCAATTAATTCTTATACTATTGATAGATATTTCCTTTTGGCTCATCTAGTAGTTTCCTTGTATCCTTTATCCCAGTCTATTAACTAAGTTAATCCCATTATCTCTTTTTTCGTTACTTAGTCAAAAATTGCAGGTTTTGGTCATCATCTAACAACATATTCCCTAATACCAGGATAATACAATAAATAATTAGGCATTTTTTTTCTTCCTTTTAAGAACCATTCCTATAGCATGGGCAATATACTAAGGGGGACTAACTTCTAGAGATATAGTATATTTGAGAGGCAATTTCTCCTTCATTTTTTGTAAATTTTGTGTTGAGTCTCATGAATAGGTTCGATTGATCTGTTTTTGTTGGCTTGGTTTCATTAGCTTTTTTCTGTAGCCTTATTATCTTGTTTGACTTTTATATTCAGGTTATGGTTATTTTGAATGATCATTATGGGTTTAGTCCTATAAGGAGAAACTTTTTCATATCTTGGACTATCTTGATCAAAGTCTTTCTAAGCAGAGGATATCCAGTCATGGTGTATGACGATGGTAAGTTATGCCTTCTATGGTCGAAGATGGGAAACCTTCCTCTTTTGTTTATGTAGTCTGAAAATAATCAACCTCAGTATACATCAATAAGGAAATACTTCCTTGTTTCAATGTTAACATTTCAATGTTTCAATGTTTAACCTGCATAAAGATTAATCTCTTTTGGCTCTAACAGTTGGGTTTATTGAGTAGGGGCTTTTAGGTTTTTTAGGGTGGCCATTAAGTTGTCCCAATAGATGCTTTTGTTTTATTACTAGATTGATTATATATGCTTAGACTTTAAAGGCAAATGGACACTTAAACCTTTGTCTCTTTGGTTCAATCATGCATCGTTTCTTCTTCCTTGTTTAAACTTACATATTGAGAGCACATATCAATAGTTGACAAACATGCAGTGTTTCATCTTCTTATTTTATATTGTCTATATATAGAGAGAACCCAAATCAATAGTTTGATATAGGCTCATTCTTGCATAGGCTCAAAGATGGAAACTATTATTAAACTTTGAGGGCATGCATTACAAACTGCATTCGATGGGTCTATAACTAAAACAATAATCAAAGACATGTTTATGCTTTTTTTTTGGTCACCAAAGCAGTTGATAAGTGTTGCCCAGTTATCAAAATTGCCTTAATTCCTACCTTACCAATGCTATGGTTATTCTTGAAATATGCCTCCATTTTAAGCATTAAAATGGTCACTTACTCTCAAAGCTTTTAAGAAACTATGCCCTTCAACATCTTCGGCCCGTTCCCAGCTCCGCCCAGCACTTTGAATTTTCAAAATCCAACTTCAGAGTCCAAAGTTATAGCAGGTTAATGGAAGAACCAAAAATATGTATTTTCAATTGCATCATTAACCATTAACCTCTCAAAAGGTTAATGTTAATTTTTGAAATACGTATTTCGCCTTGAAAGCTTAACCATTAACCTCTTTATCAAAAGGTTAAGGTTCATGGGTCAAAACACGTATTTTGAACCAAATCATTAACCATTAACCTCTTAAAGAGAGGTTAATGTTTGAGTCCAAAATACGCATTTCTAAGATAGTTATTAATCTGGTGAAGGATTGGGTATGTGAATGGCTCGTAATAAGTGATCATGAGAACTCATGTATTCAGTAGTAGGTTTGCTAAGATCTGGGAAGAGTTGCAGGTTACGGTGGATAAAAAAATTTGCAGCCTAATATAAAGCGAGGCAAATTTACTTCTTTTGAAGAGGAACTAATATCATTCCACCATAAAAAGCTTGGAAACAAGTGGTCTGAAACAACAAGAATACCAACGCCCATGGATTGTATGACAAAGTGCCTCTTGACATCGCGTGGGACTCGGAGTTCACAGTATGACTGTAGAGGAATGGGTAAGGAAGTATGAATGTCATCTAACGATGTGTCTAACTAGACTATAGCTAAATCAGAGTGACTTCCTTCCTAGAACATGCAGTGTGGAATCATAGACAAGCATGTGAACCATTTGACTAAATGTTTCATTCTCCAACCCATGGTTTTGCATAGCAATCACAAATAATGATGGCACACCAATGAAGTTGGAAGTTTCTTGTTTGGGAATTTTGAAGTATTAGAAGAGTGAGTGCTATGCCTGATGCCTCACTACCAATCCGCAACACTACACAAAAATTAGAAGATTGTTAACCCACATAGCAAGGAGTTTGAAATAAGAATGCATGTGAACTGTTTGACATAATCTCTGACCGGTTAGTTATTGAAGGAAATCAAACTCATCCTAGGAGAGAGGGAGCTGATGAGCTTCTTGACATAATGTAATACCAAGATATTACCACTAAACCATAAAACAAAGTCCAAGATATCAGACTTCCATTGAAATTCAATTGTGAAGTGGAAATGTGTGTCCCGATTTCTAAACAAATTGCCTAAAGGAGTTTTTTTTCTCAAAAGAATGAAATGAAAGATTGCATGTTGTGGAAAAATCTAAAAATGGATGAATCTAACACATGCGAATCGTGTGTTTGTATACTTTGATGGACACCAAGTGGTTTCTGAATTGAGAAAGCTTATGTGGTAGTGTTTGTTCAGTAATCCCCTTTGAATTAGCTGAGTCGGTTGCTCTTTCTACCTCGTCACCCTTCGTCAACTCTTCCAACACACTCTCATCAACCAGTGGATTACATCCAACATGTTTGACAGAATACCGCTTAGATATAACAGTTCACAAAGCAGATTTTGATTTTGATGAGGGCAAAGAAGCAGCAGTGTTCAACCTGCAGGTTCTTCAACAAGAAGCAAGGTGTGTGAATTGCTTGCCAGAAGCCCTCAAGAAGAAGCTTTGAGTGATGTGTGAACTTTTATTGGATTATGATTGAAATGAGTTTCTAATTGAATGATTAAGCCTTAGATTTTCCCGTCGACCCTTCAGATAAGATGCGAAGCACATAATTGCACCATACCTGTGACTTGTCTGACAAATAGCCTATTGGAAAGTGGTCTCGACTCTTAAAGTGATGATGAAATGTCCATTCGAAACATTAATTGATCACAAGAAGTGTGGAAGTTGAAGTCATTTGAAGTAATCAAAGAAAGGATCAGCAAGTAAATCATGAAATACAAATATCAAAGGCCGGATTATGCTCCCATTTTAAAAAGTACACTTCCAGACATTGGTGATACCATTTTAGGAAGTGTTTGCCTTCAAGATTTTTGGTCATCTCTTGAGAGTCAGGAGAGGACCCCTTTAGCCAGAAAGATATTGAAAAGTGGCCTAGCTCGAGCAGGAGGGCATCCCATTTCAACACAGTGCCCTAATCTAGTATTGGAATCCATGAAAGCCTATCATCCAAATACCAGAGAAGTCATTTCATCAAATAATAAAGTGATTGTTTGTCTGGATCCTATTTCTATTTCCATTACCTTCCGACTGTTAGAATCTGAAAAGATTAATAACCCAGAAAACTAGTGCAAAGAGTAAATATCTAAACTATGAATGCAAATGATACAAAATCAAAATAGCATCATAGAGTTAGTCTCCAAGAGAGTAATGCAAATGCTGGAAGCAAAATAACATTAAGAGGATGCAAAAATAAGAGATACAAATACAAGCCAGGTAGCATGCTTATATAGGCTAGGAAGAGGGAGGAGGTGGCAACACCAACCAATGAGGAGCAACCATCTATTGGACTAAAGATAGAAAAGTATCTTCCCAAGATAGCTAATGGATGCTTACATGTAGGAAGGTGACACCTCACAACCATTCACCTAATAAGACATGCTTTATTAACCTAAGCAAGATTATTAAAAGTGTAGGAAAAACCTAGCAAAATAGAAAAAATAAAAAACTACACTAACACCAACTACCTACCAGAGTGCAATATGCCAACATCAATCTAAGAACTGCTAAGGAGTACTATATGGCGAATCAAACTTAGTGTTTAAACACTGTTGCTAGGTTGTGGCTCTTGCAACCAAGGAAAAGGAAATCTCAACTAGCCAAATCCATCCGTAGATCATTGTTAAAGGAAGATGTAGCGAACATGGTAACTCTATTAAGTAGGATAATAGGACTCCAAGATTCACATGAGTTCGAAGGTTGTATGTTCCTGTTTATTAACATAGTCTGCGAAGGGAAACAACACATTGATTGGGCTGAAATTATCAATGACTCACTACATAGGCAACTCATGGAACTTTAGGAAAATGATTATTTCTACATGACTTGATACCTTTTCTATGCTATTGCAAGTACCAAAATTTGGCCAAGGCTTAACTGGCAAGGTATATATGATGATACGGCTATTATTTACAATGATCTTCCTCAAATACAATATGACAATAGCCTACACCATTTTAGAAGAGTGAATGATGCATTCACAATGTTGACTGTAAGAGAAATTCAAGGAAACATCAGAGTCAGAATTTCACCAGAAGCAGCGATGAAAGTACAAAAACATGGAAGTGTTTTCATATAGTTCCCGAAGTTTACTTATATCAGGTTAGCTGCCTATGATGGGTGTCCCCTAATGCTACCTAGATTCATTGATGATAAATTGCTCCTAATTGAAATGTGCAGGCAAATTAGTCAAATCAATAAACTTTGAAAGAACATGAGGATAGATGAAATACCTTTTCCTATCGGCATCGGATATTATAGCTGTGATACTACATCAGATGCAAGGAACATAGAGAGATCCATTGCCACAATAAATTTGCATCCTTATACTATGTGTTTCCTTATGATAGTAAAGGCTATGCATTTAATGAGTTAAAGCTAAACCCTAGCCTTGGCCACTTTTCGGCTCTAGAGGACTTTTGGGAGGATTGTGAAAATGATTTCGAAGTCAAGAAGAGAGATTGGATGCAGCTTACAATAAGGCAGGTGATAGACTTCAAGGTGGATATTGATGTGACATGTGTAAATGATGATGAAGTTTCCTTGGTCGATCCCTTCTACTATGAGAAAATTGAATTACTAGATCTTCCTCCTATTGATTGACCAGTTCAGGAGTTAAAAAGCCTGAAAGAAAGAATTGCCTATGTCCTTAAAAGAACAAGAGATTGGGTCAGTAAAATCAGAGCAAAAAAAGTGACTGGTGAATTTCAAAGTAAAGAGAGGAGAGATAATCAAGAAGAATCATCTTGAATGGCATTAGAGGCATCTTCTAGTGAGAAAATACAACAATTGGATATGAGTGCTCTAGATTGAGATGAAGACGTAAATTAGACGACTAAGTTTACAGTCAAAAGAAGGAGGAAAAAAATGAAAGGTAAACTTACAAGAGTGAATCAGAAAGGAAATGAATCTAATGAGAAGGATCAAAGAACTCCTCAAACTGCTAAACCACACATCCCCATTACATCCTCTCGTGATGTAGTAATTCCTCATTCGAGCCCCTCTCCTCCTAAGATATCATTAATAGACATCACACAGTTGGATAATCAATTATCTAATTTAGGAGATTTAATAATGATTGCTGAAAATATAACAGGTGACATGCAAGTTTCAAATACTATGCATTCATGGTTCCAGACCAGTCTTCAGAAGAAGAAGAAAGTTGTTCAAATGATCCCGCCTCCATTTGATGTAATCTCTAGTTTCCTTCAGAAGCCTCCTAAAGTGAAAAAGACTAAAGTGATGTCCAAGTTAGACGTTTATAAAACTTCAAGCAATCTATGCGTAGAAATAGACAAGCTCATAATTGAAAAGAATGTTGATGAAGCATCTGAGTCAGATTTCATTCGGGATAAAGTTGATCTTGGTCCATCTACTGTAGAAAGAGACTTTCAAAATTTTGAAGTGACTGTTGCCCAAATGTTACAAAGAGCAAAGAAAGAGAAAAAAACTAAGGAGCAAGTTCAGATGCTAGTGCCTTACATCAATTCAATTAGCGATTCCTCTAATGCGAAGGTAGTAGTTACTTCACTAGTTTTAGCAGGCCTTGATGGTATTCTTGATCATGTTGTTGTTGAAAGAGTAAACAAACACAAGTCACATAGTATGATAATTGAAGCTTGGATAAACAAAATGATAGAAGATGCTTCAAAACTCATTAGTGAAGGAAATATATGGAAAAGCCACCGAACAGATATAGGAAATTTCTAAAGAGCTAGAAAGCAACAAAGAATAGAAAGTCACCTGGCAAAAAGTAGCTGATGAATTACAAGAAATGGCCAAGTTAGATACAAGCACCCTAGTTCTTGAGAAAATTATTGTTGATCCAAGTGAGAATCAGATACGTATCTGGAGTAAAAGTGTCAATTGGAAAATGATAAATATCAGCAAAGGGATCATTGAGTTCGAAAAACTAATAGCTTCTTGGGAGTAGTTGAAAATGAAAGTTACGTATGAATTAGTTGCTACTATCATAGGTGGGGCGGTAGTAAGTGATCTTCAACATATTGATTGCCAATTTCTTCTTGATTCTTTCAGTATCTGAATTCATTCAGAAATAGAGAATCGAGTATCAGATGTCGAAACTATGATGAAGCTCAGTTTGGTCGTAGTCACTCTAGAAGATTGCAACATTTCAACCTATCGACAAGAGTCAAAAGAGATCCAAGATAAATACTTCACAACCAAACTCAAGATGGAGAACGTGTTCATTCCGAATTATGATTCAATGATGATCATCTTCGATGCTTACAAGGCTTTCTGGGATAAGTCAATTATGTCTAGATAGATAGAGTTCATAGATCGAACTTTTTGGACTTTAGAATAAGGGAACACTATGCTAAAATTTTGATCAGGAGACATATTTTGGAAAGTATGTACAGCTTTTGTCTCTAAAATTGAAAATCTCTATTATGTTCTTGGTGCAAGAAAATGAAATGAGATACGTTTTTGGTTTCTTGTTCTAAAATCAAGATTGTTGCAGTATAAACTACTGATTCTTTTGTAGTGAGTGTTTTCATAGTATTGTGCGAATGTTTACGAATCATGAGTCAACATGGTAATAATGGTCATTTTCAAGCGTAGTTCTTGATTGCCTTTGTTATCATTCTACGTTGACTCAAGAAAGTTGCGAAGTCGTGTGGTGCATTCGTCCTGAACAACTTTCTCTTGATCTTTAAAATTTTAGATTCTTTATTTGAAAGTCTTTAAAAATTATATCATATGAGGGAGCTTCCCCTCTAAATGCAGAGGAAGGTCGCATATCAAGGGCCTATCCAACTGTTGTGAACGGTTTGCCACATACACTCCGTTGGGCCATTGTTACAGTGACAAATCTGTTTACCAACAATAGGATATTGGGAAAGAAGTTTATTTTCAATCATGATCAAGACAGAGTCCCAACTGACATTACATCAATGTTTGTTGTCATGGTACACATGGTATAGGCTGAAAAATACGATATAGAGCTTTTTTGTAGGAGACTCTAAGAACATCTATCTAGGAGACTTGGAAAAAGTTTTGATAAACATCAATGAGAATCAAATGATACCTAGACCTTGCAATTACGATATCAACACGATGGGGAGGAGTAGTGTTCCTTTGTTTCCTATTGTTTTCACCGCAGATCAAAAAAGATTTAAAAAGTAGAAACATGTTGTAAGAAGAAATGTAGATTTCCTTATGTACTTTCTCCATGTTAGATACAAACATGGCTATCCTCCAAACAAAATGCATCTTTGACAAAAATTGAAAAAATCGAAAACATAATGAATTTTACTAAAATTTTCAGCATTTGTTCTTCATGATTTGTATGTTTTGTAATACAAAACAACAAAAAAATTGAGAAAAAGTCATTGTATTTTCAAAGATCTGAAGAAAAGAAAATTGACTTTTGGTGCATTTTGTCTAGAGGATAGCCGACACCCTTAGATGTCCCTTGGGTATGACTGGATTGCTCGATTTATGGATGAAGACTGAGTTGGTCTATGGGAGGACATTGACAACATTAACTTAGAATTCATTAAGCCTAACAATCCATTTGATGAAGGTTCGATTCAGAAGTGACTCCCTCTCAGTAGAATGGTTTCTAGTCATCGTTTCTTTGGTTAGGACAAGGGTGACCATCTATACATTTTTCTTTGTATAGCTATGAAAAGGAAGAAATGTATGTATTTCTTGAATATCAATGAAATCTGATAACTTTTACTAATATGGGACTTTTCATATCTTTAGAAAAAAAAATTAACACTTTATATTAATATCTTTTCATATATGAGTCCATTTAATTTATTGGTCTTGAGTAATATTTCATCTATTGATAAGTAGGACATGATTTCCACAGCTAGTCAAATTGTGATGTGAATATCACACAGTTAAATCCTGATATTCACATCACAATATTTCATCTGTTATTCTAACAATTTGATCTTAGTTAGAATATGTATTTTCAAGAATAATAAGCAAAGTTTTTTCAAGTATATTGTTACTCACAATGGAATCAAAAGCAGGCTTTATAATTGGTTTATACTAAGTATGTATTTTGTAAGGACTATATCAAAGGTACCTACCCATCTCTAATCTTTGGTGTTCAATTGAGATGGATCTTTTAAAATTTATATAAAATATGTGATCTTTAGGCCTATTACCTAAACAAAACAAACAAAACAAAAATATCTTAAGACTTCAATGCGAAATATAAAATCATTGTGTGTGTGTACATACATACATACATACATACATACAGTATACATGCATACATGCACACCCACAGACACACACTGACATACATACATACTCATGGGTGTGGCACCTTAACCAAATATACAGGTTTGTGAAGATGAGTTTACCAATATGGGATTTTCCATATCTTTAGAAAAAAAAAAAATGAACACTTTATATTAATAAGTATATTAGTCCATTTAATTCATTGGTCTTAAGTAATATTTCATCTCTTATTCTAACAATTTGATCTTACTCAGACTCTGTATTGTCAGGAATAATAAACAAAGTTTTTTCAAGAATATTGCTACTCACGATGGAATTAAAAGCGATCTTTATAATTGGTTTATACTAAGTATGTAAATTTTGTAAGGACTATATCAAGGGTACCTACCCATCTCTAATCTTTGGTGTCCAATTGAGATTGGATCTTTTAAAATTTATATAAAATATGGTCTTCAAGCCTATTACCTAAACAAAACAAAACAAAAATATCTTACGCCTTCAACACGAAATATAAAATCATCGTGTGTCTGTGTGTGTATACAAGCATACATACATCCATACATACACACATGCATGCATCATACATCCATGCAGACATACATACATACACACCCACACAAATACACACTGACATACATATGTACTCTTGGGTGTGGCACCACACACATATGCACGCGCACATGCATACATACATACTCATGGGTGTGGCACCTCAACCAAATATACAGGTTTGTGAAGATGATGGAAAGGTAATGATTGTGAGAGCTTCACATTTCGATTTCCCAATGTTTAAGGGAGACACACCAAAGGGCTAAAATATTAATCTTGTGCCCTCTTTCTCATAGTTACACATGGCACCTTTTGACTACATTCTAATCTTGTGGTAAAGAAGGTTTCCTTTGTAGATGCATTTTACTTCTTTAGGGGTCTTACTCAAGCCTTTGACCCTTTCTAAGTCTTGTCATTGGTTGAAACCCAAGGCAATAAGACTTAGAAAGCTTAATAGATAACTCCCTCGTTTGAATCTAAATCACTCATCATGCTCATATATGAGGCATTACATCAAAGGAGGACATGGTAAATGTAGTACCTAGAGGATACTTAGTCACATACAATTGAGCTTTATAAACAAAATGACTGCCACACACCTTGTTACTCATCAAATCAAAATTCATAAAAAAACTAAATTTGACACTTGAATTTAGTGTATTTACAATGCAAGTTACCATATTAATGGAGTTCTATAAGGCCCAATACTCATCAAAATGGAGAAAGTAAACGCGCTCACATAATAGAACACAATTGCACCATATTGTAGAGCCTAGAAATATAAAGTTTATTTTTTTGAAGGCATTAAAGAATGAGTTCATTTGTAAAAGATATGAGCTTTTCAAGTTTGAAAAAACATAAGTAGAAAAATCCCTATAAATTTTAATTTTGAAAAGGAGCACCAATTTAAAATGATAACACCACAAAGAAAACACAATATTCTACTCTATTTTTAAAAAAAGAGCACAAAAATCAACCTATGTCTGGCTAAAGACAATAGTTCCAAAGTTTGCCTATATGACTGAAGAACGATGGGGAAAGGTAAGATTGGTGGATTGTAAGCTCCAAAAGGGTGGCATGATGATAAAAGTGGCAATGACGATGCTTAGGTGGCATGCTAAGAGAAGTGCGAACTAAGTGTGACGATGTAATCAGCAGAAGTGCATGCATGCAAGGCAATAGGGTACTACAATGGGGAGGTTGAAGAAATGTAGCACTCTGTAGTGCTAGCATCAACATTGTGTGCAATTATATATTTGCATGGAAAAATGTAGCCAACCAAATATTTACTAATGATATCTGGTTTGGACAAATGAAAGTCAATCCTAGCTAAATTGAACCTCCAAAATACTATAGAATAGTCCATTTCATTTTTGGAAGCCATACACAATAGCTTGAAACACACTAGAAGCTATGAACCCAAGTGCACAAAACTAAAAACACTATTCTGGATGGAATTAATTAAACTACTCTGCTATACTGTCCCATTATTTTTACTAATATAATATAACAGTAAATCCCCCAAGAACCAAAACAATATTAGGACAAAATAATTTGAAGAGCAGGTAGAAAACAAGACGAATATAATTCTAACTTATGTATTCGAATTAATCATAACAAAATACAAGTGTCCTAGAGAGGCTAAGCAAACCTCAATGAACTAGAGGACAAGTTACCGTGTAAGAGCAATGGTGTCAAGAGAACTCATATCAATGAGAGAGATATGGCATCTAAATACAACCAATTAAGAAATAGGGTGAAATGAAGTTAATTTGATCCCACCAATCAAAGAGATGACATTTTCTTTTATTTCCTAATTTACATAACGAAATTAGGAAAAACCAATAACCTTAAACTTGTAAGACAATAGAGAGTGAACTATCTAAACAAACAACTATTTGTTGGCCACGAGGATATCATGGAACTTGCAAGTTACGCAATTGCCACATCCCTACATTGAGGTGTCAATGGCAAAAAAAAAATTGTGACCAGCTTTTTTTGTTTGTTTTTCAGTGTGTGTGTTCATGATTGCTTGTGCTTTTGGAACGTTCTTGCAAGTGTTGTTTATCTTCTGCAAAACAAAGAGCACTATCTATAAGCATTCAAAAATGTTACTTCAAAATGGACTCGAATTACGAGATCCTAATTTTGCTAATTCTACCAAGTGTGCTAAGCATTTTAAAGTTGTATAATTTTATCAATCGGTCATCCTTTTATAAACCATTCACTTCATATATACAGATGACAAGTTCTGTTAGGACTGAATTTTGCATTAGTGATGATTTCTCAACCCATAGTTTATGATATCTTTACAGCGTTCTCTGAGTCTTCAACTGATGAATCACCCAGGTCCTCTAACATACAACTTGACTAAGCATTCTATCACACTTATGCACCACTAATTTCTTTATGACCTGACTAATATTTAGCGATTGCAATTCTTTATTAAAGATAGTGATGAATAAGAGTGTTGCTTCAATTACCTCTCCTCAACATATTGTACATTTTGTTGATCTAAACTCATGTTATTCATTTTCACTTTGACGTCACAGTTCGTTCTAGCCTTTTGAAAAGCTATGTTTTCTGTAAAGTTTTCTTATGAACCATCATAAATTACTCCCTATCTTGTTCAAACTATTCGTCATCAAGTACTCTCAAGGCCACAGTGGTGTCTGTTAGGTACACCAGTACTCTTGTGGTAGGTGGTCACTTGCAGGTAAAAACCTCCACTTTTAGTACACCAGTACTTTTGTTGTAGGTGGCTATAGGATTCTAGAACAGTTTGCAGCTGAGGTTCTTTGCTAAGCATGATTACCAATGAATTGCTTTTGTCTGTTTTTATAGTCACAACACCTTTTGTTCTTTATCATCTAAATATGATTTTCGAAAGGGTCCAAAGTTTTAAGGATTAAAGATGGATAATAGAAGCTTACGTATATCACAATTAACCAACCATCTTGAAGAAGAACAGTAACACAAGGTCCAAATCTCAAGACCAATAGTAATTTAACAAGGAAACAGCACACTGATAGCAAAATGACAACAAAGATCACCAAACTACAGATTTGAAGAGTAAAAATCCTTCAATGCAACTGCTGCATTCCACTTCCCCATCAAGAACAAGTAATTTTCTATCTCCCCTCACTATCCAAATCCACAAGGTGCTCTTCTTCTGTCTCATCTGATTACTTGTCCTTTCACTAGGGCCCACACTCCTTATTTTCCTTGTCAAGTGTTTTTTGGAAGTCTAGTTATGCTACCAGTAGAGTTCCTAAACTAAGTTGGATGACCTTGTTCTACAAGATCTTCAGGTCTCCCTGATTTGTTTCAATCTTACTCATCCTAAGGTTAATCTCTGCCATTTCCTTTCTCATATCACATATTTGACTTCAAATACCTAATGGTCTTCATTAAACTTGATACGGACCTTAGATTGAAGTGGTTCCCTATTGACTTCTTGATGGAGATGTATCATAGTAACTTGCAATCTCTCATTCCCATTTAAACTACTCCAGAATATGATGTTGAAAGCTGTATACATCTCCAAGGTATTCAATTTTACAATTTAAGTATCTTAAGGTACTCTCTTACTTTAATAGCTGTACAAATCTCAGCCATATCCTTGTCTAAAGTAAGAAGAGCTTCTTTAGAGGATTTCAGAGCCATGCCTTTTCCAACAAAACCTATCCTTTACAAACTCCATTATCTCTTCTGACAACATTCAATCGCTTGTCCTTATCCTTGATCATTGGGTCTTCCCTGAAGGGGCAATACAATACCAAGTGTATTCATATTGAGGGGTTTAAATGGACAAAAAAAGGGGGAATATATTGCCTAAATATGGGGTGGTGGTAGTTTGGGTGTAGGGTTTTATAAACGAAAAGGGTTGTGAGGGGTATTGGGTAGTTATTGAGGGCGTGACAAAAAAGGAAGTGGCAATATTTTTTTTTTTTTCTTAATAGGAGTATTCTTTAGTGTGTCACAAATGCACATTCTAGGATTCAGCTTCACTAAGTGAAGCCCATGTGTCCTTGATATTTTTCCGACTTAAAACCAAATTTTCTTTACTGACCCAGACCCTAGACTTCAGCACCAAATCACATAATCTTCATTGTCCTTACATATTGACATATTTCATTGCCTGCGCATTTCTACTTTTGCAGTTGTCAACAAACGTCCTTCGTATAATCAAACTTCTTTGCAATAATATACTCAAAAGCCATCAAATCTGAATACTATGAAAATGCTTAAAGAATAAAAAAGTAATAATATCCTTACATTGCAAATTTACATCCAAATTTGGTGAATTTTCAACCATAATTCAGTGATGCTACAACTCTATTGACACATCGTTTAGTTTTGGATGCTGATTATATAACTAGATACATTTGGTAAGTTGTTTGCTACAGATTGGTAACTTGCATATACCTGACTTAGACTGACACTTCTATGTGTAAGCTTTATGGCTTCTCTAGTTCACTAATACCCGTCTGTTTTTGTGCTGTATCTTCATCCCACGTAATAGCAAAATTATAACTTCATGACTTCCAACTTTAAACCTTCACTGATTCACTTCATGCCCTCAATTTGTACAATTTTTTTATTCCCAATCAATGCATACTTGTAGGGAGAGAAAAAAAAAGGAATCAGAACCGTGAAATTAAGTGTTCTCGAGTCTCAACTAATTATTTTGACAATTTTATTCTGCAATAATTTGCATGATTTCAATTTGTACAATTTTTTATTGCCAATCAATACATGCTTATAGGGAAAAAAGGAATCAGATATTAAATCAAGTGCTCTCGAGTCTCATTTATTTATTTTATAAATTCTATTCTACAGTAATTTATCTTCCTGTACATTTTTTGAATTTCCAGTCCAGCCTAAGGCATTTACTTCTCTTCCAGCAGTAAACAATGGTATAACATCTGGAACTGAATGACCATGTATAGACTTTACAACTAGGATGCAGCACAATGAAACCAGCTAGCAAAATTCATTAGACAAGGTAGGAGCGCACATGCATAAGTCATATGGCACAAGCATGAGAACATCAAAGCCTCTCACTTTAATCAGAAAACTAGAGTGAAAGTTTTTTTCACTGTGTACTTTAGGCCCACAGATGCAAACCTTTCTTTTCCAATAATCCAATAAAAGGCAAACAATCAAAACAGCCAAGTTTTTAGTAGACTGTGCCTCTTGATAATGCCAGAATTAAATTTCCATACCTGTTAGCTTACTTTCACCTATACAACAAAATGCATCAGTCATGAAGAAATAACCTAGGAAAAAATAAAATGACATTCTAAAGCAGTTGAATCTCGGGTGAGCAGAAGACAAATTCAACATCTTACCTGCACTATACACACCATCCATCAACGTTTTATTTTTACACAATTGAAATAGCTCCCAAGAAAAAATTTCATCATGACATAATGTCATTGTATGCAAATACTATCATCTTCTCAATAGAGAGAAATGTGAAACTAAAAGAGCATTATATTTTTGGATAGTAATTAGCAATGCATTGTTCAAATTTGGGAAAAACATTGCATACAGATAAACAGTGCTTGACCCATAACACTCTCATTAGCCAAGAATGATTTGCCTCTGTCTGTTTCTAACTTTCTAGTGCAGGTGGACAGAATTGCCCTGTCTTCCACATAAACAGTACAGTTACCTATTGTCCTATGCCCGACAGAAATTAGAAATATTCAATAATCAAAGCCATACGAATAGATCAGCTTCTAAAGATGAACTATCAGATGTAAGTTAAGAAACCTTTCCGTTACTTGAAGGAATTCCTGTTAAGGAACCCTGACTTCAAGAAATGGTAAGAACTTAACATCACACACAAAATGTTCTTAGTAAAATCTTAAACTGCATCATAGACTTTTTACAAAGATCAACATTGACTAGAAGCTCAGGTTTTAGAATATAGTGAAATGGTTATCTTCGGGCTCTCAATAGATGTACAGATTGACAGGAACTAGCTTGCAGCGCCCTACCTCAAAGTGACTTCACTGGGTTGCTACTGCTGTATGATGGCCTCCATTGGAAACCATGCTTCCGACTTGCCCATTTTCTGCAGTGCCAACTGAAAGAGGATGAAATGCAGATGAACGCAATCCTTGCTTCAGATAATTGTAATATGCAACACTTGGACCTGCATCAACTTGATCAGAAGGGACTCCTGCAGAAAGAGTAACGGTTCTCTTGTCACCCCTATGTGCTACATCAGTAGTTTGTTGAGTCCTGTTAAACTCCCGAAAAGCTATATCCTTTCTTGAATGGGGAATGTCTATTTTATTATCTTGGGCAGAAGAATCATAAGAATGCTTATCTCCTGAAGCAGAATCCTGATGGCTTGCATCCTTTTTAGTGTTCAGAAACCGACCACCATTCCCCCTTGCTCGTCGGAGAGCATGGAGATGTCGTGACTCATGAAGATATGGCTGCAAGAATTGTTAGTCAATTTATAAGAATCAATTACCAAGTGGCATCAACACAAGGTAGGTAAATTCTTTAGACAAGGAAATATTATATAGATATAAATGAAAATTTCCCATGAGCTCCACTAGAAAACCTAAAACTATAGTTTGTTGAAACTAGAAATTCTGAATTATTTTGTTTATATTATATACTTCTTGAATTATGTATGCTTAGTGCATCAAGAAATGGCATTGAATTGTGCAGACTCAGTAAGAAGGTTCACAGGAATTGGAAGTAGACAGAAAATAAATTATGGAGGACAGACCAAAGAACCTAATCAAGTCAAAACCTTGGGCAAGAAAAGAAAAAGCAACACACTGTGGGACTCAAGCAAATCCTTGCTGTGGGTACTTAAATAACAAGAAAAAACTAAAATCATGTAACTCGTATTTATTTAAATGCTTAGTTACCAGTTCGAGTTCAATTCGAAGTTTGAGTTCAAAGAACTGGTTTGCTGGTACGGCAAAATTTTGGAAAGGAGTTAGGGTTCGTTCGTTCAAAAGCATGTAAAAATTTTATATATATATATATACATATTTGTGAAGCCTAGAAGCATAAGCCAAAATTATTATGTCACATAGTATCATAAAATCATATGATTATCATTTAAACAACAAAAACACCATAGGCATAAACTTCAAGTCTTTAAACAATTTATAATCATAGCATTGTGAATCGTTATCATACCATCAGATATTTGAAAACTTCAAGTTCAACATGACATTCAAAACATTAAAAATAAATCATGATTCATCACAGCAAATTTATGTATCATCATTTCGAGTTCAACTATTTGCTCATGCTCAAGACAAAATAACCTACTTGCAAACCACAAATGAGCGTTAGAAGTCAACATAAGCCTTTGACATTCACTTTTTCGGGTTAAGAAGCTCAAAACATTATAAATTATGTCAAAAAATCAACTTTCCCGCTGTCCAAGGGGCCCAATTGGATGCAGTTCGCAGGCAGTTCGACCTGTGGCATGCAAGTTCGCCCGGGTTTAATGCTGTTTGGGACCAATTCGAAATGGAATGCAAAAAAAAGAACCCTGGTCGAAAAAGTTTTTGATCTGTACCCAAACCAGCTACCAGTCCGAACCCTGGCCTTGTCCAGAGGGCAAAACAGCAAACGAGGGTAACTAAGTTTAAATGTGCTAGAGAAGCTTTCACGTCACATCCATATCTTAGTCATTAGAAGCAGAAAGTATCAAACATCCAAATATCTTATTTGAATAGGGGAGCGAAGGAGGGGGAGAAGAAGACGTGCAGGGGCAGGTGGTTAGCAGTGAAGGGGTGATTTGACAGTAAAATTGAATATGTTTTTTTTTCGAAGACATGTTCATTTAAGGTGATAAGGTGACCATATAATTGTAGTTGATTCTATTACAAAGAAGCTTCTTCACAAGGTAGACCTAGCCATTAGTTTTGTTATTCTTAAATTGAAAGAAAACTACACATAACTCATTTAATATCGTTACATAGATCATTAGCAGAGAATTTAAAGTATTCCATGCAACATCTTTGGTACAGTGGTCATCAGCATAAATAACTGCTCTCTTAATAACAGAGATACACCAGAGTATATGCATGAAATCTCACTGGAATATATAATTATAAACAAATAGGAACATTAGATGGGGATCTTGATATTTTTTTTCAACTGTAATTATACTAATGTCTTTCTTGGATATGCACTAAAATTGTGAAATTTTAAGGAACAACTCAAATGAATATGGTTATGATGTGTATTTTGAAGTTGAACACGTAAACAAATGCTTTTGAAACTCAGTAATTCAAGTGTGTTTGCAATATTCTTACTTGTCAACATTATATTTAACAACGTGATGTGTATTTTCTTATATTTAGGTTTTATAGTCTGTGTGTGTGTGTGTGTGAATTTACTCGCATTCTATCATATTTGAGGTTGCCGATAATTAACATATCCTTGTATGTGTGTCTATCTATTCTCATATCAGTGTCCTGGCAACTAAGCATATATATTTTACAATAATGTATACCAATATTACTCCTACCAGCCGTGGCCTACTGGTAAGATGTAGCAATGCCATGATGAGACTTAGGGTCAGGTGATGAGACTTAGGGTCAGGGGCCTTGGGCATACTCCTTGTACTAATGCAGTTGTTATAATGAGCCAAATAAAGATCAGATGTTAAGTCCCCAAAAAATGAAAGAAAAATAAGCACCCCCTCAAACAAGACTTCCTTGTTGAACGATATCTTATGTTGATATTTAGTATAAGAACAGAGTTTCGAGAAAATCAGTGAAGTGGATAACAATCTGGGTACCAAGTCTTCTTATTTGAGTGTATCTGTTGTTGATATAACTCAATGGAGAAAGGCAACTAAGGTTCTGAGATAAATACTTCAGAAAAAAAAGGGGGGGGCTTCCTCAACTATTGATATCGCAGGTTTGATGGTTCCCTCTCTTGTGGTGTAAGTGTTCACCATTTGTCCAGTGAAAAAATGAATACAGTGACATTTGATATCGTTCATAAATTTAGCTTTTCCAACACAAGAGGGTTTGAATTTTGAACACATTAATAAAGTGGTTGAAATCAATGCAGCCAAATCAATTATTATAAAGGCTTATAGGCAAAGGCAGAAGAAAGCTCTGGTGTAAATGCTCCATAAGATTTAATGAGAATTAAGCCAGAGTAACATTAGTGAGATCAGATCCAAGCCAAGCTCCACTAAGAGCACCACAAACTTTTGAGTGAAAGATATCACATTCTAATGAAGCTACACTCCTTTTAGTGTTTTCTTTACCGTATTCAATAGTGGAAGGATAAATGAAGGGTACTCGCATATTTAAGTTGATGGCGTACAATTACAAAAGTAGTTTTCTAACACTACTGTCTGAGAAAATAGATAACAGGCCCACCGCCTAACAGTACTGCAGCCAAGTCAATTATTAATAGAACCTCAAGGAAAAGACAATAAAAGGCTCTGATGGAAATATTTCAAGTGTAGCAACCTGAAGTAAGAGCATGTAGGAAGCTCAAAACTATGTGAAGTTTTACTAGGAAACTCCCCAGATTTTGAGGTGGGAAACCTAATGTTTTTCAAGATCAAACAACACTTTTCATACATATTGTTGAGCCTATTTAATAGTGGAAAAGATAACTGAAGCGGTTTATTTGGAAAATGGATTTGCTGGCACATATAAGGATGCTACCATTACTCATGGAAATACATTATGTCATCCAGGACCTAGAGGAGATGTTGGGAGTCAGGACAACCACTAACACAGACTCTATTGTACTATATGTGCAAAACATTTTAAGAGATAAAATGTAACAACAATAAGCTAAGTGCCAAGCCAATGAAAACTCGGAGACAATAGAACAACATACTCAAACTGTTGCAAAGCTTTGTGTTAGGCAAAATTTTGTACAATGACCTAAGTGATCAGATGTTCATTCAGGTATCTCTATAACTTCATGTTATTTGAACAATACCTATTTAACATTAATATAGAAGAGAAGGAACCCGCATTTTGTAGATATGCCACAAAACAACATTGAACAGGGTTGACATTGTTGAAACTGTGCACCACAGATACTACAAGTTGGCTTTTTGTTATGATCACATGTGCTTGAATTGATCTTAAAGCTGCTGGTTAAGACAGTGTGTAGCACAGGATCCTGCCATTGAACAGCAAGTCAGTCAAATGCTAAATCTTCCTGGATCAGTTGCACTATTCCTTAAGAAGTGACGAACGTTCCTCATTGCAACAGGTTGAGAAAGAGGAGAACCTTTTACAACTTGAGTTGTGGTGAACCATTTCCCTTAGGAATTTGACTATGTCAATAATCACGACATGCACTTCCATTGGCATGTCCTAATCAAGATTTATCTTTGCTAGCTGAATTTCTTCTGTAAAATCTAATATGTTGAATGAAAGTGGGTAGTAATGACACAAGCTTTGCATCGAATGCTAATGGTATGCCAAGATATGTTGGATTGTTGAGCTCAAAGCATTATCTCCAACCTTTTTAGTGACGGTATATGGGCCATACCAGAAAAGATTGATTCTGTGGTAAGGTCCCATGAATCTTTCCATACATAAATGAAGCATACTATCATCAACTATGAACTTGTGTAGCACTTGATTTTGATCACTGTCACTTGTCTTTAGCACTGGCATTATGCAAGATAGTTTGCACTTGTTGATCAATGAAAGCCTACAGTAGTTGTTAGTAATGGTGACTTGAGTTATAGAAATGGGCACCAATGATTGGGAACCCAGACAATCCTCAACTGTATTGTGTTGCATAGAGTTATGAAGAGCCATATTATAACACAACTATTTATTTGGTACATTCCATCCCAAGCTCACTGCTTCTTCATATTATACATTTTGAGAAGATGCATTGTCATTCTATTGACCACTTCTGATTGTCCAACAATCTGAAGATGGAATGCAATTGACTTGGTTAGGTTTGTATAAGTTCCAAAGTGTCTTCTATAAATTGTTCAAGAAGCTAGTATATTGTCATAGACTTTTAACTGTTGGAAAGTAGGCCACTATCATAATGCTGGACAGATAACAGAAAAACTATGCATTTTGCAGACAAGATTCTCGTGACATCTTCAAATGTGAGAATGCCAGAATAATCATCTCAGAGCGATGACTACAAAGAGAAGCAAGAGACAACTAGAGAGTGCCACAACAAGGAATAAGGGGTTGTCACCAAAAGGATGTATGGTCCTCAGATACTTCAACAGAAGAACATTCCCAAGAAGAGCTGCTAGTATAAAATAAGAAGGAAGCAAATGTGTGAACAGAACAATGCGCTGATACTGGAAAGAACAAACAGTATCAGCTATTAGAGGAGGGATATGAGGCATATAGCCCGGAAGAAGAAGATGAAGACTTCCAGCCTCGAAACAATCAGCATGAAAAGGTTGAGCAAGCAAGCAAAACAGATGATTATACAACAACATCAAATAGTGGGTTGTTTCACCAAGGAGGAAGTTAAAAAGTTGAAAGATCTAACACTCTCGCAAGACAAGAGGATTTGGCAGTTAAATTAAAACAATGGGAAAAAACATTGGAATAAATAGAAGCAAGTAAATGTAATATCCCTTGTGAATCTGATCACAACTCCTTGTTATGAAGTGCAAGGAATATTCTCACACTTTTATCATACAATGTCTGAGACTGCTATTATATAACTTTCTGATTGTCTTCTTTGAGTTCATAGGCTGCAAATAAAGTTATTGAATGCTTCTAACAATGCAAGGCTGTTATAGAAATGATACACTAGCTGTTTCAAACCTTCAACAAACATGTAAATGATTAAAATTAAGTAGTACAGCTAGTTGACATAAAGTCAAACACTTGCCATGCATCCCAATGTACACCTACAGTCACTAGTAAACAGTTGGCAACTTGGCATACAATCCATATACTGATAATAAACCAAATACAAATAACCATAAAGCTTTAATTGAAATGCAACACAAGATGCATGGCAATGCAAAGAACAAGAATTTGAAAAGTCTTAGTAGTAAACAGCAATGCTAATAACAAATATGGAACCTGTTAACCACAACAGCAACTATAAACTTTATTGTTGCTTTTCATAGCCTTTATCTTGGCCTTCTAGATGCTGTGTTTATTCTTCTCTTATACCAGTGCTGCCAAAGATGATTTCCTTTGATTTTATTGTGCCTTCTAGAATCTAAATGATAATCACACAATTCAGTTGGCCCAGCAATGAGGGTATACAGGAAGCTTTTACAGCAACTGTATAGCGTGAAGCGGGCTAATGACTGAAGAAAATCACCAACACAATAATCTCAATCTGACAATTGAAAATCAATTTGGATCTGCTCTGAATGTCCACGAATCTTCACCAGTTTAGCCCAATTAAAACTCCTGAATGAAGCTCTCTCAAATGCGAAATTCACTCGATATATCACCAACTCAAATGGCTACAACTCTGAAGAATTTTTCATTCTACAATAGCTGTTGAAAGCATGAAACCCTCGGTCACTTCTCCCAAACCTAGTTCAACAAAAATAGATGCATAACAATGATGATCGAACTTCTCTTTTTTCATGCATATATATTCTCCATAGGAAGTTCGAACCTCTTCCAAAAAGGCACATTTAATCATTTAAATGAAATATTGTTCCATTTTCTGATTAATGAATAAACTTTGGGTTTTGTGCCAGACGATTAATTATTAATTTGACCCCCCACTTTAATGATGAAAATAATCCTTTCTTTATGAAATAATAATAACATACATTAAATGGCCTCATATTAAAATTTATTAATAAATTTATCACTTTAATAATAATCAAATAAGCATTACTCCATGAGTAATCATTTTTTCTTCATTCTGTCTACACTGGGAAGTTGACCATTTTATTCTTTGGCCCCCTTGATCATCTCCTAACTTACTATAAATAGTAAGTATATGGAACTGAGCCCAAACAAAGTCCAACCTGAGCAAAACGAAGACTAAACTGGAACATAACGAGTTCCGGAGAAAACAAGAACCTTCATTAACCAAGCCTTTAGCTTTAAATACCCTTTATCCACAATAATTAGTCTACAAGGGTCAGAATAATAGGCTAATCCCTCAAACTTTGGTGCTCGTGAAAATGGGGACATTACAACCTGCCCTCCCTTCACAACTACAAAGAAACTCCACTGCACAGGAAGTCCAAAGGAAGACCGTGAAACATCCCACATAACACCAGCACCGTTGAAGCATCAACATAAACACATCTGTGCAAAAATGAGCAACAAACCAATTGTCCCATCCCTATGCCATGGAACTGTGCATCTGCAACAAATCATGTACATGGAAATCAAAAGTGAAACTTCAAGTAATCCACAAAATGTACACACTACAATGTAACAATACTCCCCAATAGACCAAGACTGGAACCCTGATGCACATGTAGGCTCCCATAGCACACTGAAGAGTGTCCAACCAAATATACTTGGATCCCAAATACTAAATAGAAGCCTGCTAAGAAGAATAATCTCAGACCTCTACTATGCTGATTTGATCACATTGTCACCATGCTATCAATGGTGAAGCCATCTAATGGGACCCATCTAACCTACAGAGCTAATCCTGCCACCTCCTGCATCCCAACATGAACAAAACTCACATCCATCCATCAAAAGGAGGTAAGAATATCTGCAGTCATCTACTATATTAACTCTCCCTCTACACTCTACCGATCCCCCATGGGTGTGAAATCCAACTATACTACGAAGATAAGAACTTCCAAGGGTGTTTGTATTACAACCACGATATCTATCCTCCCCTAAATTTCCATGGATGTGTTGACTTTGCAAGTAGTCTCCCACCAACTTGTAGCTATTAATTCCATCTATGAAAGATGGTAAATATCCATCCCATGGAGGTCAGTCTGATCCTAAAGCCAATCCACAACAATGCATCATTAAGTCTTCTCCATGTAGACCAAAATAAAAATGATGAGCACTCCTCACTGTGTAGTTACAGTAAAGGGCTCCAACCTTTGTCAACAGCTTATCACTAACAACTTGGGAATCGAAAGAAGGCTCCAATCTCAAACCCCAAACAACTGGTTGGGCAGGGCCTTTGGAAACCCTCTTTGCAAACCCAACCAAATAATCTCTATGAGGGAGCATTGTAGCCAGAGTATCTATAATCGCTCCCACCAAATATTGAATCTTGCAAGAACCTCATGGATCTCTCCATTGCCATAGAAAGTATCGGATAAAGAGGTGGAGTCTTACAGCCAAAGATTGTTAAATTTAACTAAAGACCCCACATAAAAAGATACTCTCTAGAGAAAAATACATGGAGTTAGTAGCAAAATAGGGATTTGCGTAGAGACTAAAGAAGAAATGACTAGCATTACATGAACAATGGAGAATCCTTGAGGCTATAAATTAAGAAGAGATAAAGAGACAAAAACCAGACCCCCCCTTGGAAGGTCTAGAAGATTGCACACTGAAATTCCCTTTGCATCATCCACACAAGTCGGAAGCAACCAACAAGTAAAATACTAAAAAGGAGGTTACACAAAACACTAGAGAAAAAGGAACCCTTAAAGCAAGAGGTGAGAGAGGCCCCATTGCGAATGAGAGCAAATAAGAAAAGGGCCTTAAAGAAAGCCCAAGCACATAGGGAATCAAAGACATGTCTAGAGGAGGAAATAGAAATAATGCAAGAAGCTACTAGACCAACAGAAACATCTACACCCACAAAAATCCCCTTGTTAAAATGGAGATCAATTATATAGTACCCTTTACCAACAAAGGATTTTTATAGACATTACAAAAGTATTTGATTAACCTAATAAGAAAACCACAGAGAAGGTATTAATTAGGTATATACTAGCCAAGAATATCACATTGGATGACTTCATGAGAAAACTTCAAGACCCTCTAGCTACTCCAAACAAAGCATAGACAAGCTAATGTTAGAGAAACAAGAAGCATACAAATAGGTCCAATCAAAAATAATAGGCCACAAGAGTATAAGATAAACTACACAGGGAAGAATCAAAATATAAAGAAATTGTTGAACAACTTGCCTCACCTCCCTCAACCAATACACCTCCAACCTCCACAATCTTCCCAGTGCAGCACGTCAACGACCTCTTGGCAAAACAACAACAGATATGACTAATGGCATCCATAGAATTACTTCAATTACCATTGGAAAACACTTAAGTAGATATAAGGAGAAAATGTCCCTAACCAAAGTTCCACTTAGGAGACATATTCCAAAATAGCCTAGAAGGAACTACTAAAGCAACATGTGGAAAGTGCAGAGCGAATAGAAGAAATATAAATTAAATCCATCACCTCAAAGGGGACCACTCATTGCTTAGTAAATTAAGAGCATTGATAGATGAGAGACTCAAGATCATACTATACAAAAAGAAAAATCGAACATGAAGTACAAGAAAAAATTCAAAAAACAAGGATGGATGAAAAGCATAATGTGTGTTCCACCTTAGAGACTACTATCAACACAATGAAAACCTTCAATAGGATAAATCAATCAATTGTACCAAAATATCTTGTAAAGGCCGACCATTGTTACCCCAAAAAAAAGCTCAAATGGTTAACTTGGAGGCATGCTATAGAGGTCCCAAAGCTATAATGCCATAAAAGATTTGGACAAACAAGAAAGGGAACACATTAAGTAGTTACACAAACAATATCAAAAAGTTTAGAACCAAAGGGACAAAATGAGGAAAAAAGTTTTATTAGTTAAGGGAGTTTGTCGGCCAAGGTTAGCCCACTTTACCAGAATCCTGTAGACCTAACACTTTGCACAAAACATACAAATCTCTATTGCAATTGCATAAGCAAAGAAATAAATGCAAGGTCACCGGGAGACGGGGAGACTTTGAGGTCTCCGGTACTGGTACTGGTACCGGTACGGCAATTTTTCAAATAGGAGACGGGGGTACTTGGAGACGGCAATTTTTTTTTTAAAATTAAAAAAAAAATAAAAAAAATTTTAATAGTTTAAACTTAAAGAGTCTAATACTAAAAGTAAATACAAAATTTCAAAATTTCAAAATAGTAATACTGTAAGACTAAAAGACTAAAGTAAATAATAAATTAATAATACTAGTGTTGTCACATTAAAAATTAAAATAGATTCATAGAGTCAAACTGTCAAAGATTATAATAATAATAAGCGGTCAGATACAGAAGTACATTACTGAAATAGATTTTAAAACCTGACAAATTGGCATTGCTACAAAAAATTTGTGAAAATTATTGAATTATTCAACATCGATGCATGCATAGAGACACACTTAGGATTTCTATTTTCTAACTAAGAGTTAGGATTGCTTAGTTTAAAAGGGAGTAAATCATTTTGTAATAGTGTTTTTTTTCCAGTTACACAGATTCAACTAACAAAGATTCCTATATTGGTACTAGGATATTGCCAATAGCAGATAAACAGGTACGAATAACAAATACGACTTATACATCAAACTGAAACATGATATCCTCTTGAAAAAACAGAAATATGGGACCAAATACATTCATGTTAACATACATAAAACCTCTAGTCTATCACTGTTATCGCTGAGTCTTTATCAGCAAATAGATGCTTGGTTTTCATGAGGAATAATACTATTATCAAGCATTTGCATATCAGATTTCTGTAACATACGTAATACTATCTTCTAATGCACTAACAACAGTTTTTGCACCCTAATTCCTCAGTCGCATAAATTTATGTGATTTGGGATCTTTACTGCAATTCTGTACAGCTTCCAATATGTTGTCTTAGACTTGTATCGTATTCCTGTAGGTGACGTACATCACCAAGCAGTTGTTACGGAATTCATATAGTACCTTAGATTTTTGCATTAAAAACATTTAAATGAGGGCTAAAATATATAAAATTATTTAATATTATATTTTACATTTATATTTTATCAGGAGACTTTGGAGAGACTTCACTTTTTGGATTAGGAGACGGGGAGACTTCAGGAGACTTCGTCATGAAGTCTCCAACCTTTTTTGAGGTCTCCGGAGACGCAAAAAGTCTCCGAGACGTGTCTCGATCTCCGAGACGCCACTTTTAGGGGGGAGACGGGTCTCCTGGTAACCATGAATAAATGGTATAACTATAAATCCACATAAATCAACTACAGTTAGTCAAAAAGAAATGAGATGACAATCTTTAGACCCTCCAAGATATCTATAAAGACATTCTTCCTCCAAAGCAAAGTTGACTTAAGGAAAAGTCAATTTTTTGAAGAGGGGATGACATGGGAAGGGAAACGAGCATTCATCCACAAAACCTCCAATGGCTATTCATCCACACTTTATGCCACCACTATAGTGCTTCTCGATATGAGCACGATTGGAGCTTGTTTGAGAGCAATAACAAAATGAACAAAAACAAATTGACCCAAGAGAACCTCAATCACTTTGTGTACATCTGATACAAACTTGACTTCCCAACTTAAAGGTAGTCTCACAATGCCATCGACTTGGAAGACAACAATCTTGATTCAAATTCAATTGTTGAAGATGTATGTGGACATAATATTCATTGATAAAGATCTCTGACTAGGAGAGAAAAAAATGGCAGCAATGAGAATGTTGGAGGATAACATAACATAGAATTCATTCACTCCTATCTATTATCATTTGTGTTGCATGCGCTGATTTCCCATTTTCCCTTGGAAATCAAGGAACCATTGCTCTATGTTCTCATGGTCTACAATCCTTAGGTCCCTTGCAATCTTGTGGCTAGACTCATATAGCCTTTCATGGCTTGCTTAATAACCAATCTTAAGAGTTTACTAAGCCCATGAACTCCCCAAGTCCCTTTTATGTTCAAACTTTTGGTATGGACTTATAAGGCTTTCACGACCCTTCATAATTATTTAAACATCTACGCACACTAGGCTCTAACCATTTTTTCATCAATATCCTAACATAATTGTTCCTTGAGCCCTATCACGGCAGTTTTTATTTTAATTGTCTATTTATACCTATAATTATTTAAAAATCTATGCACACTAGGCTCTAACCTTTGTTTTTTCATCAATATCCTAACATAATTGTTCCCTAAGCCCTAGCACTACACTTTTTTATTTTAATTGTCTATTGACCACCTATTGCCTATGCCTAATAACTTATCTTTTTATAGCATTTGTCCACCAACAGTCAATATTGGCTATCAACCCACATGTTATAACAATATTCACTTCCCCTCCATAGCCCCACAACAATTCATTTCAGCATCGTTATGCTACAAGTCCAAATCTCATCGACCACATGTTTCCCTTCACATTGCCATTACACTTTACCCCACGGTGCATTATCATATAGAAAATGCCCACTATCTCCTAGGTTAATAGGTGAAATATCCAATTTTCATTATTCCCAACCTATATTGAGTGCCAATAGCACATGCCAAATGGTATGCATTCAACATCATTAAGCACTACAAGATCTAAACTTCTATGTAACTGAAATAGTAAAACAACTTTGCTAACCACAACCAACTCACCCCTACATTTTATCCCCAACCTTTGGATCTTGTTCGTCTTTCCCCTAACATTTCATTTTTCCTTTGTTTTTTAGCAAGTTGATGCTTACCCATGTTATATACATGCGAAATTGTGTGGTATATATGGACCAAGGTCTCTTTATTTTATTGAGAGGAAGATTATATGGCCCTAAATCAAAAAGAGTTGATCATATGTAGCCATGTGTCTTTGTGGTGATGTTGACATGTTGGACCCATCCTTTTATGTACTCAAGATATTCATATGGCTTTTATGCTTGTATTTTAGGTGACATGTCCCACTCCTATTTGACCATAATGGAATGACAAACCTTCCTCAACCATTCAAAGCTATCTCAACTAGCCCATTTATGAGCACCTAAAACTTTCTAAGAGTGAACGATGTGGCAAGATGTAATTTGCCCAATTTCCAAATAGCCAAACAACTCTTGCACAACTTTTTCTTGGTCATTTTAGCCCTGCCACCAGATCGAAGTCTAATGAATCACAATTGTTCATCTACCCAACCATTCAACATGCAATAAGTTCCAAGTCACAACCCAATCTCCTAGGGTTGGCATGCACACTTAGAGACTGATAAAAATTGACAACCCACTACATGTTAAAATTATTTTGAAACTTATTTCTACGCTTTCTTTCCGTGCAATAGGAATATAGTGAGCATCCATATAACTCCATTGGCCATAGACATAAAATTATGGAGTCGAGATATGAATTTTGATGGACAAATCATGAAGAAAAGAGCATTGAAGCATTATGATGAGCTTGCATTACAATGTTTATTGTCAAAAGAAATACAGAGAGTGCTTGCATTTATGAATACACGAGGCATTTGAAAAGAAAGGGTAGTCTCTTAGACCAAATTGATGATATCAATGCAATAAATTTAAGCGTTCTTTTCATATCTAAGCTGAAATTGATATGTGCAGACTTGGTTAACAACTTCTAATTAAATCTCTTGAATTCAATATTGGTCTTTTCTCTATAGGAATAATTGATGATGATTAATTTGGCTTTTGCACTTCGAAGTGGATATTTGAGTTGAACAATTATGGGTTAATGGATGTTGATTGCGACTCCTCTTGACCCATGCCTACCTAAGTCATTTTGAGAATTGATAAGTCCCAAAGTTCAAATAGAATTGAATGACCAAAAGCAACTTGGACAAAAACCAATATCCTTGGTCAATTTTAATATTATGATGTCTATTCAAACATCAATTTGACCCCAAAGTCTATCTAGAATCATATAACATAGTCAACTATTCATATTCAATGCAACATGTAGATACTCACCTCAAAAAAGGAACCAATGAATTCATCAAAAGTGATGCCCTAAAATAATCCAAATCATATAACACTGGCCTGAGCTAAATCAAAAACAGTAATAACAGGGATATGGATGTCTATGACCCTCAATATGCATAAAATTTCTCTCTAAATATAGTTGCAACAGCAATAGAATAATAGGAACATTCAGACAATAAGTTTAAGTCTACAACAATTTTCAAAATAGCATTCAATTACGCCTTGGAATACTGTCTCGGGTTTCTTCGCTTAATACCATTTATGATAACCATATGAGGGCATACCTTCATCCAATATTAAAACACAACATTGCCTATCTAAGCAACAAGTAATATTTAGTGAAGGGAGAAGTCAGAACCTGGCATTCCATGAGGGATATGATAGTTTGCACGACCACAGAATTTGCTGATCCTTGTCATTGAATCATGTCTGCCTACAATCCAATTACTGAGTACTGAAGCTAACACTCGATCATGTTGCCCTCCGAATTCTTCACTGCATATGCAGCTCTGGGAATGGTGCTACTTGCAGTGAATGTGCACTAGATAGTGATGTCAAACGAAGCCACCCACGTCCCTAATTTCTTGGTGATAGGTTTGCAAGCACTGTCACTGTAATGTGACTCGAGAAAGTGCAATCATGACCTCCTAGCAATCACGTCCCTCCAACGGTGTTAACATTACTACATTTTATAACCTCTACTCGGTTCCATACATTGCTGACTGTACTACTATCACTGCTTCCTTGCTGATAGTGATCCAAGCTCCTCGATCAGGCTTTGCACGTTATGTTACTATTTCCCTTATGCCTATTACTGATACGCATTCCTCCCATAACCACAGATGCAGACCATAACCATCCGATTTTCCAGCTAGAAATAAGGGTTCCCAAGTGATACTATTACCCTTTGATTTTGCCTCTGAAATAGACGTACTGAATAGAATATACTGAAATCTCATACCTCATCTTGGAACAATTTCGAAGGGGGATACTGGGGCTACCTCCAATCTCCCTATTCTCCTTAAGGGGTTTCATCCTTAAGAAAGCCAATCACATTTAAGCAACCTTGACATTTTTAAAACAATATTATATTTCATGGTGACAATCCCAAGGAGCTCATTGCTTTTATAACCTCGATATGAGGGAAAGTACAAACAACTAGGCAATGTGGGATAAAAGACATTTTCGTCTTCTAGTCACTTAAGTTACTTTGGTTATAAAATGACTTTAAGTCATAAAGTAACTTTATTAATCCACTTAAATATTTTCCCAAGGAAACCAAATAAACTCTTGTGACTGGCTGGCATCCTCACGATCAATGTCGTTAGCCTATCCGAATGGGGAGATAAACCAACAAGGCGCCAGTAAGGCCTAGCACGGAGAAGGGGACATTACAGTCCTCCCTTCCCAAGATTGCTAGCCCTCAGGCAATCTCAGTACCGGATGTTGCAAGATCGATTCGCCCTCCCAAGTAGCATCTTCATACAGCAAATCTTTCCAGCGGACTAAATACTCCCTAATGGATCTGTTACTCAGCTTCCTCTCCCTAATCTCAATCACCTCGGCTGGAACCAAAACCAATTTCCCTTCTTCATCAAGTGGGGGTAATCCAACGAAAGGTAATACACGCTGACCAATCGCCTTCTCGAGGCAAGATATGTGAAACACGTTATGGATTCTACAACCATGTTGACCTTCTGTGTTGTAATGGTATCCTTAGTTTGTAGAATGGTAGGTGAATAGGAGTAATGAAAAATTGCAAAAATGCTTGAGTTTGAAGGTGAAGGTTGCTAACAAGGCACGGTTGGAAGCTAAGTCACAGAATATGCCGAATTTCATCCACAAAATTTGAATTTTAGAGAATTTTACCCTTTCCAAACTTCATCCAAATTTTATGATCTTTAATATAATATTGTTATTTAATATAATATCTTTTATTTTAAACTAATATAAAGTTATTTAGTTTAATTATTTAGCAATGTCAAACTATTTTGACAATTTTGTGGATATAGTACTTATATAAAAATAAATAAATTTATATAAGGCAAATTAATGTCAAATTTTTTTCCGAATTTTTACCTTTGCCAAATTCATCCACATTTTATGATCGACAAACTTGAATTCAAATTCAAAACTTGTGACACAGGTCTAAACGTACTAAAGATAAAATACTTGCAAAAAATTAGCAAGAAGATAGGAGTCGCGCGAAGATAGTAGTCACAAGAAAATAGGAGTTGCAAGAAAATTGGGGCGAAAGAAAATAGGAAAGAAAAAGAAAATCCCGAAAAAAGGGAAAAGCAAGAGTATTATGTTTTTTAATCCCATATTGATGAAACAGGTGTGAGAGCTCATGTGAAAACAATATATAAAGGAATAAAGAACTCTCTTTCAGCATGCTTCCAATTATATGAAGTTGATGAATAATTGGAAAAATCTTCAAGGATTTGTGAAGGATGAACCCTCTCGTGAATGACAATCTCTTCACTATTGGAAGACATAGTCAGGAGATTTGATTGAGCTCAAGGTAAAACTTGAGTTCTATTATTTCTACACTTAACCAGGAGAGTTCAAATTTGCTATTTTATGCTGGAGGTTGTGATTAAAGTATATGGAAATAATCTGTTGTTTGCTAAGCAAATATATCATCACTCACATTAATTCTAAGGCTGTTGTTTGAGCTTGAAACCCTAGTAAGAGGTGTCATACTGGCTGAAGTCTAAGGCTGTTGTTTGAGCTTGAAACCCCAGTAAGAGGTGTCATACTTGCTGGAATATAGCTTAGAGATTTAAGGCTGGCTGACCATGCTCAGGAAGAGCCTATATTAGTCAATACTAAATCTGAGATACACTAGAGCAGACCGAAACTCCATGAAACTCGGCAGTACCAGTCTGAGAATAATTTACGAAGGAATTGTGTGGTTTTGCAGCAGTTGAGTGTGCCATACAAGTCTGCTAGGGGCTAAACCAGGTCTGAAAATAGTGTTTTTGGCTATGCAACTTTGATATTCAATCATTGAGCATTAATAAGTATCTTGGTTGTATTATTGTCTAAGCATCCATGAAAAATGATTAATGACAATGTATTTCAAATGCGAGTTAAATCTTAAATCTGAATATTGCTGTTGCAAGAATCTGAATACATTTCAGTATTTGGTCATTTCATTTGGTATTGGTTTAGTAGATGCAATATTTTGTCTTTGTGGATTGGCTTGGCATTTTATTATCACTGCAAAAACATCTCAGAAACTAACAAAAGTTGCAACTAGGGGGGACCCTTACAAGTCTCCTCTCCCTTTTTGTTTACGAGGATCTTTATGAGAAATTTCTTAACTACATTTTTGACTCAAAGTCTTTGGGTAATGCAATCTCTCTTTGGATGTTCCAAAGACCGGGTTTAACTCCCACCAATTCGTATGTAAAGTGATTACATTAAGTAAAATTGAGTTGAATGTCCAAGAAGAATTAATTTATATGCATTTGCAACTAGCCTCCAATCCAATAATTCAATACTTTTGATATACACAGTACAAGTAGTTGATAATCAAGTTGCCTATAGGATGTTGCTTAGTTGAGATTGGTCCAAGTTACTCAAAGGAAGTATTGTGACCAATTCTCTCATATGTAGCTACCTTGGTAAGGTCTTGCAAACCAATTAGCATATATCATGAGCCAAGAATAAACCACATCATTGAGTACAAAAGACCAAATGAAATCCTATATCTAGAGCCTAAGAAAGGGTTTTACACTTTGAATGTGAAGGAAAAGCATGAGGACCTGATACCTAGACGAAGTCTAAGGAAAGAAAAATGAAAACCATTTGTGAACTCGATTTCAATGGGTCTGTCAAAACAAGAAGTTGGTGATGATGTTGAGCTAATCAATCCAAGATGAAAGACTTGTCTTGCTACTTTCCGGCGGCAATTTACAGCTACTAATAGTACAACAGAGTACGAGACATCAATTCATGGTTTGCAGTTTTCTCTATAAAGAAGTTCAAATATTTGCAAGTGCTTCGGGATTCAAAAATAGTAATTTTTTATGAGCTCAACACTCATGCAATGACAAGTACCTATCTTCTATAGAAGTTCTGTCTACAACATAAGAGAGGATTTTGATGCATTTGACACTCATGCTATTGCTCACAATAACAACAGAACAGAAGATGCACTCACAGTTGCGCCCAACTCTTTATAACCAGCAAACAACTCCAAATTGAAGCACTTCTCAATTGAGTTAATTTATAGCCTATCAATGCTAGACAATATAAAACACTTTCAATATTTCAATGATGATCGGCATATCATCGATTTTGTCACTAGTTAAGGGGTATTTGAATCACATATCAGAATAGAGACAACAGAATGTCAGAAGAGGACAAGTTGCTAAATCTTAAGATAAATGCAATCCAAAAAGGCATGATCTCATCAGAAAGCCTAAATGACAAAAAATAATATAATATCATCACAAGTGAAGGTTGAATGTTTAACCATTGCAAATTTGCAACGTTAAAGACACCAAAGCTACAAAAAATGTTTTATGGGTGAACACTTGCATTGAAGAGGAGAACAAACCATAATGCAAGCTCCATAAGATTATATGGATGTCATTGTGTGGACTTATGAGACCTCAAGATATATAGCATATCTATTATTACTCGTACAATTCCTTTTAATACTGGCGTCAATACTCTTTGGCAATAATAGATGCCTATGCTTCTAGAGCCTCACATTTTCAGGAAGTTCGGGAATTGTTATCAGCTAGAATCTTTTCCTCTATCAAGCATTCAACCTAAGTGGAAAGCTTAGCACCAGTGCACAAAAAAAATTGGGAATCAACTTCCAAAATAAATAAATAAAACATTTCAAAAAGATAACTATATGGTGCTCTCTTTGGATGAGGTGCTTCTAATGGCCCATAGGACCTACATGATGTCCTTGTGAGAGAGCTACTTCGGCCATGAGAGTTATTGTTGAACGATAAGAAAGAATCAAGACTTGGAGCCATCTTTCAGCATACCAAGAACTGGTAATATAGCGCTTGGGAGATTCTGTCTCCTTTTAAAAGAGGTGTGTTAGATTCTTGCTTGCCTAAGTTGTAATGCCGTCAAGTTTAAAATTGAATACCACAAGGGGAGAAGTTGTAGACTGTAGCCATACAGTATTTGGAATTTTGAATTCTAAGCCTTTGAGGGATGTTAGAAAAGGTATCCCAACTTTCCATCCTAATCTTAAGAACAAAAAAAATGTAAGTTTTCGGTTGAACATAAAAATGCAAATTTCTGGTATTTTAAGGTTGATTTTTGCTACAAAAGATATCAAAGTAGGCCCTAACTAGAGAAAGCTGGTCATGGCAACATGAATTGTTTTACAATCTTCAGTTTTAGATAAGGGCTGAATTGGCTTCCTCGATCAAAAGCCATGGCCATTGAATGTTAGGCCTTATAAAAAATGTGAGAGCATCTATAATGCATAAGAGGGTTGTAAAAGAGAGTTACACATGTTGACAACTTATGATGCATGCTATCACACATCATAAGGTATCTTTTCATGCAGATAATGGAGCCAAAATAGATAATCCAAATTGATGAGTAGATCATCATGATCTTATGAAAATTGTAAGGAATGGGTTTATTTTAGCTTCTATACTCGTCTTGGAATCCGGGCATAAAATTTTGACTGAGGATTTTTGGTGACACATTTTGGATGGATTTAGGTCATGATTTCCTGATCACCATTTGATAGTTTCATGCATCATTTCCCCCATTTCTTGGGTGCTTGAGATGGGTGTTTCATAGTAAGTTTTGTAGTTATTGTTAAGCTATCTGAACTGCTCTAGATCTTTTGTTGGTTATACTCCTATAAAAACTTAAAATTGTATTGTAACAGCTGATTATTGAATAATAAATCGAGTTGATTTGGAGTGTGGATTTTTTCTCACTAAAGAGCTTTCCACATGTAAATCATAAGTTATTATATACTGCATCTTTGTTTATTTCCTTATAACAATATGACCAACTCACTTTTTGCACATATCTCCTCTTATAGATTAGTGTAACAAGCATACCCCACACATCTACTTCCTTACAAGGGATGTTGCAGATGTAATAATTATATCATGGTAATATAATAATCATTATGGCCTTGTATTCTCTAAATTCATTGTTCATGTTTCTCACAAATTATTTAAATTTATTGTGTATCAAATTACTGTTTTTATTGTCCCAGGCACAAGTCCAAGTCAAATGTTTGGCCTGCCACATTTAGCGAAATCCAATATTTTGAGCTATGATATGAATTATCCATAGGTGCATACTTGTGGATGACGCATTAGTGGTAAATTTAATTTTCACATTGTTTAAATGGAAATCAAGTTCTTCTAAGTCTAACGAAATCAAGTTCTTCTAACTCCCATGTCGACTATCTACTTCTAAATTTGATTGGCAGAGGCTATGTTAGCAGTTGCTACTATGCCATTTGGATCATTGCCCATGATTTGTTTGTATCTTTGTTCCAGTGTTTGAACTCGCCACCTCTATGAAAGAAAGGATTTTCAAGCATGGCATTCTTTAGTAGAGGATTTTCGCACCACTCCTACATACATCTATCCTCTAAGAGCTATGTATTTGGGACATGCATTGATGAATTGCTAAAGAGCAATGCAACTAGATCATACACACCAGAAATCATCAAAAATAAATAATGGTCACTGAATATAGATGGGATTTGTCTTTGTAAAGACAAGGACAGATTTTCTTGTCCTCCAAAATTGATGGTGAAAATAAGAGGAAGAATAATTAGAGTGCATAACCTTTGAAAAAAGATACGAGCACTACAAAGAAGAATTGAAAATGAAGGAACTTGAAGTTTTTGTTTATGCAATTGTCGCAAATCAGAGGAGCCGATATATTAGTTGAACAGTATGGAAAAGTATTTTGAACGTAAGATTGATGAAGAAAAACAAGCTAAGATTTGCAAGCTAAATTGAACTGATGGGATCATCTGCAAAAGGAAAGAGTTACAAAGCACAAAGATAAAGTCATGCTTGTGGATTCGAACAAACTATTTTTGGTCAATTTCAATTAAAGCAAAACTTGTCTACTGTGTAAGACTATACAAATAAATTTTACAAATTGTCCAATCATGTGCAGCATCAAGAAACCAATGAACTGATGGCTGCAAGGTATGTAAATCATTTGAAAACATCTTAAAGACAAATAGAGCATGCATAAAATATACACTATTGAAGAGGCATACCATTAGCTTTAAAGCAGAAAAAAATATAATAAACAATATTTCCAAAGGAACTGAGGAGCGAGGAGAGGTATGGAATACTAATTGCAGGTGATTTAAATTATGGTAGGGGAGAATCATCTCAAGGAACAGAAAAATTAGATGATACCTAGCAAGCCTTCCAAAAATCAACAAGTAGGAAGAGGGTTTTAGAGGTTTAGAAACTATGCTTGTGATAAAGGATGGGAAAACCCACAAAGACCTTCCATTTGCCTTGGTTGTAGTGCAGAGGGTCATAGGGCATTTCACCTAAACTAGCACATACAAGAACACCCCATATTAAACTTGATAAAGATGAGGAATAAAGGGAAGATCTAGAGGTTCCATTAGATGTGGGGAAGTGTCTAATCATGAGAAGGGCAATGGTAGTTCCAAAGGAAGAGAAGGTGAAGAACAAAGGTCATGATGATTCTTGGCTTCAAACAAATATCTTTCAAATCAGATGCACTTCAGGAGGAAAGGTATGTCAAGTTATTATTGATAATGTAAGTTGTAAAAGTATAATTTCTAAAGAAATGGTAGACAGACTAAAAGTTCAATGTGAAACACATCCCTGTCCTTAACCATATTACATGATTTAAAAAAGGCAATGAACTAATTCTTGATAAGAAATGCTTAATCAATTTTTCCATAGGAAAGACTTACAAGGATGAAGTATGGTGTGATGTCATTTCAATGGATACATGCCATGTGTTGTCGAGAAGACTGCGGCAGGAAGGTTAAGCATGATGGAGGGAATAATAGATATACATTTTTGGAAGGGTATGTGCCCAAAGATATTCAAATCCAAGTAGCTCAACAATGATAAATACCCATTGCCCTCATGTTATTGAGCAGTGCAAGTAATAAAACAGATTTGGGAATTTGTATCATGCATCAAAACATTTTGAGTACTCAAAGTATTTTAGGAGATGAAAGCGTTGAATCAATATTTATTGATATCAGGGGCTGCTTTTGCTATATAATTGTTTTTCTATCTTGTTTTATGGTGCATTAGAAACTACTAAGGCTTCTCACTTCTGCATGGACTCAAAGAATGATAATCTAAAGTAATTATAAGTTACCTGACCCAATCTAGCATTAAAAGACTAACATAGTTTTGTTGATCAATAAACACAAGCAATGCACCTCTCACCCTCCTTATAATAGTTAGAATAAGCACCCTGCAAATTATGCAATTCATCTTGATAAGAGATCCCTAACTAAAAGAATTGAACCCATGAATAATAAAGTGATAACATGGTTGACCCAATCATTTATATATGTCTGTTGACAAAGACAATGTCATGGTGTATGCATACAAATAAAGTACCTCAACTATAGAATATGGTATGAATAAGAAATATTATTAATGATCTAGGATTAGAGTACAGCTAGAAAATGGAAGATATAAATATGTATACAAAAAGTACCAAAAGAAGATAGAAATTCAAAATAGCATTTATAAAGTTGAAAACATAACTCAAAATACTGAAAACTAAAAGAGGTATGGCTGAATACAGCCTTCAGATACAGTCAGACACATCCTTATCTTATCCAGGTCATGTCATACCAAAACCCATGCTAGATACAGATGTGAAGGTGTATACATCGCATCTGAATAAACTACACTGGAAAAGAAACTCGAAGGTTCAAGAAGAGCCAGTGAGCAGGACTTACTGGGCCAAATTGTAACAGTACAACTACCTTCCCTACACTCCTATAGAGTATTATATCACAATGCAACACCATACCTCAATTCATACAATCCGAGCAAAGCCACCAAAACTACTACTCTTTAGGATAGGTTTAAGCAACTAATAAGAATTAGTCAACTACCCTGCACCTAGATGCTCCCTCTTTAGCTTCAAAACTCTTATTTAACTATGCTGTGCAAATTGTGCTATCTGTGAAATAGAGAGAGCGTACAAGATCGAAACCACTTATATATTGAAAGGCAATCTCATTTGGAGAAAGGCAACAAATCACAAGAGTGTCAAACACTGTAATAATTCCATATCCCATATTTCAGTAAGGCAAAAAACAATTAGGTAACATTTCAATCATCAATTATCTTATAATCTTCCAAAACAGTGACTTCAACAAACATAAGAAAACTACGGCTATCACCTTTCTGCTTTTAATCAGCTTATTCTCCAACTCTGCTTTTGCCCGAGATTGTCGCCTTCGCAAAATTCCATGATATTGCTTCGCATTTACATAGACAGGCTCCTCAACTGTGTCTGATGGAGGTAATGGAACACCAGCTTGTTGCACCCCAAGCATATGAGGAGGGATCTACACATATTTTACCAATTAAAAGGGTCAAATAAACTATGGTAACTAAATAACAATGTAAACCATGAAAATAGCTCTTAAAACTATTTTTTTTCTTTTGCAATATAACATTTTTGTGCCATAAGCTAATAAGTGTGTATCACCATTTTTAAAACCAACAAGATAAAATATTTACAAAATCACAAGTGACCAGATTTTGAATAAAAGAATACCATTCGTGGACCATATGCAGCAATGTAGCTTGCATAGTAGGAATCTGGATATGGAAATGGAGCTCGAGCCTGCCATAAAGGATCACTTCCCTAGAAAATGACATCACAAATTCAGATATATGAAATTCCAGACATTTAGCACATGCAATTTTGAGTTAGAAGCGTAATCTTCACTGTGGAGAAAAAAATCATTCATAGTCATTCCAAAACCAACACGGTAAATTCAAAATTTTAAATCTGATGTATGTTACAGAATAACTATTTGACAACATTTTCTTTTGGGCAATTCATCTAGCTTGAAAACAACCTTTGTAAGCCTTGCAATATTAATAGCATGTCAACCCAATGGAATGTAATAACCTGTAGATAAAGATTAAAAACTCACAGAATGTACTAGGTCAAAATGATTTTGCCGCACTGCATAATCTGCAGGTGTTGGTGATATAATAGTCGATGAACCTTGTTGTTGCTGCTGCTGAAATGGCTGTTGCCGTTTCTCATCCAATGCACTGCTTTCGGTGCCTTAATATCAACAAACACAGATGCTAAGGAACACTGGATACAAATAAATGAAATATATAATGATCAAAAACTTATTTGAAGTTCAAATTCTACACTAATATGTTTGAACAGCAAATTTCTATATCAAGCTGGCGGCTTTCATGGTCAGATTTATATATAACATGAAAGTGAAAAATTGGTGGAAAAATAAACAACGCACGGGATAAAGAAAAGTATTTTCTAGACATCCATAAGTGATAAATGGGGAAACAAAAATGCACGCAGTTACTAAAGAAAACAAGTTGAGAAAAACAGTGAATAGGGAAAAGCATCAACCAGAACAAGGAAATTAATTATATTATTTCTCACGAGTGAGTAAAGTAGATCAATGGGACACGAGAATAAATCTGGTTACTAAAGAAAACGTATACAATTACTCCGGGCATTAAGAACCCTGAGAGGTTAACAAGTGACCAAGAACATAAACAGCCAATGAAAGCATAAATTTGGAGGAGGCAATTAGACCATTACAACCAAGTGGCTCCATTAAATAATAGCACAAGCACCTGTTGACTCTAAATCATGCAGGGACAGTACCCAATTAAAACAAAACAATTTAGTGGAAACTGAGGAACAGCCTCGCAAACAGGAATAAACAGGAATATGTCATGATATCCAAACCTCAACGATACAAAATCTAAATTAATATATTCACAGTAAAGTGCAAAGTTTGTCCCACAAAGGAGACGCACAAACATAAATAAAAGGGCAATAGTAAACGTGAGTCCTCCCGGTTTCTGCCAAAACATAACTGTATATAAGACTGGCTCCCAAAATGACAAAGGCTTGATTCTTCCAAGGAAAAAAAAAGGCAATTTGGGTTTTTTTTTCTAAATTAATATTATATAGAAAACTAATCGTAAATGGAGCTTCTTAAAACTTGCAAGAAACCTTAACGTGCTTAACTACGGAAATGCAGCTCAATTTACTGTAATAATTGGCAGCCCTAACTACGCCAAGGTAGATTCAAAATGTATATCGCCTTAAATAATCCTATTTCAAAATATTTTCTATAATTTACTTGGACCAATATGCCAAACCATATAGACGCACTCGCTACCTGATCCGATGCAATATTGTCAAAATTCACCTTACCATGACTGGAGTGTCATAATCACTCCACAAACTCAAGAATAAAAACCGAAAGCACAGTACCGAAATTTTTAGCCTGAGCCGGCATCGTAAACTGCTTGCTGCTTCACCGCTTTTTTCAACCCCTCTTTTGACTCCTATTCCTGGCTGAGATTCGAACTAAGACCGCACGTTTCTCCAACGCAACATCAAAACGCAAAAACGCTCCTATTCAGAAATCCAGACGTTCTTCCCTGCAACAACCATTCAAATTATAAGCCATAGCTGCTGAAAAGAGCAACAAAGAAAGCTGAAGAAAAGAACAGGACTGCTACTTAATTTTCCCGGCACAACCACAACAGATCATCTAAGCCCTCTGTCCTAAGCCTCCTAAAATACCATCATGCCTTCCACTATCATTACACGTACTAGGATTGAATTTAATCAGCCAGTACAAACAGCTCTGCATATCTAGCAACTTAACCATAAACGAGTAAATATCAAACAGAACAGAAATCCTCCATATCTGCCATCAATTACTGAAATAAAACAGTGGAGAAGACAAGTCCAAATATAGAAAGCATACAATTGTGCAATTTTGAGGATTCATCGAGTGTCAATACGCAGCCAATGATAAACAAAATTGGGAGAAGAAATGGAGGAGAATTCGAGGATTGGGCTCACCTCAATTGCTGCTGTTCCTGCCGATCGGCAAATGGCATTTTGAGAATTGGGAAAACAAAGTTGTGTGGGATATCTTCTATTTTACACACGTCTAAATCTTCTCGCTCTCAAGCTCAACACTACAGATTTTGTATGCCATAGGTAGCACAAATCTTTTGTTTTTATAATACTTTAATATCTTCTATAATAAATAAAAAAATTAATTAGATTATTTTATTTCTTTACATGCCGTGTAGCTATAGGTGAGCTATTCTTCAATTTTTTTAATGAAAGCTTCATTAAAACCTTTCAGACTTTAATCAATATCTTTTATATAAAATAAATTTGATTTTATATGTTATGGGTAGGTAATTATTTTTAATATAATTTAATATTTAACATAATTAGTAATGTATATCAAGTTAAGTTATTTTTACATGTGAGCTATTTTCCAAAGTTTTAACAATAGGTAATGTGTCCACTAAAAACTTTCCAATTTTAATTATTTATTATTATTATTTTATTTGATATTTAACAAAATCAAGTAGATTAATTTTATTTTATTTTATTTCTAAATGGAAATATTGTTGTCTTAAATATCTTATATATAGATTTGTACATTTCAACCATATCTTAAAGTGAACTTCATTTTTCTATTATAAAATCAAATTTATCTAGATATATATTTTTGTTATCTTTATTTTTCTCATTTTTATGAGTGATGTTATTTTAGTAGAATTTTATTTTTATGATTATGCTTCTTTAGTCTTAGATTATATATTTGTTTACATATGGTCTTGCTTAATAGTTTGTAAATTGATTGTAAACTTAGAAATGTTTTGGTACATTCTAATCAATTATAATAAATAAACTAAGTAATTTACTTTTAATAAACTATATTTAAAATCTAGTTTGTAGATTGATGTTTTTTTATTGTATTTAAATAATGAAAAATTAAAGACTTTAGTGTAGTCTTCATTATTATAGGTAGTTTTCTTTACATATATAACTTAATTTATAACTTTGAAAAGTTTCTTTATATTGTAGAAAGTTATAACTAGAGACTAGTCCAACTATTTACTTCACTGGTGAGAAAAAAGTGCGACGAAATCATTTTTCGATGATTTAATTAGTCAATTTATTTAATCTTATGATGTAACTTGGTACTTGTTTTCTTGTTTCTATGTTTGTAAATTATTTGTGAACTTACCAGTTATATGTGAATTGGTCAATTTTCATATTAAAAATCTTGGTTATAAGGAAGAAAGATTTTATTTTCTTTTAAAATTAAAGTAAAGCAAACCTGTCTAGAGTAAAATAAGCTTACATTTAAAACATTTAAAATTTCATATAAAGAAAGAGTTATATATATATATATATATATATATATATATGAAGAATCATTCTGTCATGAATTATTGAGTTGTTTTGTATCTCTTAAATATTTTATATTTATTTGGAGTTGAAATTAGCATATACTTTTGATGTGAATTGACAGGGATTGAAAGTGGACATAGCATTGCAAGTTAGTGAAAATAGTTTTTTAAGAGAAGAATATTACAACCATGTGTAATTCCAAAGCTTCCTTAGATATTATATACATTTTCAACAATTACTCATCACTTTTGGGTAGGACCAAATTTTGATGGTGTTGAAAAAGAAATGTAAAGTTTTATAATTTAATGTGTTCAATTGATTTGTTATCTGTCTTCCACCTAATATGTCAATTCTATTTTCTTTTATATTTCTTACCTAACAACCATTCCCTTAACTCACACTTCTTTCCCAGATAAACCCCTTAACTTTATGAATGCTTTCTTAAGAGACCACATAAAAATAAAAATAAATTAAGTTAAATTACTTTAGTACTAACTATATCATGTACTACCTTCATGACTTAGTAATTACTTCACAATCTTATCTATATGTATATTTGAAACTAAACTGGTAAAGAATTTGCAATTATTACATGTTTGTCAACTCTCCAAAATATAAGGGAATACATGTATGTACATAAATTTTAAATAAGTTTGTAACATTAATTTAATATTTTTTTTAGATCTTGAAATCAAAAGATTTTAAGTTAATACTTGTTTAAATTGATTTAGAATAAAAATATATATAGTTATATAAATGAGCAAAGTTACATTCATTTGAACTATGAATGATAGTTATATTCAAATGAAAGAATTTTTTAAAAGAAATAAAAATTGACCAATTCTATTTTGATAAAGAAAATATATTTATAAAAGAGATTATTCACATTAATATTAGAAATAAATATTTTGTTTGAAAAGGATGATATATTTATTAAATTATATTAGCAAAGATCTACAAATAATCTCTAATGTTCACGTGTTAACTAGGATTATTTACTCATAATTAGGGATAAGGCATACCCTTCTCTCTAGAACTACAAGAATGCAATATGATTTAAAATTTTATTTTAAAAAAATCATATACATAACACAAATTTGCATATAAGAGCTTCAATTGATTCATCCAATTGAAAGAGAGAAAATCAATATATACAATTTTTTAAGTTAAAAATTTGATATGTATATTTTAAGAAATATAATACGTATAATAAACTATCTAATATAACTCATTTTAATTAGTCAATTACAATTCATTTAATCACTAACTGAAATGAGTAAGTCACAAAGTGTACAATAGTATTCAGCCTAGCCACAAGTACTAATAATTAATATCATTAGATTTCCACAATTCATTATAAATACATATAACTTTTCTGGTATGAATTTTTTAATATCAACATTTCTTATACATCATCACAATGAAGGAGAGTGCAAAAGAATATCGATAAGTGCTAATAAGTAATATTCTCCTAAACATGAATAAGTTTTAAATTTAAAATGTTTGTATGAGAATTATGCATTTTCTTAACTTACATATAAAATTATTCAAAAAATACAAAGTACTAGATGATGTAAAGTCTATAATAAATAAAGAGTCATTTACTATAAGAGTGAGATGCAAAGTGGCTAAACTTGTAGATTATCTAAATTAGTAATATCAAAGATTCATTTAGACTAAGGTACAAAATACATGATCTAAATTTTTAATATATAGCTATTCAAAATGAAGAGACATTTTAAGATAACATACAATAAAAATCAAATGAACAAATAAAAAGAACTCGTTGGTGTTATAATTTGCAATTAACTAGAAAACATTATTACGCAATAAATAAAAAGAACTCATTGGTGTTGTAATTTGCAATTAACTAAAAAACATTATTACATATGTTAATGGGCACATATTCTCTACATTTGTAATGAAAACAAAGTCTTTTAGAATTGAAGTTACTAAGGTATATCAAAGGAAGAAAAAGGTAGATTGGAGGTGAAATGACAGGCTAATGAATGAATAGAACAATAGCACATAAGAATTAAGAATTGTGGAGACACCAAAAATAAAAGTATGTGACACAAATTGAGTACAACCATGCAAATAAAGTAAATTGGGTGGAAGGAAAAATATAAAATATTAAAATGCTTAACCTTACATGTGATCACATTGAAAAGTCCTACACAAAAACAAATGGCATACCAAAAAAGAACTAAAATAATTCTAAAAGAAAACTATTTGTAGGTCAAAACAAATGACCATACCTAAAAACCAACCACTCTCTGAAAACATATTTATTTACAAAAATAAGCCATGAAGACTAATAACATAAGACTTTTTAATTAAACAATATGTAATAGGCCTAAAGAATGTGAAACTGAAAATATAAAATGAAAGAGCAAAAATATAAAATGCTGAAACTATTAATTCAGATTTTCTAGATACATTTGAAAACATGCAGAATTGAAACTAACAGTGATATTGAAATGATACTGAATATTATATTGGAATGATATGAATATTTACATTAATGTTTGAGCATCTTTATATAGTCTTGTTTTCGCTTACATCAATTATTTTCCCTTACAACAACTACTTATGGGAATAACTTCCCACAACTATGTTATATTGAACTAATTTTATTTATCTAATCTAAACATAGAAACTAACCTAATTAATGTAATAAATCTAACATTCCCCCCTTATTACATTAATTCAACAATCTAACATTCTCGCTTATTATAAACTAACCTAACCTAAGTAGTCTGCAACTTCAGATTGCAAATCATAATCCTGAAGTTGAACTCCTTCACTAATCTTTGAAAGTAGTCTGCAACTTCAGATTGCAAATCGTAATCTTGAAGTTGAGCTCCTTCACCAATCTTTGAAAGTAGTCTCCCTCTTTGCAACTTCAAATTGTAAATCCTAATCCTGAAGTTGCCCTCCTATCCCAATATCCCAACTTCAGACTATAAATCCAGAAGTTGACCTCACAATAACATTGTTTCCACCTCCCTTACACAATGAGATATAGTCCCTCCACAATTTCACATATGCATGGAGTGTGCCTGATGCCTCCTTTGGTGCTGCACATGAGACGCCTTTCCTCTAAAAGTCCACATCTCCTCCGAGTGTGTATAATGCCTCCTCAATTGTCATAGAAACAATCACCACTAACATATGGACATCTTTCCTCTGAAAGTCGACATCTCCTCTGAGTGTCTCTAACACCATTTTTGAAATCTTGCCCCCCCTTACTCAATAGAAGGACAATCAAATAGCCAAGCCCCCTCTTTTCTTCAGGGACATAAATCTATCAAGTCCCCTCTTATCTTTAGGGATGAGTTTACCAAGCCCCGACTTTATAGGGACACAAATAGGTGCTTCCCATACAATAATCATCTCTGAGCGAGAAGCTAGCTAGAGATGATAAGAATCCTCCAACCTCCATTGCCTCCAGCCTCCTATTTTATTCACAACAAATAGGGTCTGGTCATCCAAAATCTATTAAAAGCACTCTTCTCCCCATTGATTAACCTGCTCTAATACCACTATAACAGGCTCAAAGAATGTGAAATTGAAAATATAAAATGAAAGAGCAAAAATATAAAATGTTGAAACTATTAATTCAGATTTTCTAGATACATTCGGAAACATATAGAATTGAAACTAACAATGATATTGAAATGATACTGAATATTATACTGGAATGATATGAGTATTTACATTGATGTCTGAGCATCTTTATATAGTCTTATTTTGCCTTACATCAATTATTTTCCCTTACAGCAACTACTTACGGGAATAACTTCCCACAACTATATATTGAACTAATTTTATTTATCTAATCTAAACATAGAAACTAACCTAATTAATGTAATAAATCTAACACAATAATCCTCCATACATAAAAAATAAATTTAAAAACTTCACAATAATACATTTAATACTAATAAGAAAATACAATCTTTTTACCAAACAAACATATTATCCATTTACACCCCAACTACTAAATCACAAACCACACGAAACATCAAAAATAAATTTAAAAATATTTTACCCCATAAAATAAAAAATAAAAACCTACACATAATAATAATTAATCTTAACAGTAATAATAAATGATTAATAGATTTCTAATGATGGGTTCTAGTAATGTTCCTGTCCCATACCTCGCAAAAAGAGTTATGTCCTTCATGTAATATACATATCTATTTTGTATAAACATCCAAAGAATGGTGAGTGAATCAATACATTTAACTCTTTCTTTTTTAAAAAAATTAGAGGGCAAACATACTTAAGTAAACTATTAATAAAACTTTTTCCAACCTTAGCCTTTTACCTTTTACGCATCAAACAAATATGTAAATTCAATATATATTTATATCACACTTCTTAATTAAACACTCTACCAAACATTTAAAAAAAAATTGAAAACTTAGACAATTAAAAAAACTTGCCACTCCATACACAATGGCCCTCTTTAAAAAAAAGAAAAAAACTCTCATTTTTTTGGTTCCATTTTAATGAAACAAGAATAAAAAATCAATCTTTCATTTAATGAAACAAAACAAAAACAAAAAAAATCATGAAAATTAAGAGCGTCTGTGACAACAAACCCAAAATAAAAAAATAAAAATAGAAACAACCTTTTACCGAACAAAAGCACTGCCCAACCCACGTCATCATTAAAATATTCCATTTCAGTTAATGTCAACCAAAAGTTAGATCGTTCCGCATTTAAATTTCCCGCTCCCCCAAAAACATTATAAACGCCATCATATCATCATTATTTCTTTTTTTTTTTAAATTTAATATTCATTATCGTGCTCCCAAAAACATAACGCCGTATAATATAACATTACAATCGTTATTTTATTTTTATTTTTATTATTATATCACATTTAGGACTATTATTATTGTCTAATATTACATTTCTTCTTCTTCCTATTTTTTTATTATAAATTTTTTGTTTTCTCGTGTGCCAGTTAATATTACAATTCTTTATTATTATTATAATATAATATTTTTTTATTACTATTATACAATAATATTACACTATTATTATTATATAATATTTTTTATTATCGTGCGCCAGTTAATTTTTCAGACCCCACGCCAAAATATGAGTGCAAGTAAAATAAAAATACGTGGACCGAATTTCGAGGCTGTAAGAGAAAGGCAGAGCACGCATACGGAATGAGCTGGCACGGTCCCTTTTGTGGGACCCACCACAGACCTCGATATTAGTGTGCTGTGTGCTGCAGCCAATGGGATACCGCCACCGCTACCCGGAAACCCGGGGTGGAGGTACAACGTGGCGGACGGAGATTAAGTGCATGGGAATCTTTGCTACCTGCCCTGCGGAAGAGAGAGGAGAGAGGTGGACGCGTGGCAGACGAAGGAAAGATCACATGAACCTCAAGTACGAAGTGGTCGTACTTTTGTTGTTCATCTTTTCTGACGATATGACGGCCTTTCGCTTTCCGCGCTGCCACGTCAGCGGCGTTGAGATCCCGTTCGACGGGTCCTAAAGTGGACGCCTGGTGACGTGGAAAGTATTGTTGCTTTTCCAACAGTATCGCTGGGCGTTGAATTTGGCGGAGGTCCGGGCAACCGGACATAACAGGTGGAGGAGTCGATAGGACAGGGATTCGGAGAATCCGTCGTATTGCCTGGGAGTGCCAGGTGTCGGTCGGGGAGTTGAGTTATGAGGGGGTTGATGCATGTGGAGCAGGTTGTCATGTCATTCATTCTTCCTTAATGATGTCTTAGGTTGTGTGTGGGACCAAAAGCTATAGTGTTAGTAGGTTTTTCATGTTTCTTTCTCTGTCAGATTTTGTATGATGAATTCTGACTAGGAAATAGTGGAGGAAGTGGTCTTGAGGACTAAAAGATATAAGTATTAATGAGTTATCATAGTTCTTTGGGTGTGAGATGTTTTTTAGCATGGATTCTGACTAGGAAATAGTGGAAGTGGTCTTAGGGACTAAAAGCTATAGTATTAATGAGTTCTCATATTTCTTTGGGTGTCTTAATTTTTAAGATGAATTATGACTAGGAAATTTGCAAAGTTAAGGAGCATTGTCTCGTTGGAAGATTCATTTAGAAGTGTCATGTCGTTCATGTGATGAGTGAATGAAGGAATTTTAGTGATGTTCATGAGATCAAGTGGTCCATGGGGACCAAAAGATGTAGAGTTACTTTATTTTCATATTTCTTTATATATCAGATATTCTATGATGAATCGTAAACTTGTGAAGCCTTGTCTCGTCATAGGGTTAATTTGTTTTCATGTTTCTTTATTTATCAAATATTCTATAATGAATCTTGATCTAGAAATTTGTAAACTTGTGAAGTCTTGCCTCCTCATAGGGTTAATTTGTTTTCATGTTTCTTTATATATCAGATATTTTATGATGAATCTTTACGAAGAAATTTGCAAACTTGTTTAGCTTAGTCTCGTCGAAGGTTTCGTTTAGACTATCTACCTTAAAAGTATCTTGAGATTATTAAAGGATATCGTCGTTTGGAGCATACTCTATGTTAAAGTGTCATTGTGTTTCAATGATGTCTTTGCACAAAAGTTAGTGTCTTCCCACTTTGCTTTTGAGATATTTCGTCTACTCGTTTCATGTCTAAGGTGATGAGATCTTGTCCTCAATTGTGCTATTAAAATGTTAGCATTCTTCTTTAGTACAACCTTTAAATAGGCTTTTTCATTGTGATTCCATGTGAGATCAAATTCCTTGACATAATACCATTTTGTTTTGTTCACATTACATTTCTAAATTTTTCTAAGATCTTTTTTTTTAATTCCAATATTGTATTGGGCCATTCATGCTACTTAATGTCTCACTTGTCCATCTACATTTTTATTTTGTTTCTTCCAAGTCTTCTTCCTCTGTTTTACCTCATCTTTTGCACTATTAAAATGCTAGTCTCCTTCCTATTATTTAGTAACACATCTAAGATGATGAGATTCAGTTCTTAATTGCCCTATTAGAATGTTAGTCTTCCCTTTTATTGTGGCCTTCAAATAAGTTATTTCATCATGCTTTCCCATGGCGTTGAATTCTTTGATATAATGTGTTTTTCTCCAAACATTTTATTTTATTGACATAGCAATCCTAAACAATTTAAACAATATTTTATTTTATTTCAACGTTAGCTTTTGGGCATTCGTGCCACTTAATGTTCCACTTGTTCATCCACTTTTTTTCCCCAAGTTTTCTTCCTACGTTTTTGTCCCTCTTCAACAATCATTTTGGGCCAAGGTGATGCTTATCCATGCTTTCAACTTGTTTTACAAAACTTAGCAAACAAATTATTGTTGATGCTTCTATGGAGAACATACTAGTATCCACTAAAAGGGTCCCATATGGCACCTTTAACTTGAGTTTGAGATTGTTTGTGGTCTCATAATGAAATGGAAAAATTTGTTAAGGTTATTATTTTACTTCAAAAACTATATATATTTTAATATTATTTGTGGGATAGCATGGAGGTTGGAAGGGTGCTCATGAAGGAATATTATTAATGTTCATGAGATCTAGTGGTCTACATTGATCGAAAGCTATAGTATTTATACATTTTCATATTTATTTATGTCAGATCTTTTGTGGTGTATCTTGACTAAAAAAAATTGCAAACTTGTGATGCCTTGTCTCCTCGAAGAACTAGCTTAGATTGTTCACCATCAAAGTATCTTCAAATTGCTTATGGATGTACTCATATGTTACACAATTTGATGAAGTGTCACTTGGTTTCAACAATGTCTTCGCTACAAAAGACAATAATTGTGTCTTTTTACCTTTCTTTAGAAATGTCTATACAAGGATCAAGATGCACCATTGACCAGAAGTTGTAATTCATTTATAAAAAAATTTAAAATAGTACTAGTTTCATTTTGTTCACATTTATTTATGCAAGGTTTAGAATTATTGATTAATTTTACAAAAATGAGTCTATGTAGGGATGGAGATACATTGGTGACTAGAGTTCTTGATTAATTGAAAATAAAAGATAGATTTTCTTTTTAATTTTTACACTTTTTTATGCAAGATGATTAATTAAAAAATAGGAAAAAGAAAAATACTTTTATTTGCTAATTTTAAGTAATCAAAAAATTTGGTCAATTATGCATCATATTTCCTACATTTGCATCCTAAGCCCGTATAACTATTTCACATCCAAGGTGATGTGATCTTGTCCTCAACTCTTCTATTTAGATTTCATCATTCCCCTTTATTGCAACCTTCAAATAAGCTTTTTCATCATGCATCCATGTGAAGTTGATTTCTTTGACATAATCTAATTTATTTTTTCTACCATTTTCCTTCATCCACATTGTAGTTCTATATTTTTCTAGGATCTTTTTTCTTATTCTAATGTTATTGTTAAGAAATTTATGCCACTTAATGTTCCACTAGTCCATAAAGTCCTAGTCTTTTTCGTATGATTTTCTTCCTCTTCTGCACTTTTTAAAATGTAGCCATCTTCTTATGATTTGGTTATGAGTCTATGGTGATGAGATTTAGCCCTCATCTAGGCTATCTAGTCTTCCCTTTTATTGAATCCTTCAAATAATCTTTTTTGATTGTGCTTCCATGTGAGGTTAAGTTTTTTGACATAATGTGTATTTTCTCTACCATTTGTTTTGTTCACATTATAGTTATAAATCTTTTGAACATCATTTATTTTAATGTTAGTATTGGAATGTTCATGTCCCTCTTGTCCATCCACTATTTTTTTTATTTCCTCTAAGTTCCCTTCCTACGTTTTAGTTCCTCTTCAAAAAACATTTTGGGCCAGTAATGTTTATCCATGCTTTCAAATTTTCTTGGGCAACTCAACAAACAAATTATGGTTATTACTTCCATCAAGAACATACCATCCTTGGATAAACTAACTTGAATTTGCAATTATTGGCGATTGTATGTTTTTGAGCTCTTTCTAATTATTTAGATGTGTGATCTAATAGCCTACTCCCTCAAACTTAATCCATAAAGGATAAATGACATGACCAATAAACCAAAAAGAATCTTCTTGGTTTAACAATCATATAACTTTGATTTATTGCTCCCACTCTAAAGAAGATAAGGTTTTTCCATCCCCTTGAAACCTTTGTCCCAAATGTATCTTAGTTGAGCCTATTGTTAAAATCAATTCCTTAATACTTTTATTATTTGAAATCAATTCTAGGATACTTGTATTCTTTGAAGATGTTCAAAGAACTTCCTTCAAAGATAAATATACTTAGCTACTTTTTATTCTTCAAAGAAAATATCACGACCTTGACTTTGTTGGTGCTAACTTGTATCCCAAGCTTTTGGAAAAAGAATTCTAAAGCCTTCAAATGTTCGTGTAATCCTTACGCAAATTTTGTATTAAATTAATATCATCCAATATAACAACAACCTTGCCATGTATTTGACTAGTTGGTTATCCTCTCTCTTATTGTTGTTTAGCTATTCTTCTAGTTTATCAATATGTAAGCAAAATAATGTGGTAGAGAGAGAACATTGTTGTTTGATGCCACTATTGTTTCCAATGCACTCAAAACTACCCTATTTTGTTTCAGTTTTATCTCTAACTTGCTTGTAAAGATTATGAAAAGTTTCTCTATACACAATTTAGAATCCCAGGTTGTTCCATTCTACTCTAGAAAGTGTTCAGAAAGAAATAAAATGCTTAACCCCATTAGGGATTCCCAAAAATTTCAAGATGGTATCTAAAAGTGACACAGTGATCAAAAGAAGAATGTTTTGTTTTGATACTAGCTTGTGTTTTGGCCTTTTACCTTTCTTTTCTACCCAACTATTGATTTGTGTTCTATCGTGCTCCCAAAGACTTTACCAAGAAGAGGGTTGATCATAATAATATGATAATTGTAAGGGTTAATGGTGTTACTAATTTTGAATAGACGAATGAAAACACTAGTTGTCCATTTAGCTAGAGAGCTTCTTTTGTGAGACATTGTTGAATATTCCTTTGATGTACAATGGAAATGTTTGAACAACCCATTTAAAAAAATCTTGTAACTCATCAATGCCTTGATCTTTTTCACTTATTAATTTCTTTATGCATTTTTTGATATCTTTCACTAAGAATATCACAATTGTTGTGTCATTATGGAGGGCCCACTTTTTTCTTGAGTTTGATTGTAGAGAAGCTTGGCATAGTCAAGCCATTGTGCATTTTGTGGTATTATTTTCTCTTTGATTTTAGTTCCTGCAAAAACCATGAGGGCATTGTTTTTCCAAGAAGATCAATTCATATCTTCTTGAAATCACAAAATTTTCCTTTTTGTCTTTTTTCATTTTTAAAATATTTTTTCATGATTTCAACATTTGCTTCATTCTATTTTAATGATCTTCTAGCAACTTTATATTCTCAAATTAAAAAAATTAATAATGTCTATAAGACTAAAAAATATAAGGCAACAATGAATAACAATCTTAAATCATATTCATGCCCCTTTTGATGTCAGATCTTGTGCTATAAATCTTGATGACAAAGATAATGATCTAGTTGGTCATATCTTTATCAAATAAATGGTGCATGTCGACAAAATATTATTTTAGATGAGGCATACCGAGTAACTAGTTTGCAAGAGATAGAATGAATTGATGAAAAATGATAGTGTAGATTAACACACTTGAAAGCATATTAGAAAACAATAAGAGAAAACTTCATAAAAAAGGTCATGACTAGATGTTGGATACAATTGTTCAATTGTGTGTTGTCTTTGATGTCACACAAATGTCATATTAGTCATCAGACAGAGTCTACCGAGCTCAGTTAGTCAACGAAGCAAAGGACAGAGTCTACCAAGCTCAGTTGGTCAGCAAGGCAAAGGACAGAGTCTATCGAGCTCAAAAGGTTAGTAATGAAGGTTTACAGTGTTTGCTAAGTAGATAGTTGTTACCAAGCTTTCAAGGTTAAACAAAGAAATTTAGTTGTTACCAAGCTCACTCGGTCATTAAAGGGAAATATGGCAAAAATAGTTCTTACCGAGCTCTCACAGACAGCGAAGCAATTTAGTTCTTACCGAGTAAACTCGGCAGCCAAAGGATTTTACAGATGTTGCAATGTTAACTGAGTCAAGACGGTTAACTTAGGAAATTATTTCTGGAAGCAGTATTTACCAAGCAAGGTTGGTCAATGAAGGATTTCATTGACTTATGAAATAACGTTTATTTGTTTAAAGTAATATTTGTAGTCGACTAATATGCAGTTTATTGGTAAATGTAACATGTGAATGAGCCGACTTGATAATCTAAATGGTATATGTAAGAGGTCAAGTTGTGAATTCTAAGTGTAAGTGGTGGATTTGATGTGATATGAATAAGAGGAAGACTGATTATTGTGAAAGAAAATTTTGAAGAATGATCAGAGATCATTGAGGAGGAGCAAAGCTATATTTGATCAAGGAGGATCTAATGATGCAGAACAGAGACCTATAATCAGCAAATTCAATTGCATCTTATTCAGGTCAATTCATTGTTACTTTCTAACCATTGTAGCAGTGATTTCAAATCTCTTAATAGAGTTGGTTTAACAGCCATTTTGTAAATCCTCTAACAAGGTGACAGTTCAGTTGAATTGTTCTAAAGACCTCTAGCAAGGCCACTCCTAACAGGGTCACACCTAACAGTGTGTATTGTAACCTTTAACAGGGTTGGCTCCTAACAGGGCTCACTTCAGAAGAGTGAAAATTGGTAACTAGTTACTTGGTGGTTTTTCACAATTTAATTTACCGAGTTACAACATTTTTGTTATGTTTACCGAGTATCAGTAGTAACTGGTTATTTAAGACATCTAAGGGATCTATGGATTAGTTTTTGTAGTAACTGATTCACACCCCCCCTCCTTAGTTACTCCATCTTTAATCCCAACACTAGATCCTTCAAAGTAGGTGACTTGGTCTTAATGGAGAATTAGAAGAATCATGCAAATGAGAAAAACCAAGAAAGTTTGTAGCAAACTCGTTAGGTCCCTTCATCATCACAATAAAATGTGAATAAAGTGCATATCATCTATCTACACTAGAAGCTAAGCCTCTACTAGATTCCACAAACAACTTGCACTTCTACAAATTTTATACATAAACTCTCAAAATATACCAACTTTGAAAAATCAAAAGAGGGAAAAAAGAAAAAGAAAGAAAAAGAAAAAGAAAAAAAGTTACTATGGTGAAAAACTAACAATCAAGCATCAACAATTATATACAAATATAAATGCAAGAGAAATAAAACCATCCTATGGTGAAAACCACTTTGGTGGCACCTTAGGAAAGTATCATAGTGGAGACTAAGTAATTTAGCAATATGGAAAAGGTCATTTATCTACCATCCATCATTACTACAATATGATATCGCTTAATATAACACTTCATATTACATAATAAAAATCATGTATATGAATACTCAAGGAATCATTGACTTGTTGATATTGATAGGAGATGATTGATTGGTTGAGAGGTGTATTACGAAGTTGTGATACATTTGGTTGTCATTGATGGAAACATTATCATGACATTATGAAGGACTGATCAATGAGACACGTCCAGTGACTGTTGAAGAAGAAAATGACAAAGTGTCATAATTGATATGCAAGAGGAGCAACAATAAGATGGATATTTTGGTGGAAATCAACATGTAGTACAAGTCAAGTGGAGAAGTCATAGGTGAAGACTCTATGATATGTATATCAACTAAGTGTATGATCACAACACACAATAATGATAGGTGAACAAGATGCTTTTGTTGTAAATAAAATAGGGAAAGTAAACTCTAAGGGGTGGGGGTGAATCAATCCTTCAAAACTTTAACCATAAATTCATTCACCACACATCCATGTAAACTGAAATAGCTATCTAAACATATTCATCCATAACATGAAAGAAAATACCATTCAACACATGGATGACACAAGATATTTGGTTACCCAGAAACCCTCCAATGAGAAGGTAAAATTGGGGTGGGGGTGACACCCACAAATTTCCACTATCGCAGTAACAAATTGTATCCAATGAAGGCTACAATGTTCGATCATAAACTATGATCTACCCTATGAAAGGTCTACCCTATTAAAGACTTACAAGATTGCTAGATCTTACCCTGTTAAAGGATTTCAACACCCTGTTAGAAGTGTGCCTGAATAAAGGACTTCAAACTTACAATGAAGTAAGCACTCTAGGATTTACAATAGCCTGTAAGGACTACTATGTTAAGAGATTTAACTGATTCACCTGCTCGAATATCTTAGCAATGATACTTTGGTTAGCACTCTGTTGTTAGATAGCAAATCACCTCTTTCCTAATGTGTCCTTGATCCTCTCTGATCAGATGTATCACTTCTATCCTCCAACTCCTTTCCTTAGTTCTCCTCTAACCGATTCTGCAATGTATCTCAATTCACAAGTTCTTAGCCACCATGAATGTTTTGTTTCACATGAAAACTTCTCTCTTCCACTCATACAATGTTTAGAGTTTGTCCTCCTTAAGAAGACCTAGGTGACTTAGGGTTAAGTATATATCGACGATTGTGATTCACCCATTTTGTCACTTAAAACATTCATTCAAAAATTTGGTTGCATGTGTTGCATAGGGATCCTCAATATAGATTCATCCTTATCATCTAGAATCACAAAACAATCCTTAAGTTGGCTCAAAATGGTTTTTATAGAAGTTTGTGCTATTACAAACAACTATGTCCAAAATTGTTTACTTAGCACTTGAAGTGCCTGATGTTCGGCATCCACTATATTTTCAATGTTGTAACTCGACCTCTAAATGACTCAACATCTATTGATCACTCGACATCTAAATGACTCAGCATCTATTGTCTGTTCAGCACTTAAGTGACTCGACACTTAGTAGTTACTTGACACATACTGTATATCTAACAACTTACACTCAACATACACTACTTGTTCGACATGAACTAAGAAAATGACTTACGTGTGTTGTCACTCATATGTCAAAACCAATCTGAGATTAATAATTTCCCCCTTTGACATGAGTGGAAAAAACAATTGGTCATGCATGAATAACTTTAGCCCTTGAGCATAACTTAGATAATCTCCATTTCAATACATGGCTTACATACAAAATTTCAAAATTTTGCAAAACACTTATGACTTAACAGTCATACCTCAAAAATTCTATAACTCCCCCTACGTTGATTGTTCTATTCTAATTCTGAAATTGAATACTTGTGCTAGGTAGATCACTCTATTTCTTGTTTTGTACTATAGTCTTCATCTATGTTTGGTCTCCCCCAAAACTCATGCTCTTCTTTAGTTCATTCTCCCCTTTTCTTCACTCTTTCCCCCTTCATTCATTCTTCCCCTTTTGACATTTACATCATGGGTTGTACATGAATTGTGTGTTTGTCCAAGAAAGATTTATGGACCTCCATCATTATCTTTAGTGATGCATCCTAGTTGTCACATGCTACCTCCAAAGATTTTATCTATATGTCTAACTCAACAACAAGGGTGATTGAGCCTTCATGTGTAGAAAGATGGGGATCTTTCTTCAACAGTGTCTTTGCATAGGGTAGTTCCTTGTGTAACACCTCAATGTGAGAGGTTAACATGGACTGGATGTTGATTAGTGTAGCCCTAATATTTGCTTCTCAAGCATGTAAAGTTGCTAACTGACCTTGTGTTGATAATAAATTCCTGAAATGAGACTGACTTTGATTAGGAGATTGTTGTAGAATGTTACGTATTTTCTTCAAATCTCCCTCTAGATGGTCAATATGTCTTTGCACTTCTTGTGTGAACAGGGGAACATCACACAACTTGGTGTAAACAGAGAAAATATTCTCCAACATCTTCTTCACACCCTCAATCTTGGTTGCCAAATCAACCTGGTGTAGTGCAATGGCACTAGATATTTATTCATCTACCTTTGTTTGAAATTTCTTCTCAGACCATTTTAGTAATTTGACATTGGAATCTAGGTTTTCATCATTGATCTTTTCCATAATATTTTCCAATTGCTCAATGATTGGCTTGGCTTCATCAGGTGAAGGTAGGTTGAATGCATCAAGAAATATGTCCTTGATGTCATGAAGTGCTTGTTTCTACTTATGCTCCCTTCTGAGTAGTTCATGGTGTCTCTTCCTTGCCAGAGCATCCTACAATATGCTCATTTTGTCTATTGTGATTTTTGTAAGATCATACTTTGGCAACTCAATTGCCTCATCTAAGTTAATGTCACCATAGGATGTCACGTAATCAACCTTAGATGTGCTAGGGCTTGGCCTTGATGCTTGCAATGGTGTAGCTTCACTATTTGGCTTGTAAAGTGCTTGACTAGGAGTAGGAGTGGCAGTGGCTAGTAAGGTAACCAATGTTTGTATTGCCATCACTTCCTCTAGCTTTGTAGTCAAGACTGAAGATTTAGTCCTATCCTTCTCCTTTACTATAGTTTCTGCTCCACCTTGTGCTTGTGGCATAGGTGCAGGACTGGCGTCTTGACCTATTTGGATTTGTTATCCTTCTTTCTCAATTATTGTAATTGCTGGAATTGAAACCTTTTGTACCTTGGTGCTGATATGTAAGGAAATTGTGTACTTCCTTTGGTACGCTACAATATACATTGTAGGTTGCACCTCTATAGATTAAGGGGGTGGGGGGATGGGGGCTGGGGTGTAGTGAACAATGCTTGTATTTTCTCCCCTACAGATGCCAATTTTGCCTTCTCAATATCATCCATACTTATCAACACAAGATGGAGGCATAGTTATGCCTTGGTGGTGGAATCATTTAGTATCTTCTACATATCCTTCTCTGTTATGGGATTGATGTTCTAAATGGTAGTGTCAAACACATCCTTAACCTTTAATATATCTTCTTATGGACTGGCACTTAGCATGTGTACTTCTTGTCTTTCTTATGGTTCCCAAGTTTTCAGATAACAATTGGAGTTATAAATCGACAAGGTCATAAGAATGGTCTTTTTGTACTATCTTTTAACCCAAATCCACAGCCACACATGGTACACTATTTAACCTTCTAGATTGAATGAACTTATGTGCAATAATTCTAACTACAAATGCAATTAGGGGATTAGTAATCATGTTTATGGGCATCCCTCTCTTGTTCCATAGTGCCCCTATATTCTTGTCAATTACCTCTTTTGCATCACTCCTCATTGTCTTCGGTTTGTCTAGGGTTGGATACTCTATCACTCTATGAATAATCCTCTTTGTGATTTTCATAGGGCCATCCTCCAACCATACAAAATTGTCATGAACTCTACTAAGAACAATCTTTATCCATTCTATCTTGAATAGGTTTGGATTATCTAGGGCATGGGTTAACCCTTTTCTCTCTACAACCTTGTATTCTTCTTTCAATACTCAATTCTCACACAATTTTCCACATAGATATATTATTTCCATGTCTCCAATGTTTCTAACATTACAAGTGTAGCAACACCTTACATCTTGTATCATCAAAACTTGTGGTGGTATCATAGAAAATGCACAAGATGGGTCTCCTTTATATGTAATGTTAGGAATTGTCTAGAAATGTGCTTGTTTGATCTCATTACTTATCAATTGAAAAATCAAAGCTTCCTTTCCTTCCTTAATTGCAACAGTAGAAGAGCTAGATGCCATAACAACTAACCAGGGTTTGTGTAAATTCAAATAGCGTAGCTCAACACACAATAAATACCTTGACAAATCTGATGATTGTTATCAAGTAGTAGTTAAATTTAGTTTACAAATGCTTGAATCCTTTTCTCTAATTCACCTTCAACTCTTCATGCTCTCTTCAATCTTGAATAATTGTAAATGAGTCAAAAATCAACCATATAGCCCTTAAAATTTTGCAATTAATGCTCAGTGCTTACACAACTATAAGCTCAGATCCAACTATGTGCTACAATCTTCCTTCTTCTTCCATGTCTTCTTCATATGCACTCTAACTTCTTTAACATTGACCTTTCCTTTGCCTTTATTGAATTCACTGCTAGGTGCTTTTAACCTTGTTGGACAATTTCTACTTATGTGATTAATCTTTAAACAACTAAAAGACATAGTTTGACTCAACCATTTTTTGTAGTCACTTATGAAATGTGTTCTAATGCAATTTTTAGCAACATGTCCATACTCTTGACAATAGTGACAACAATACCTTGTATTACAATCCCAATTGTAGGATCTATTGGTATGATTTACCTTAACTTGCTTGTTTGATGACCAATTAGGCTTTGATCTACACTCATATGCTCTATGTCTATACTTCTTACAGTTGTAGTAGTAACCTTCAAATCTTCGTGTGCTTGATGTCTTGCTCTTGCATTCACATGTCTGATGTCCTTGGTTGTTGCACTTGTAATAGTTATTCATGAATTCCTTCTTAGGATTCTAATTTTCATTATTTCTCCTGTAAATATATGTTGTATGACCTATCTTTCCACAATTATGACAAGTGGGTTTGTAGTTCTTACCTTTGTTGCTTCTTTGTTCACCACTTTTAGATGATTCTCCTTCTTTAGTGCTAGTGTAACCCAATCTAGTAGTACCACTGTTAGATCTAAGAGATCTCATCAATTCCTCAAAATACTTGATGGCTTCACTAAGTCTGTTGAAACTTTCAACCAATTCTTTTTTCTCTTTTCAGATCATCTCTCAGTTGTTCATTCTGCAACTTCAATGTTGTGATCTCAATATCTTTTCCATTCAATTCATGATTGGCAATCATCATTTGATTCAAAGTTTCTAATTGCATGTGAGAAATCCTATTCACCTCTGATGTCTTCTCTTCCAGTTTGTTGGTCAGTATCCTTTTGTCATCTTCAATCATAACCTTTTCTTCTTCAACTTTCTTTTTCTTCTTGGTCACCTCACAAAGCAATAATGATTGGACTTCTTGTTCTATCTCAAGATTTCTAACCTCTTCAGTTAGGGCACCATTCTTTTCCATCAGATCTGTAATGGCTGCATTAAATTCACTTGTGTTACCATTTGCAAACAATTTAGTAGTGTCAATCTCTTGGTATTATGTGTCATTCTCCTCCATAGCTATCTATTTCCTTCTCTTCAATGATCACTTCAACTCATCTCTTGCTTAATTCAACTAATGTAGGGCAAGCTAGATTTCAATCACATGATTATTAATAACCTTTCCCAACTTGTAGATTTCCATCTTCAAGGTCTTTCCTCAAAGCTGCAAAGCTTTCCTTTCTAGAGAATCAATGCTCGGATACCAATGGTTGGAAATACAATAGGGAAAGTAAACTCTAAGAGGTGTGTGGTGGGGGGGGAATCAGTCCTTCAAAACTTTAACCATAAATTCATTCACCACACATGCATCTCAAAATTTGCATGTAAACTGAAATAGCTAAACATATTCATCCATAGCATGAAAGAAAATAACATTCAACACATGTATGACACAAGATATCTGGTTACCCAAAAATGCTCCAATAAGAAGGTAAAACTAGAGTGGACATGACACCCACAAATCTATGCTACTAGAGTAATAAACTGTATCCAATGAAGGCTACAATGTTTGATCATAAACTATGATCTACCCTGTGAAAGGTCTACCATGTTAAAGGCTTAAAAGATTGTTAGATCTTACCCTATTAAAGGATTTCAACACCTTGTTAGAAGTGTGTCTGATTAAAGAACTTCAAACTTATAATGAAATAAGCACCCTATAAGTTTGAAGTGTCTGATGCTCAACATCCACTATATCTTCAATGTTGTAACTCAACCTTTGAATGACTCGACATCTATTGATCACTTAGCATCTGAATGACTCGGCATCAACTGTCCACTCGACACTTGAGTGACTCCACTTACTATTTACTTGGCACATAATGTATATTTGACAACTTACGCTTGACATATACTACTTGTTCGACATGAACTAAAAAAATGACTTAAGTGTGTTGTCACTCATATGTCAAAACTAGTTTAAGATTAACAACTTTGTGTCAAAACATGATTGCAAATTATATATCTTATGTTATTAATCTAACGACAATAGATTTTTCATTGGTGATCAATATGATTGATGTGGTTAGAGTAGAAGGTTTCAAGACATTGGCATTTGTGTGAATGAAGAAAGTATGACGAAAAGATTTCAAAAGAAGTTGGAGAAGGTCAAATACATTTTGAGTGATTTATAGAATTGTGCAAGAAAATCTAATCTTGATCAAGGTGGTGATAAAAAATGTGTTAAGAACATAGGGATATGTGAATTGCATATATTATGAGTGCATTAAGTTTATAATTTGAATAGTTCGAGAAGATTAAGTGATGAAGGGAATGATTATTTTTGTGTTGTTATTTGAAGAGGAAAATGTGAGAGAGTGAAAATAATAGTGAGTTTTCATGATTATAGAAGTTGTGATCAAGGAGTAAAGTAGAGATTGACAAGTGAGAAGCTATAGAGATGATAAGATAGAGTGGATTTGATAGGAAAGAAATGCTACTTTCAGATCACCCAACTTGTTATTTTCTAACAGTTGCAACAAGGAAAATTTCTTAATTTGGTGGACCTTAACCGACCTCTTTGTGTAAATCCTTTAATAGGGTAGAGTCTTAGAAGGAGTTCTAAATTCTATATTTAGGTAGATCCTAAAATATCTTTGTTGTACTCCTATAGTGCACAAATCACTCCTAATAAGGTGAACCCCTAGAAAGGGTACTTGTAGCTCCTAATAAGACAACCCTTTTACAATAGTTGAAGGCTTGTGTGTGTCATACCTGCCATGTTTTTCTTCCTCTAGATAAGGGTTTCTAGGTAAAAAAAAAAGCATGTTATGTGTGTTACTTTTGTGATTAATTGACATTATTTACTTCTATATTATTTTAGTAGTCATATGATATATGTTTTGGAAGTGGAGTTTAAATAATTAGATTGGTAATTTGAAATTGTAGTTTACCTGCTTGTATTGATTCACCCCAAACCCCTCGTGCCGCTTTATATCAATAATTAGTATTAGAGTCTAGGTCTACATAGACACAAGCTTAACCATTGGAGGCAAAGATCACTAAAATCAATATGGACAAATTTAGGTATGAGACAATGTGTGTGAAGGATTTGAAGCAAATAGAGTCTAACGCCCTGCCAAGGGACCCAAAAGAAATGACCTAAAGTTTTACTAAGTTTAGTAACATTTTTTTTTAAACTACAAGAAAGATAAATCATTTACATCAATCACATAGTAGCGGAAGCAATAACATACAATCAACTGTAAACATACATAATAGGTTACATTCCTTAAGGATCCCATGACATTGAATTACATTTAAATCTAATCTAACTCTAAATCTAACAACTACCACACACACATGAAAGAACAATTAGAAAGTCAAATGTCCTTATTATACATTTGTTTTGAATGCCTCTTGGAAATTTAAATTGGAATGCTCATTCATCCACGGTACATGTCATAGGGTATGAAAGGCTTAAAAGAATATACATATGTAAAAATAGAAATACATCATCCTCTTCGGACCCATGATACATACAGTAAAATAAATGAAATCATCCACCATACATGATACATCCATACATCAAAAAGATATAACATCCATCATAAAAATATAACCATCCATCATAATGATCCATGAACAGAATAAAGGTAAATGCCAACAAAGAATGCTCCAGCCATAATGACTACAAATGGATCTCAATGGTAAGAGTGAAAAAACACTACCACCCGACCGCATGGAACCTAAATGGCCCACTCCCACTGCGCTGAGGAGATAGTCTCAAGTCCCAAACATGATATCAATTCACATAACACAGATACTCTCTAAGTCCAGGGGATCCTAAAAGTATACTAACTTGAAGGTTCCAACATAGATCGACATCTAGACCCAAAGGCACACAAAGACACATAGGAAACCTACTATGCAAGTAGGAAAGTGTCATCACAAAAGTCGTGTAGAAGTTACTCAGGCAATCCTTGAGCAATCTCTTGGAAAACTCGGGTCCCTAGTGATCCATGTGGCCACTAGTACCCTCTCATATTGACAAGGCATACTATGGAATGCAAGTTCGTAACCAAGCATTCTCTCTACTCCCATACTAGTCTGTACTAGCACTCGAGGCATGGGCAAGAACATAAAATTATCTTATTAGGTTCATTTTACTCTCATTTAGTGTAAATGTTATCACTTATTAAAAAAAACAACTTACAATAAGTCATCCCCAGGGCCTCTTTGGGCCCCTATCCCTCATTGCAAGCCATTTCTTGACACTACACATAGATAACCTACCCTAGGCTAATGAAATCACAAATCAAAGAATCATAGTAAAATCACCTCAGTCCTATACAAGTGACTGGAAAGCCCCATAAGTATAATCCACAATAATCACATCAATTCTCCATGAGCAACTGAATAGCATCAAATGATAATCATATTGATAATGACAGTTCTCTATAAGAAACTGAAGGCATCAATGATAAAACACAATATCCAACGGTTCTCCAACAAGCAACTAGAAAGTATCCCACAATATCCATTGGTTCTCAACAAGCAACCAGAAAGCATCTTAAATAATACTAATCGAAGACTCCAAAATGGTCAAGTCAAAACATGTCACAATATGACATCATCAAGAACAAATCACTTAAAACACCTCAGCCCTCTCAAAGCGACTGGAAAGCAAATCAAATATAACTAATTGATGACTCAAAAATGGTTAAGTCAGGTATCTCATAAACATACACCTCATTCTCACACAAGGAAACTGGAAAGCAATAACAACCAGTAAATACATCACATCATAGAGCATACTTAATCACATCACCATTGTTGGGTTTAAAAGATCAAAAACAAATCATCATAACATCACATTCACATAACCCTCAAGCCTTTGGTGACAACCTAAATTGGTCAACAACCCCAAAACACCTCAAAGCATAGACAATACATAGAAAGCATAGTAATCTAACAGTTTGGATTTGAAAACACACAGTTGAGTTAAACATTAGAATTTCAGTTTTTGTTTTCAAGGTATGTTTCAAGTAAAGGATTTCTAGATAACCATACAGGTTGGACCCATTCACTTGTTCGAATGAAACTAGAATTACCCTCCCATCATGTTTTAAATCAATTTTCTACAAATAACCAAAGGATAATTATTCACTTAACTTATTAAAGCAATAACTATTGGTTATTTTCTCTTATAAGAAATTCCACCTAACCTAAATCAATAATATAATTCTACAATTTTATTTAACAATATCCATCATTAATTAACTTTAATTAAACTAATTAAATTAATTAATAATAATTGGTCTAAAAACTTATATTAATATCTTCATTAATTATCAATTTATTAATATTTAACCAAAAACTATTAATAAATTGATATTTACAAAAACTATATTAAAATGCATTAATATTTAAATTATTAAATTTTAATAAAAATTATTAATAAACATTATTAAATAATAATAAAGTTAATTAATAAAAATTATAAATAATATTAAAACCTTTTTAATAAATAATATTGATTCAAATAATAATTAAAATTTAATAAAAGTTAAATTCAATTTATAATATTTAATCCACATAACAAAGAAGGCATATAATAAAGTTTTTAAACAAATACATTCCAAGTAATTTACAAATCACTGGCTGCACTTTAATAACGATAGTGAATGGCTACTGTCGCAGTCGTACGACTATGTCAACAGGTATGACTGCGCAACAGTTGGCTTACTTATTAATATAAAAGTGAGGTAGGGGGTGGTTAAGTTGCCCCTCCCCAATTTCAATTTATTATTATTATTATATTTTAATCACACTTTATTAATATTAAACACTTCCTTTTAAAATATAATTTTATTTATAAATATGTAAAATTATATTAAACAATCTGTTTTTAATATTTATTTATAAAATAAATAAATTCATTTAAACAATTTACTTTTTTTAATATATATATTTTTTGAAATTGATTTCATCTATCTTCTAAGGGAGAAAATATTATCAACCATCCAAATTTAGAATTTCATCTTTAGATTCAACCCCTTCCCGATTAAATCCTATGTTCTTTTATTTAGAAAACAAGGTTTTTTTTCGATTTCTTTTCTAATCCCTACGTATACAGAAGTTAATGACAAGCATTTAATAATTCACAATATTGAAATATTTAAGCTTTCATCACAGAGAATTCGGATTTACAATCCACAGACACGAAGAAGACAAGAAAGGATAATTGCATAATTAATCAACGATCAAAACACAAGACCCTACCTAAGTCTGATGCTAATATGCAATCCCCAAAAAATATGAGAGAATTCGCTCCTCTTCAAGAACTTTTCTCTGAAAATCTTTCCTAGAATTCTCCTTATGAAATTTGCTTTCAAAATTCGCATCCAAATTCGTCTCCAAAATTTGTGGCCCTTCAAAAATGAACCCTCAAGTGATAATAAGGAGTTCTCTCCTCAAATCGGGGCACTAATTGTGCGTTCACCTGAGAGGACTCCTTGCTCACCAGAGTTAACTCTAAAATTAACCTTATCTTTTATATTTTCATGCATGTGAAATGATTATTAAATTACTTTATTTAATTTTCCACTTGACTTCTATTTTTAATTAATTTCTTTTATTTTAAACTCATGCATAAATCATGCAATCTTAAAACTTTTATTAAATAATTATATTTTACTTTCTAAATTATTTTAGAAACTTAATTGATAAAATATTTATTAACTCAAATCATAATAATATTTTAGCATTTATTTAAAAATGAACTCTAAATATATTATTATTAAATTAACTAAATATTATCACGTTCTAAATTTATACTTAAAACTTTTATCTCCAAATTTAATTCTTTTTATTTAATTAGTTTCTCAATTAATTAAATATAATTAAATATTAAAGTGTCACAATAATTTTCATTAAATTAAATCATTAATTTAATCTTTTAATTAGACTTAATTAATAGAAAATTACAAAGACTCATAAAACAACATACAAAAACCCACCATAGCAAAACACATAGAAAATCAAACTAAAGGGTTATAATCATGAATTAACATCATCCGATGCATTTGGGAATACTCAACTTAGATATTTGTCCTAATTATCAATTTGGACAAATGGCTTAAAAGTTTAGGATTTGGACTTAAGAATTTATCTCCCCTCTCTTAACCATTGAGATAATGCGATAGGCTACGCTCATCCTAGTAATTCAGAAAAGTCGATACCTGGTACCAACCTGCAACCTGCATAAAATCTACGCATGTATAGACACAATATTCTAAGCTAAACAAGCAATGGTAGGAAGTGGTGCATCGTGTAGATCCCGACTAGTAGGTGACTACGACTCCCTTCCTTAATCACATCAGAAACGCCATACATAAAAAAAAACAAACACACAATACATAAAGAAAACAAACACGCACACCATACACATGAAGTATAGGGTAAGTATCCATAAGAAAACACATGTGATAATAAACCATCTAACTAATCATCATCAATAATTGAAAGCACTAAATAATCATCATACGTACATGAAATATAGAGTACCAAGTAATCTCATCATATAATAAACTGAGTGTAAAACAATATTTGATAATCTCCAAAATAATAGTACTAATCATCAAACATAAAATTGGCCTAAAAGAGTTTGGCAAGGCAGGCACTACAAAGAGTTGCTAAGGATGAAAGAAAAAATGTTGAAGATACAAAGAAAGTGGCTAAAAATGCACCAAAGGAAAAAGAGGAAGAACTCAACAAGATAAGAAATAGATTACATTGGTACAAAGGAAAATGCAAGATGGTGTTATGAAAATCAACAAGTTGCAAGTGAGAATGAAAGATTGAGGGAAGAAAATGAAAAGTTAAAGAATTAATTGAAGATTGAGAAGGAAACCAATGAAAGAATAAAGAATTTTAGCGAGAGTTCACAAAATCTAGATGAACAATTGAATAACTAGAGGAGACACATGGATATAATACACCTTGGATATACTAGAAAAGGAACATTTGAAGCTAGAAAACCATCAAAGTCTAAGGAGACTCAACAAGACTTGAAGGAGTAAGAAAGCAATGCTAGTAAGAAACTGAACAAACACACCTATTTTGATTGTGGTAAGCTTTGTCATGTTTCTAATTTTTGTAGAAGCATACTGGTAATTACTAAGTCTCAAACATTCAATGGTCATTGCTACAATTATGAAAAATTTGGTCATATGGCTTATGAATATAGATCTAGTATCAACAATAGATATAGTGGAAGTAGATTTGATGGTCATTGTTATGCATGCAACAAGTATAGTCACAAAGTTGAAGACTATAGGTCAAAGGAATAGGTTCCCTAGTCCCCAGTCAAAATGGTGAATACTTTTTAAAAAAATTGACAATTCAATGTCACATGTTATATATCTACAAATTTTGGACATTCAACTATAAATTGCAATATGAGAACATGAAGAAGAAATACTAGTCCTTGGAAGAAGATATGTATGACATGTTTAATTTTACACAATATTAGTCACCTTGTAAGTGACTAAAAGTTCAACAACCAGTCTCCCAATAGGTTTGAACACAAGAAAGGAAACATATATAGTTATTAAAATTACTTTGCTATTTCTCACTACCTTTTGCTATATATCCTAAAGTCATGGTGCCCTTTCTTATAGAAAATGAAAGGGTGCAAAAAAGATTTAGACCTTTATAAAAAATTAACTAATAACTAATTACATCCATTCACCAAAAAATACAATAACAATACTTAACGAGTTCAAGAAAATTATAATTCTAGTATTTGTCAAGAATTGCATCAAGGCGTTGGTCCCCCTAAAGATCTTGAAACTTTGCAATGATTGCACAAACCTCGACCTTGTCCTCCTCAATCTCCAATTCATGGTTGTCACTGATAAAGTTTGCATAATTGGTTCACAATTTCCAAGTAGTAGCATACATATTGTTGAGAATATCCACCTGGTCTTCTTGGGCCAGAGATAAAGTTGGTTGCATAACAGGCCTTGGGTCATCCTCTGCATTGTAAGCTTGAATTGGTAATCCCATGGTTGTGTGTATTTGAAACTTGCAAACAAGAACACAAATTATGTTCTGTGAGAATGTTGTTGATATGCAACCTCATCTAGTCCTTTTAACAATAGGTAGAAGTGCATTAACTTTGATCATCCTTCCACACGTGCCATTATAAAGTTATTTCCACACCTAATTTAGTGTGAATTTAAGACCAACAAATATGCTTAGCTATTTTGCATGCTTCTCATGTCATGAGGTTGAAGAAAAAACATGTAAATTTACTTTCAACATTGGATTTTGCAATTACAGCTTTCAAGAAATCTCCACTCCATGAAATCACAAAATAGAGGTAAGACTATTTCATGACTCGAGAAATCACAAAATTGGGCTATCAGGAATTCAACATATGTGAAATCATATGATTACCATTCAATGGTTAGTGAAATCATGAAATCAGGGCTCACTTTATATCACTTTCTTGATATTCCAAATTTCAGATTTCTAATGCCCTACAAATATAGTGCTTCCAAAATACTGAAAAATCATTATTTTGTAACATTTCTTAATCCAAGATTCCAAAAATGAGAAATAGATCATCATGAAGGAAAATTTTCTGGAGTACCATTAGGACAGGTGCTAAAAGGTCTTAAATAATGGGTGCTTCTATTTTAAGAGGGTAGATTTAGCCCCCACTTTAGTTGTCCCAAACTCGCGATAAACTAGAGAAAAAATGATAACTAATCTCATCATGACTAAGGAAACAAAAAAACCATCAAGCCCCCACTAGACTTAAATCTTCATCATATCCAAAATTACAACAAGAGGGATGTCACTAACAATGTAAAGTGTAGCCAACTTGCCTAATAAGATTTGTGTCCCTTATTGCAAACTATAAAAAAAAGGTGTGTTACAACAAAAGATGGTGTTGAATGGTCTAGCAAATGTAGGTGGCATACTAATCAACCCATCAAAGATTACTTAAATGGTCTAGCAAGTGTTTGTAGCATACTAGTCAATCCACCAAGAAGATTCATACTCAAGGAAACTCCATGTCCAAAAAAGAAGAAGAAAATGACCCACACATAAGGATATGTATGTCCTTAAGGGATCATAAACAAGATCACACTTCCTAAACTGTCAATAGTCCAAAAAAAGATCAAACAATGATTAGGCCTCCCAAACTATTAATAATCCAAAGAGAGATCAAAAGAAAGGATCACTCCTCCTATACGGTTAGTGTTAGATTGTGGTGACTGATCAGGAAAGTACTGTACATACTTCATAAATAGTGGGGTTCGGGGCCCGAAATTTTTTTTTTGGGAAGTAGCCAACATGGTAGCCGACATATTATGGCCGACATATGGCCGACATGTTATAACCCTAAAGCGGTTTAATACTTGTATAAAAAGGGCTTAGGGTTGGGTATTTTTCATGTGTGGTGATACGAAATTGGTTCTTGTGGCGGTATTGAGCTATAAGGGATTACGGATTGTAATCAGGTTGTAATCACTGGATTGTAATAAGATCGGACTTGCTGTTTGGTGGACATAGCCCAGGGATTGGGTGAACCACGTTAAATCTTGGTGCCTTGTGTTCATTTCTGTGTGTTCTATTATTTTTCTATTATTGGTTATATTTGCATGTAGTCTTTATTTATGTCCGTGGTTTATCCTAACAAGTGGTATCAGAGCAAGGTTGTCTTTCAGTTATCCTCTGCAGGAAAGTCTCACGGTTAAATCGGAGTCTCACAGTTGAGTGGGAGCAATGGCAGATGAGGGTAAGTTGAGGGTTGACAGGTTTAATGGGCAGAACTTCCAGTTATGGAATATGCAAATGGAAGACTATTTATATCAGAAGGATTTATGAAAGCCGTTGGAAGGAAAAGCCAAGAATCAGGGAACTATGTCAGAGGCTGAATGGGATCTTTTGGACAGAAAGGCACTCGAAAGCATTCGGTTATGCTTGGCACCATCGGTGGCATTTAATATTACAAAAACAAAGACGACAGAAGATTTGATGAAAACCCTAGTGACACTATATGAAAAGCCCTCCGCTTCAAATAAGGTATTTCTCATGAAGCGTTTATTTAATATGAAAATGGCAGAAGGTGGATCTGTTGCAGATCATTTAAATGAGTTTAATACTATTAATAGTCAATTATCTTCTGTGGGTATCAATTTTGATGAAGAAATTAGGGCTCTCTTGATTTTGTGTTCTTTGCCTGAAAGTTGGAATGGCTTGGTAATGGCGGTGAGTAATTCTGTTCCTGGATCTAGTACCCTAAAATATGATGATGTGATCGGTGTTATTTTAAATGAGGAAACTCGTAGAAAATCCTCAGGTGGATCTACATCAGGAAGTGCTTTAAATGCACAAAGCAGGGGCAGAACGACTGAAAGAGGAAGTAACTCTGAAAATCGTGGGAAATCAAGAGGAAAGTCAAAGGGGAGGAGGTCTCAATCGAGAGGACCAAATGATTGCTGGTACTGTGGGAAACCAGGGCACAAAAAGAAAGATTGCTGGAATCGAAAGAAAAATGAAGGAGATAAATCAGATGGAGACAAAGAGGCAAATGTGGTAAGTAACAAATCCGAAGAGGATGCTTTGCTTCTATCTTTGGAGAGTGTTGATGATTCATGGGTTTTAGATTCTGGTGCTTCTTTTCATGCTACACCTCATAGAGGTTATTTCATTGATTATGTCCAAGGGGATTTTGGGCTTGTTTATTTGGGGGATAATGAACCCTGTCAGATTGTTGGAAAGGGAAAAATTAAGATTAAGTTGCAGAATGGGAATCATTGGCTACTACATGAGGTAAGACATGTTCCAAAGCTGAGTAGGAATTTAATTTCAGCAGGGCAACTCGGTGATGAGGGTTGTGTAGTTACTTTTAATGATAAAAATTGGAAGGTTTCAAAAGGTTCCCTTGTAGTAACAAAAGGTGTGAAAGTAGGCACCTTATATCTTTGTACAGGTCATATTGTTCCTTCTACTTTGATTGTTTCAAAGAAAAATGAATATTCAGGAACAATTACTGAAGTTGAGCAGGGAGAACAAATAGTTGCTGTAGATTCTGATACAGTGTTGTGGCATAATAGACTTGGGCACATGAGTGAGAAAGGTATGAAAGTACTTCATTCAAGGAAAGTTTTACCAGGTCTAAAATGTGTGAATATGGATTTCTGTGAAAGTTGTGTGTATGGAAAACAAAAGAGAGTGAGTTTTGTAAAGACTGGGAAGGAAAACAAAAAGGAGAAATTAGAGCTTGTGCATACAGATGTATGGGGACCGGCTCAGGTATCTTCCCTTGGTGGCTCTCATTATTATGTTACATTTATTGATGATGCAACTAGAAAAGTATGGGTTTATTTCCTTAGACAGAAATTTGATGTATTTCAAACTTTTAAGAAATGGAAATGCTTGGTTGAAAATGAGACTGGTAAGAAATTAAAATGTCTAAGATTTGATAATGGTGGTGAGTATTGCAGTCATGAATTTGAAGATTATTGCTCCACTAATGGTATTCGTAGACAAAAAACTGTTCCAAGGACTCCACAGGAAAATGGAGTAGCTGAACGCATGAACAGGACTATAATGCAGCGCGCAAGGAGCATGAGGTTGCATGCTGGGTTGCCCTTACACATGTGGGCGGAGGCTGTCAATACTGCAGTATATTTGATTAATAGAGGACCCTCTACTCCTTTGGGCTGTGGTATTCCAGAGGAAGCATGGACTAGTAAGAAGGTGAGTTATTCTTTTCTCAAGACCTTCGGTTGTGAAGTTTTTGCTCATATAGACTCTGAAAATAGAACCAAGCTAGAAGCTAAATCAAAGAAATGTATCTTTGTTGGATATGGCATTAATGAATTTGGCTATAGGCTTTGGGATTTTGAAAATCATAAAATTATAAGAAGCCGGGATGTCATATTCAATGAAAAAGTGTTGTACAAAGATCTGTTGCAGCAACATGAGAAGAAAGAAGATGATTATGTAGTGCTGGATGATACTCCAAAAGTTGATGTTCCAGCCATTCCTCATGATGTGCAACAACTGCAACAACAAATACCACACACACCAGTGAATGTTAGACGGTCAACAAGGCCAATTAGACCTCCACAACGATTTTCTCCCTCTTTGTATTCTATTTTACTTACTGATGCTGGTGAACCTGAAAGTTATGATGAAGCTGTGCAGGTGGATACTAAGATTCAGTGGGAGTTTGCAATGAAAGATGAAATGGACTCTTTGCTGAAAAATAAGACATGGGATTTGTGCAAGTTGCCTGCAAGTAAAAAGGCTTTATAGAATAAATGGGTTTATAGGTTGAAAGAAGAGGAAGGAGGTAAGAAAAGATTTAAGGCCAGGTTAGTTGTAAAAGGATTTGCACAGAAAAAGGGAATTGATTTTGATGAGATATTTTCTCCTGTTGTTAAAATGACTTCTATTCGTACTGTTTTAAGTCTTGTGGCTACTGAAGATTTGCATTTAGAGCAGATGGATGTTAAAATAGCCTTTCTTCATGGTGATTTGGATGAAGAAATATATATGGCTCAGCCACAGGGTTTTGAGGTCAAAGGTAAGGAGAACTTAGTGTGCAAATTGAAGAAAAGTTTATATGGCTTGAAGCAAGCACCTCGGCAATGGTACCTGAAATTTGACAGTTTTATGCATGAGCATGGATATAATAGGTTTTATTCAGATTACTGTGTTTATTTTAAGAGGTTGGATGATGATAGCTACATTATTTTATGTTTATATGTTGATGATATGCTTATAGCTGGGTCTAACATGGATCATATTAAGGGGTTGAAACGCCAATTAGCACATGCATTTGCTATGAAGGATTTGGGGGCAGCAAAACAAATCCTTGGTATGAAGATTTGTAGAGATAGGAAGAACAAAACATTGACGCTATCTCAAGCTGATTATGTTGAGAAGGTGTTGCAACGTTTCTCTATGAAGAATGCTAAAGCTGTCAGCACACCTTTACCTGGTCATTTGAAATTGACTAAGGAGATGTGTCCCAAGACACAAGAAGAGGAGGATAAGATGTCCAAGGTACCCTATGCTTCAGCTGTAGGAAGTTTGATGTATGCTATGGTATGCACTAGGCCAGATATTGCACATGCAGTGGGAGTCATTAGCAGGTATATGAGTCATCCAGGATTTGAGCATTGGAATGCTGTCAAGTGGATTCTCAGATATTTGAGAGGAACATCCAATAAGTGTTTACACTTTGGGGGCTCTACTACTGATTTACAGGGCTATGTTGACTCGAATTTGGCTGGGGATATTGATACCAGGCGGAGTACTACAGGTTATGTCTTTACTGTTGGTGGGGCAGCCGTGAGCTGGGTTTCTAGGCTACAAAAGATTAATGCTCTCTCCACTACAGAGGCAGAGTATGTTGCTGCTACAGAGGCAGCCAAAGAGATGATATGGCTTCAGTTCTTCTTGGAAGAATTGGGACATCCTCAGAAGGATAATTATTTGTTCACAGATAGTCAGAGTGCCATTCATCTTGCTAAGAATTCAGCTCTGCATTCTAAGACCAAACACATACAGTTGCGATACCATTTCATTCGGTCAGTTTTGGAGGATGGACAGTTAAAGCTGGAGAAGATACATACCAATGAAAATCTAGCAGATATGTTGACAAAGGTTGTAACAAGGGAGAAGCTGAACTCCTCTTCAGCTTCAGTTGGTCTTTTAGACTAAATGTGAATAAAAAAACAGCAGAGTCCAGGGTGGTTTGATCCAGTGGGAGCCCCATGCGGTAGTTGTATTGCTACAGGATCAGTCTCCAAGTGGGAGATTGTTGTTTAGTGTGGAGCCTGATCAGTCCCCAAGTGGGAGATTGTTAGATTGTGGTGACTGATCAGGAAAGTACTGTACATACTTCATAAATAGTGGGGTTTGGGGCATTGCCCCGATTTTTTTTTTTTTGGGAAGTAGCCGACATATGGCCGACATGTTATAACCCTAAAGCGGTTTAATACTTGTATAAAAAGGGCTTAGGGTTGGGTATTTTTCATGTGTGGTGATACGAAATTGGTTCTTGCGGCGGTATTGAGCTGGAAGGGATTACGGATTGTAATCAGGTTGTAATCACTGGATTGTAATAAGATCGGACTTGCTGTTTGGTGGACGTAGCCCAGGGATTGGGTGAACCACGTTAAATCTTGGTGCCTTGTGTTCATTTCTATGTGTTCTATTATTTTTCTATTATTGGTTATATTTGCATGTAGTTTTTATTTCTGTCCGTGGTTTATCCTAACAATTAGTATTCCAAAGAGAGGTCTACAAAGAATGAGGATCAACCCCATGAAAGGATGTGACCCTATTAGGAGTCACTTACAATGCATTAAGTACAATTATCCCTATTAAAATATAGATCCCTATTAGGAGATCTTGAACCTCCATTAGAAGGTTCCAACCTTGTCAGAAGTCAATGAGAGAAAAAGTTTCATTACTTAAAGGATGAAAGGTTAATACCTCATTACTTCATAATAAAAAATCCAAGAAATATGAATTGACTAATTTGTAACTTACTCACCAAAACAGTTCCTTTGAAGCCCACTAGAAATGATAGATTTCACTCACACCAATTCTTGAAGCATCTAACAATATCTCATCTCTACTTTGACAATCCAACATAAAGGCTCAAACCTATACTTATCATTCCATACATTTCATGTAATTACAAATGAGAAAAATAATTTTCTTTATACCAATTACAAATAATTAATTAGGTCAGCCTGTTAGGGTTCTCCCGATTTGCTTAACTAAATGCATAGGATCATGATAAGGCATACATGACTTCTTAAGAAATTATAGAAATATTACATGAAGTGTTCCACACACTACAATACATATTTAACACTTGTTAATAATAATTAACACACTACAATGATCCAATCAATTGTTAGTGAAATATATCACATGTTACACATCAACAACCTTACCAACATTAACCAAATGATCCACAAATCCAAACATATATGCACCAAACAATATTATAACTACCTCTACTCTCACTAGCATTAATTCTTGTTTTCCATCAAGATATAGTCAAAATACTACAACTACATCTATCATAATTTCTTGTTCATTAGTCACATACCAATCTTCACTAAAGGTTATGTAACTCAACTAGAGTATCACATTAATTGTAGTGAACATAAACATAATATCTACAATTCTTCAAAAATAATATATGCTTGCATATACAGAAATGTCAATCACTATCTGTATTGAACTGATCAATGACCTGGAACATACATAATTTGAGTTGATCTACAACCATAGAACAAATGTTGACATCAATGTGAAAAGTTGTCATTAATAAACATGTCTGCTACCTGAATCAACCACTCCAAATGTCAACAATCTCTCCTAATCCCAATAGGCTTGTACCTCAAACTTCTTCATTATAAAGAATGCATTTTAATACAACTCAATAAATCAATGATGCAAGGACTCTGTCTTAGTAAGGACTTTATTCTCCACAACTCCAAGCTTGTATAAAAAATGCACAACAAACTTTACTTTGGAAAGAGACTTGGTGAGAACATTGATCGCCTGATCATGAATGCTAATGTACTTCACTTGAATAACATTTCTTTACACCATATCTCTAATATAGTTATATTTGATCTCCATGTTCTTTGTTCTCTCATGAAACATAGGATTGACTAAAAGTTTTGCACAACTCTAGTTATCAAAATGAATAATTATAGGATCCAATAATTGTCCAAACAATATTGGAAGAAGTTCCTGAAGCTATATTGCTTCTCATGTTGCTACACTTGATGTATCATATTCAACGTTTGTTATACTTTGAGCAATGAATGACTATTTCCTGTTGCACTAGGAAATCATAACAAATACCAAACTAAAACAACTAGAGGGGCTCTTATGCCCAATTAGAATCTATATAGCCTAGAAAATCTAAGTCCATAGTGTTAGAATAATTGAAGCCATATCCAATTGTGCCATACAAGCATCTTAAGATATGCTTGACTATAACAAGATGTATTTGTCTAGGTTTCCACATAAACTAAGTGCACTTACTGCATAGCAAATATCCAATCTTATGTTAACTAGATAAATCAAGGACATAATCAACTATCTATATATAGTAGGATCCACAAGATTTGAACTAGTCAACAATTCACTCAACTTCTTCAAGTTAGTTTCCATTAGTGTAGTCATAGATTTGCAATTTAACATGCTAATTCTCTTTAAGATGTCAATGGTATATTTTCCTTCACTTAGGATGATCCCATCATGCTTCTACCATACTTCAGAACCTAGAAATAAATGTTTGGGTCCTAGATCCATCTCAAATTCTAAAGTTGATTCCTTCTTGCATCTAGAGCTGAGACATTTTTCCCAAGTTAGAAATAAGTCATCAACATATAGAACCAAGAGCTTTACCATTGACTACCTTGAAGCAAAGATTTAAATCAACATCATTCTTGCATAATTCCAAACTTACCAAGTATTGGTCAATTCTTTCATACCATGCTCAAGACGCCTTTTTAAGACCATATAAGGTCTTCTTTAATATGCATGCATGAGACTATTTCTCATGAACCACGAAGCCTTCAAGTTTCTCAATGTAGACCTCTTCTTCAATAAAACCATTGAGAAAAGATGTCTTCACATCCATCTAGTGTAACTACCATCCCTTAACTACCTACAATGGAAATTATTACTCTAATGGAAGTATATCGTACAACTAGAGAAAATGTTTCTTCATAGTCTATTCCTTATTTTTGAGAGAAACCATGTGCAATAAATCTAGTCATGTATTGATCAATCCTCCCATCATCTACATGTTTAATCTTGAATAGCCACTTGGAAGATACAATTGATTTCCTTTTAGCTTTGGGTACAATATCTCAATCATCATTCTTAATAATGGATTGATATTCTTCATCCATAGCATATTTTTACACTTGCTGATTTGAGGCTTACTCAAACATTCGAACGTTTAGTCTCAATTATATTACACATCCAATGCAACATAATTGAAGAATCTATTTGGCCTTTTACTTTCTCTAAATTTACCTCCAGGAGTTGCATATTGTTTTGCCTCTTGCATAATTTTCCTTGTTCAAAGAGGTCTCTTCTTATTCACAATAATATCACTAGGGATCCAAAGGCTCAATTGGATCATCATTCTTTTCAGGTTATGTGGACTCCTTTTGCATCTTTGGAGTGTGATCAATGTTCATGTCTTGAGGGGTTTCTTGGTCTTTGCCTAAGCATAAATCTATAGTTATTTGAAAAATAATATAAAAACTAAATTTAAACTATTTTTTCCATAAAATTTTATATTATTTACATATAAAATCATTAATTATATTTAGTGTAATTAATGAGTAAAATTATAGGTTATTAAATTAAAAAAAAAGATAAATAGATAATTTTATGCTGATTGAGGAAATATAGATGAATAATATACATATAAGAAAAAATTAAAAATTAAATAAGATCTCAATAGTAAAAAAAAATTGTTTTTTGATTTTGAATGTAACAACATAATATTTATAAATTTAAAATTACATGAATACACAATTATTTCAAAAATGACATATGATTCTTAAATTTCAATTGAGAAAGATTAAAAAGAATTATGTTTCTAAATTTCATATAAAGATAATAATATTTCTAAATTCAAAAATTGCAATTATATATGTATACACAAATAGTTCATATGTAATGTATATTTTTTATATATCAAAAATAAAACCTATTTATGAATTTGTTAAAGTATTTTGAAACTTGATATCTCTCCATATATTTATTTATTTTAAATATAAGTATGATATTTATAATTCATTTCTATCCTCACTTGCCTAAATCTAAAATTTCACTATGGAGATTAGTAGCTAGCTAGTACAAGCATATCTCGTTAAAAACAAGTTTGTACTTGTAAAGACTCTTTTACATATCTTCCAATTGTGCAAGGTAAACCCATAATTAATTCTTATATGTTCTTGGTGATTAAAACCAAAATGAAGGATTCAATTTATGAAGAAATTCAGTTTGATCACGTCAAGAATTTAGTTCACGCGTCAATGTGAACAGGGAAAATTGTATCTATGAAAAAAATTGTCAATCCTTTAAAAATATCAATTAAAAGAAAAGAACAAAATAATAATTCTCTTGATTTGAAAACCCGTACTAAATGAGTTTACCATTTATGTATGAGATCGACTAAAACTAGCATTTGTACCAAAAGGAGGTGCACCAGTACACCGATAGAGATATATACAACTAGTATTTCATTGGACCATAAAGTAAGAGTTTAACATGTAGGAATGTAGATGTTTATTTCTTATTTTTCATATTTTAGAATGCATATCAACAAGTACATAGAGTTTGAGGAGTCTAATCTAAGGCTTATTTAGTTCATGTTTATATGCTTTGTTGGTTAAAGATTTAAAAACTTTGTGAGCTTTTGATAAACTTATCTAAACTACTTATAATTATGATGTTATATGTGTGATTTTTGATGGAATATATATATATATATATGAAATGATGCATCTTCATGTCTTGTATTAATTGAGTAATTTCTCCTATAGCATTGATGAGAGAAAAGTTGATATGAGTAACTTATTATGAATTTTATCTTGGATATGTATTACGGTTGTTGCACGTACATGTTAATCTTTTGCAGGAAATGGCGAGTCAAACAATGGAGGGAAAAGTAAGCATTAATAAGGAAGCAGTTGATTGTTTTGAACTCATTATTATCCCATGACCTTTAAGTTGTTAGTTATTGGTGCGTAACGGGTCAAGGTGGTTGTAAATCATCATGGAACGGATCTAGAAGCCATGAATTCTGGAGTTCGTGTGCAAGCAAAGAGCAACTTATTTTTTAATTGAATGACGTTGTTTGATGTCAATCTTGTCATATTCCTAGCGTTCAAGGACCTTAGATCTTAGGAGTTTTTTTTTATGCCAATATGTTAAATAAGTTGGAAGTTTAGATTTTAGATGTGAAGAGGAATCAGTAAGACACTCTTTTGTAATCCAGTGGTTAGGATCGATACAACTCTGTTTCCTACAGTTTATGTACTTATGAAATGCTCATGAATGAAAATGATATTTGTAGTTCTTAATCTCTGAGTTGTTCATTATTCATTCTTCTGAGGGGGCCCACACTAGAGGTGAATATAATTTGTAGTTAGGTAGAGATTAGTTTTTCATTCCAAAAAATAGAAGTATAAGTTTTAGAGCTCTGTTATTCCTGTAGCCATATGGTAATAGACCTATTGATTGTTTCTTGCAGCATAAGTAAATAGTAAAGTTTCAGGTTTGTAATTTCATTTATGAGTGTAGGATAAATTGCCATTTCATTTCCCAGCTTATTTTTTATTCTAGCAATGACATGTCAGGAGAATTAGAGCATATATTTTGCAGGCATTGTTTAAAGTTTACATTCCCTAGACAATAATTTAATGAGCTCAATATGAAATTCTAGTATATTACTTGGTGTTCATCCTATGTAGAACTAATGTAAAGAGGGTGTCCAATCCTTAGATATAGAGTAATTGTACTGACCAACTATTTTTACTGCCATTACTAGGGATGGTGTCAATTTAATTCATGTTTGAAATCCTTGCTTTAGTTTAGTTCATGCATTTTTATACATAGAAGAAGAGATCACCTAAGTGGGAGATTCCTCACCCAAAATTCTCAATTCAAACCAGAAGATATCTTTATAATTGCACCTAAGGAACCCCAAGTTGAGAACAAAGAAGAAGAAGAACTATTTGAAAATTTATTTGCTAATGAGGAGGACCAATTACCACCACTTGTTGAACTTAAGTATCTAGAAAATCCATTAACCCTTGTTGTTTATCCATTCCAGCAAGTTGTTACAGCTCCAAGGATGGCTCAGCCTACATTTTATTTTCCTATCCCTGACCTGCATGATAATGATAACTTGAAGAATATACCTGGCTCTGCACTTCCCAAGTTTTATGGCCTTATCACTGAAGATCCTGAAACCTCCCTTTTTGAATTTGACATACTCTATAGGAGCTATGATTATACAATCGATGCCTTCAAGCTAAAATTGTTTCCATCTACTCTAAAGGAGGCTTCTCTAAGATGGTTCATGGGATTAGGTGTCAATATTGGAAGAGATTGGGATACAATAGAAAATATTTTTCTTGCCAAATATAAGGAGTATTGTAGGGGTCATGATATGAAGGGAGATGACATCTTCAAGATGTCACAAAAAGAGGATGAGTCCTTAGAGGACTATGTCTCAAGGTTTATGTCTAATTTGCAATGAAACACCCAACACCAACTAAATGAGGAGTCTCAAAAACATCTTTTTCTAAAAAGTGTAAGTGATGCAAGTATAGAAGCTCTAGACCTTATGGTAGGAGGAGACATTACTCAAAGGAACTGGAATGATATACAAAATATATACTTGAACTACTCAAGAGCTACTGTGAAGAAGGGTAGAGGACTTAGGGCTATGCTTGGTAAGTCTAATGGTTTAGGAGTATTTAAGGTGGAGTTGTCCAATCTGTTGTTTGATCTCAAGCAAGATAGTAGAAATGATGTTACTACTTAGCTTGATAGCACGCAAGCAAGAAGGAAGAAGGAAGAAGCTAATGCTATGCTACTTGAATATTTCCCACATGCAAAGAAAGGAAAGGGAACTACAAATGAAAAATTCTTGCAAGCTTGGAACCACAATCAATGCCCACAAAATGTAAGGTTGTTAATGAAAATGGAGAGGTTCTCTATGTTTCTCAAAGAAGACCAAGTATGCCACAAGATCCTCTTCAAAATTTTGGTAATAATAGTCAGGGGCAAAATTATCAAAATAATGGCCCTCAAGGATTTAGTAGTAATACTAGTTGGCATCAACCCTAGAAAGGTTGGCATCAACCCCAACAAGGTTGGTATCAACCCCAACAAGGTTAGCAACAACCTTTGCAATGGTCAAACCAATCTAATCAACAAGCCTTAATGTCACCACCTCAATAGCAGGCGATAATGCCTCCTCCTACAACTAGTAATAATCAAGCTAACCTGACCCAACTGCCAACCCATGCTAATCCAAATCCTAACAACAAGAAGCCACCAGCTCAGTAGCAAAGCTATGCTATCTCTTTGAAATGCATGCACTTAAGGTCAAGAACCACTCTTCCATCACCTCAAAAACCTATAATTAGAGAGGTTGAGGAGCCCTCTGTTGAAAAGGAAGATTTTCCTACACAACCAACCTCTCTTGTAGCAGAAGATCCACCATTTCCTCAAGGGCTCATATACTCAACCGTGATTGTGGAAAACCAAGCTGTGACAAATTTACTTAACCAACTGAAGCATATAACTGTTAAGAAACCATTGATAGATGTTATAAAAGAAGTCACTATTTACAATAAGGTCATCAAGGAAGCTTGCATAAGGAAACCAAGGAGAAAAAGGAAAGATCCTAAAACTATTCATGTCTTGGGACAATTATCAGACCTTATGTTAGAAAAATTGATAGTACCTAAATACTTTGATCCTAGTAGCCCTGTGTACACTGTTACTATTCATGGAATTCAAGTACGAAATGCCCTGGTTGATTTAGGTGCATCAATTAATGTAATCACAATGGAAGTATTATCTCACTTACACATTATTGGCCTTAGGGAAACACCAACCATCTTGTAGCTTGATGATAGTTCTATTGTCAAGCCAGATGGAATGATACAGAGGATGTTATAGTTTCACTAAATTCTTAGGGATGTCTTGTAGACTTTGTTGTTCTTTCCCCAAAAGCCAATATAGGTGGGTATCCTCTCATCCTAGGAAGAGCTTGCTTAGTTATTGTTGATGGTTATATCACCTACAGGTCAAGTAAGATGACAATATCTAATGGGTTGCATACCAAAAATTTGACACTATATTCCCTTGCTCAACCCCTATTGCAAGATGATCAAGAAGTATGGCTTTATTTGGGGGATGAAGAATCATAACTTAAATCACTTCACCAACTTATGATGATAACTAGGGATCCATTTGTAACCTCTCAAGAAGAAGATGAAGTTATCTCCTCGATTGTCGCCAATGAATACGAAGTCAATTCTCAGGAAAGTTCCCAACAAGACTGTATCTTGGAAACTATTTTATCAACTCGTAATGCACATCAATATTTAGTATCCTCCCAATTCCTTCACTACTTCCACATGAGATTCAGTCAAATCTAGTTTCTCAAATATCCATGATGGAGAAAGTGAAAAAGGTTGCAGTATGCCCAAGAAAAGAACTAAATATTATTAGTGCTCTATCATCTACATATCAAGAAAGCATACTAAAGGTGTTGCAAGAGAATCGACAAGAATTTGATTGGGATTACACAAACATGATAGAAAACCTAGTAATCTTGTGGATTACTCATAGGATCTATAGTAGCCTTGAATATAAGTATGTTAGAAAAGCTCAAAGAAGGATTAATCTTTTCCTAAGAGATATAGTCAAGATTGAATTGCAAAACCTATTAAATTTTGGTTTTATCTACCCAATCTTTAATAGTTAGTGGGTTTCACTCCTAGTCATTGTGCCAAAAAAGGTGGGAAATGGAGAGTTTGTGTAGATTACTGAGAACTTAATTAAGCTACCAAGAAAGACCATTTTCCTTTGTCATTCATTGACCAAGTACTTGACAATCTAGCTGGCAAAAACTATTTCTCCCTAGATGGTTTTAGTGGCTACAATCATATCCAAATAGCTCCGGAGGACCATGAGAAAACAACTTTCACATGCCCATGGGCAACCTTTGCATACTCTGTCTTACCTTTTGACTTATGTAATGCTCAAGCTACATTCCAAAGAGCTGTAATCAATGTTTTTTCTAACATATCTGTTGAATGCATCTAAATATATATGGATGACTTTATTGCCTATGGGATTACTTTTGAAGAAGCTAAAATGAATTTGGAAAAAGTCCTCAAGAGATGTCAAGAGTACAATCTTTCTCTTAACAGTGAAAAGTATTTCATGATGATGGAGGAAGGTGTTGTCTTGGGTCATTTCATTTCATCACAAGGTATCCAGGTGGATCCAACAAAGATTGAAGTAATCAGTACTTTGCCTACCCCAAATAAACAAAAGGATGTAAGATGTTTCTTGGGGCATGTAGGGTATTATAGGAGATTGATTAAGGATTTCAGTCAAATTGTAACACCTCTTTGCAACTTATTAAAGAAAGACTGACTTTTCTTGGAACTCTAAATGCAATAAGTCTTTCTTCCAGCTTAAGGAGGTTCTTACAAAAGCACTAGTATTGAGAGGGCCCAATTGGGGATTATCATTCCACATTCACACTGATGCATCTGATTATGCCATAAGGGTAGTGTTGGGACAAAAAGAAGTGTTGGAGCATGCCATTTATTTTATTAGTAAAAATTTGCAAGGAGTTGAGTTTACTTATACAATAACCGAAAAGGAGATGCTTGCAGTTATTTATGCACTAAATAAGTTTAGACATTATATTACTCATTATGAAATATGTGTCCATACTAACCATTCAACTATTAAATACTTGATTAATAAACCTACCATATCAGGGAGGCTAGCTAGATGATTACTGCTTATGCAAAAAATTGATATCACCATTATGGACAAACTAGGCAAAGCCAATGTAGTAATTGACTTTATATCTTGTTTACATGTACCTGAGGATCCTGCTATCATTAATGATAGTTTTTTGGATGAACACCTTTTCTTATTATCAACACAAAATCCATAGTATGCTAATATTGCCAATTATCTAACCATAAGAAGGACACCAATGCATTTTTCTCCTAAGCAGAAGAAATTGTTAGCAGAGAAGCATTTTAATTTTTCTTGGATTGTTGGACTAATGTTTTACATTGGGCCTGATCAAGTCATACGAAGATGTGTCAGAGAGGATAAAACATATGATATTCTTAGGGCATGTCACGCTGAACCCTGTGGAGGTCACCTAGCAACCAAAAGAACAACTTTCAAAATATTGACTATAGGATACTACTAGCCAACACTTTAGAAAGATGCAACACAATACAAAAGAAAATGTGATAAATGCCAATGCATGAGAAGACCTACAAAATCAGATGATATGTCTCTGCAACCCCAGGTTGTTCTAACACCCTTTGACAAATGGAGGATTGACTTTGTTGGACCTATAGAACCTACTTCATAAGGTAAATCTTACATTCTAGTTTGTATTGATTATGTTACTAAGTGGACTGAAGCCAAGCCAATGAAGCACCCATGGGATAATAATGTTGCCAAATTCTTATATGAATGCATTTTTACTTGGTTTTGTGTTCCAAGAGAATTGGTATCTGATCAAGGTCCTCAATTCACGTCACATCTCATCACTGCTCTAATGAAGGAATATGAAATGTGGAATGGCAAATCATCCCCCTATCATGTTCAAGCCAATGGCCAAGTGGAGGTCATTAATAGAGAGCTCAAAGCAATCCTTACTAAAATAGTGTTAGTACATAACAAGGATTGGGCTACAAAATTACTTGAAGAATTGTGGGCTTACAAAACTACATGGAAAACTACAACTAGATTCACTCTATTTCAACTTGTCTATGGAAAACCAACAATGATGCCTATGGAATTTGAGCATAAAACCTTAAGGACAACATTGAAACTCAATTTGGATCTTACTCTTTCCCAATAGGAGCACATTTTTACACTTAATGGATTAGATGAATGGAGGAAATGTTCTTTGCATAACACAAAAATTATTCAGCGGCAAAGGAAATAGTGGCATGATAAGTTCATCAAAGAAAAGTAGTTTGCAATTGGTGACTGGGCCCTACTTTATGACTCCAGGTATCTGCATACACTTATAAAATTTCAAACAAGATGGTTAGGACCTTATGAAATTGTTTCTCCCTTTTCAAATGGTGCATTCCAATTATCCATAGTTGATCCTATGCATTTCAAATTGCTTGTCAATGGACAACTTTAGCTATATCATAAGCCTCAAAGAAAAGAAGAGTTCTTGTAACAGTTTCACTCCAATGATGATGCAGAGTCTCCTGTAGCATCTAGTCTTGAGCTTTTTCTCACACTAGTTCTTCTCTTTAATCGTTTGTATCATTTCATAATAAATAGTTTCTTTCTGAAAGTACATTCTTCATAGTAAAATCCACCTCATCATTCCATCTCATCTCACCCTCTCGTTTCACCATTTCACCCCATCATTACATTTTCACCTCATTGTTCTTCACTATTGGATGATAACATGTTGCTACCATCACCAATCTACCAAGTTTGTACATACTACCCACAATCATTTTCATTATTTGTTTACTTTATTAGCAATGCTCTTGCGACACGTGCAATTTTGGGATCAATTGCTCAATTAAGTTGGGGGGAGACATATATTATTTGTGTTTTATATGATTATATTGTTATGTGCTATTTATTTTCCAACATTCCACAAATCTTGCCACATATCTAATTTTTCTTATGATGTGACAACTCTCAACACATCATTATTTATTTTGCACATATTTTGCTAAGCTGGCTGGTACGTAAGTCTAAGGATTTTTTATGAAAAATGAACTTGAAGATTTGGAATTATTGATCAAATCAACAACTTAAATTCTATATATTTTTCATTTTCTCCTGCAATTGATGCTTTCTGTCTCCTTGTGTTAACTCTTCTCTATTGAAAACTCTTGTTGTGAATTTCTGAGTATGTAAGTTAGATATCGTGAGAAAATGGGTGGAGGTTTGGTTCGTCATGAACCTACCATTCATAACATTTTATTGGAGGATCAAGCATGCAGAGCATTGTTTCAAGCTAAAGGATGGCTTGATTATGTCCAGAGACTCATTGATTGGGAAGATGAAGTAGCTACTTAGTTTTTGAGCACATTAAGGGATAATGAAGCCATGGTAAAAGGGTTAAGGGTTTTGTTCATAGAAGAAATTGTATCTAAAGTTATAGGATTACTGCAAGAGGGGGATGAATTTGCAGAGAATTTGGATCAGACAATAGCCAAAGCTCAATTCATGCTACATTCGGACCCATCTTTAGACATCGACAAGAAACAAGGTATGAATAGATTGTCATTACTAGAACCCTATAGAAATTGTGCCATATATATATATATATATATATATATATATATATATATATATATATATATATATATATATATCATTAGATACTTTACCTATGAGGGACGAAAAACATTTCTCACTACTACATTTGGGCCCAAATTGTGACGGCAGGCTGTCGTAATTATGTCAGTAACCCGTTGTCCAATCGACATCAGTCAGAATTGGCTCCCATCGGACAGGCATTGGACTTTTCTTGTCACAAGTTGTGACAACAAGGGTTACCATCACAATTGAGATAACTACATGTGTCACAAATTGGGCTACCATTCTGGCAAACTATTCATTTTCACTGTAAGAATTGTGACAAAAATTTGTCGAAGACACCATCACAATTGTGATGTCTATGCAACATAAATGCTATGGGTCCTATGGCAAGCCATCAGAAACCTCTGTCACAAGTGGGATGGGCATGTGGCAAGAATATTGTGGGATCGATGGCCAGTCGTCACAATTGCAATGACATTTTGTATTAATAAAATAAAATTGGTGACAAATGTTGAATAGCTATAATGCAATCAGAGGTTGATATTGAGCTTCACATGGTTTCAAAAATAGTTTAATATTCTCTACTAATCAGTGACAACCACATGAAGGTGAAAGCTCATTCCTCCCCCCACCCCAACATCTAAATTCCCTGTTAACATCTAAAATCATTGAGAAATTATCAATATTTAAAGTACAAAAAAGCATTCCAGACCTACAAAAGTGACATCATTTTCCCATCTTCTAGTGCATGTCATTTTTCCATCGCATCCAAAATAAGATTATGCCATTCTGAATAGAGAATGCACATGTAGCTACGTCCAAATGCATGGATAAAAAGCAAAGCTAATAAAAAATAACACAATTACATTTATTTAATAGGTCTATTAAGTTTTTAAAACTATAGACCATCATCATGAACAATGTTTGTGATGGTCTATAACTTAAAATACCTAATTAAGGACCTCTAACAAAAATGCAAACCTGTTGCATTTTTCAGCTCTGCCTGATGTCGTATGCATATGAATTGACATTGCATATTGAACTATGGTTTCCTTCTGGAATGCTTGAAAGCAAGAGATTCACACAATTAGTTGTCATACAATCATAGGTTATTATCGAGCTTCACTTGGTTTCAAGAATTGCTTAATATTCGCTACCAATCAAGGCCAACCATGTGAAGGTGGAAGGTCATCTCCCCCCCCCCCCACCCTAACATCTAAATTCCATGTTAACATCTAGTATCTTTAAGAAATGATCAATCTTTAAAGTACCTAGAATGTCCTCATCACCTCCTGCTACTCTTAGGGGACGTCCATCTTCATTGCTCACGAGCAATTCATCACAAAGGTATATCTAGGAATGTCCTCATCACCTCCTACATAAAATGAATCCAATATTAGAAAATGCCCCCTAATAAATAATATTTCAAGTGAAATAAACACATGGAAAATGTGAGAGAGAAAGAGGAATCTACTTACCAATAGGCATTGCCATCGCATCTATGGCCATGCTACCTGTTTACAGAGTTTTATTGTTATTTTGATGTGCCAAGATCTCTCTTTTTATATACATACATACATACATACATATACACATATATATACCTATACATATGTATACATACATACATACATATATAGAGATCACAAGGGCACAACAATGAGATGCAAAGATCACAAGGGGACGACAATGAAATGTAATGATCACGAGCGCACATACATGTATATATATAGAGAGAGATCTTTTTTAAGGTGCTAAGTGACTTATCTCAAGATCCTCCACAAAAATAATGTAGACCAGGAAAAATGGGCAAAGTTCACAATAAATTTTACAAAAACATATCATAACAGATATTTTTAGAAAGAAACAAACCATAACCAAGTTAAATGGGTCTAGTTGTTGATTAGCTGGGTTGATATATATGTATATTTAACTAGGTTATGCCTTCTGCAAGCGAATGAGCCTCGTGATTATGGAATTTACATAGAAGCATAACTTGCTTCTTCAACTCCTTACACTCAACTCTTCACTGAAGTTATTCTTCTAGTAGTGAAAATAGATGCTACAAATTCCTAGGAGCCAAGGGACCCTAAACCTATGTTACATTTTCTAGAGACATGGGAGAAGTTATTACCCGCTTCAGTACTTCATAACATTTTGGACCATATAGTGATTGCCCAAATTAATAGTAGTAGTAGATACTTGGGATGCAAAGATCACAAGATCATGACAAAAAATTCTTATAGAACTGCCATCATATTAGGTACAATAAAATGAATGAAATGCAAAGATCAGAAGGGCACAACAACAAGATGCAGAGATCACAAGGGCACGACAATGAAATGCAATGATCATAAGGGCACAACAACAGAATCCTAGATCTCCACTTGATATATACATACGTACGTACATACATACATACATATATACATACATGCATGCATATACATACATATATACATACATACATACATATGTATGTATGTATATATAAATAGAGAGATCTTTTTTAAGGTGCTTATTACATCTTAACACAATAGAAAATTTGATCTCGTTGTATACATATTCCAAAATCAAAATAATTAAACAATAAAACTCACTCAACCTGTGCTAAGTGACTTAGTTCGAGATCCTACAAAAAAAATAATGTTGATTGTTCCTTTTATTATACCTAATCTGATGACAATTCTACAGGAATTTGTAATCAACCCAAGTAATCAGCAACTAGACCCATTTAACTGGGTTATGGCTAGTATATATATGTATATTTAATTGGGTTATGGCTTCTACAAGGGAATGAGCCTCGTGATTATGGCATTTACATAGAAGCAAAACTTGCTTCTTCAACTCCTTACACTCAACTCTTAACTGAAGTTGTTCTTCTAGCAGTGAGAATAACTACTACAAATTCCTGGGAGCCAAGTGACTTTGAACCTATGGTACATTTTTTGAAGATATGGGAGAAGTTATTATCAGTACTTCATTACATTTTGGATCATATGGTGATGCCCAAATTAACAACGACATTAGATACTTGGAATCCTTGCAGGGAGAGTGTGCCAATACATGCACAACTACATTCTTGGCTTTCATTGTTGGGCCAGCACATGGAGCCTTTATATGCAACCATTTGTTCTAAATTGGGGAATGTGCTTCATGCTTGGCATTCAAGCGATGCATCTGCATATACAATTTTATCACCTCAGAAAATTTTATTTGATCTTGCTAGCTGGGAACAACTGATTGTTTGTTTTATTCTACCTAATCTAATGATAATTCTGTAAGAATTTGTAATCAACCCAGCTAATCAACAACTAGACCAAATTAACATTAGTAGTAGATACTTGGGATCCTCAAGGGAGAGTGTGCCAATACAATTCAAAACTTGCAGAATTTATCTACGTTAAACCTTTAATAAGATAGGCATAAAATACCAAGTCTACTAGATCCATACATTCTAGTTAAATTTACTGGCAAACATATAACAAATAATAACATAGTCCACTAAGTTTCCCAACATGTTCCTACATTGTTAATACCCTATCTTAGCTAATTTTCTTGAATCTAATTAAAGTCAAATTGAAATTTCAAAAACTCGCATTTCTTAAGCACATAGAAAACATAGTTATAATTAAGAGGCGTAGACAAGTAAACATATTTCAAACCCCATTGCAAAAGAAAGAAATCATTAAAAATAGATACTCTTTGAAAAGCTAAACAGATTTTCCCTCAACAAAATTAAATATATTCTACGATTTCTATACGATATTTCAACTATATTTTCTTGTTATAAATCATGGAATTTGGGAAAAAAACATAGATTTGAAATTAAAAGTTTGTATTAGCCAAAACCAAATAAAAATCAACCCAATTTTTCCATGTCGTTGAAAATATCATTTATTCCTACATTGTCAAAGCTTTGTCTCAGCTTATTAGGCAACACATTATCTAATGGAGTTTCTTCTTTGGGGGAAAATTAGATGCATCTTAACAGAGCATTCAAAGCAATATTATCAAAATTTTTATATTGTGCTTAAAATTGGTAGAAAAAGGAAGGAATGAACAGAGTTCCTATTTTTAGCTAGGAAAGCGATTTTCAACGCTAGTAATTTAAATGAGCATTAAAAATCATAACGTGGACAAGTTATTGACCACCCATTTCACTTAATCCACATTGATTGAGGTTGTACAGGATCAAAAACATCTAAACTTTCTTAATTTATCTTTACGTTCTTCTTTATATCTGAGCTCTTATAATCTTAATTTTGATAAGGTAGTTGTTTATAATTTGGATAATCTTTTCTCCTTCAAATAGTTGATGCTTGTTGTCAACTTGCAATGCACATTCATAATGAAATATGTCAATTAATCTCTAAATCATGGCATTCCAGGGGTAAGAAATGTCAATTCAGGAATCTCTTTGGTTCCAATGTCAAACACTTCTAGAAGATTTCATAATGCACTTGGGTCAAGAAAGATTACATGCAAGAATTGTCTATGCAGTATACTTGCACTTAATAATTAAAAAATCAATATAGAATTATAATATATGATTTTATATAATTAGTATTAAATAAAGAAACAGGTCTTATCATAAGACAAGATGAAAAATCAGTTATCTATGGACAAGGGAGTAAATTTCGTAAGTAGAGAATCCTAGCAGACTTGCTATCAGGAAACTCCTTATGAAGGGTTTGTTTGGAATTTCCAAGGATCTTGATATTCATGATGTTTCTATAGTTACTACCTATAAATTTTATAGCTCCCAAAGACTTACCTTTCCCCTTGTTGAAACATCTAGATAGAGGGAATGCGCTTAAGAACTAGTACAATAGCCTAGAACGAGTACCTAAGAAGAGATCAATCTCACATTCATTCATTAATAAAATATAGAATTCATTCATTATCACATGAAGTAAAAAAAAATTATGAGCATCCATAAAATAATCTCATAATGTTCAAAGCTAACATCTAACATTAGTTCATCCTTTAACATTCATTAATAGTAGCACATAAACACATAACATTCAATAACATGTGAAATAAGGTACTTAAACATGCCTCAACTAATTATGATTTAATTTTGGATCACCTACCTAATTAGTTTGGAATTTTGTTCTCACCAAAAATCATAAAATGTAAGAACAATTGTGCCAAAAAGAGCATAAAAAGATTATTATCATGCACTAATCATGTTTTTTAGCTTTTTTGGCACAATCTTTCTTACAATTTCTTGGCTAAATCTCCAACTGGTCAGTATGTGTTTTGAAAAATTATTGTTGGACTGTGCATCAGGAAAAAGAGAAATATCAAACTTGAAAAAGATGTACATAAATGCAATTAATTTTTAAACTTCAATTTTATAAACTTACAAAGAGAACCATAGAATTATAAGAAACTATTTTGGTTTGTACTATTTGAAAATTATAGTTGCAAGTGATAAAGTTATATACCTTTGATTTAGAGAGCACAAATAATGGAAATGGAGTATTGTAGAGGTGCAAGCTCAACTGCTTGACATTGTTAAGTAGAGAATAACTATACACATATATACGTACATACATGGTTAAGTGCTACCTAACTATGTCCAGGGCTAGTTAACTATGTCCAAGGCATCTACACACAAGAGGCATACTCCACCTACTAGGCTGCCTACATACCCATATCCACGAGATCAAGACCTTTGAACTACTCACTCTAAAGAATATGTAGTTCTGGTTTCTAATTGTTTTGATGTAGTTGTATTCCTATATCCACTTGTGAGCTTTACTCAGCTTAATACAACTCTTCGTCATCATACACCCACTCAGGTGAATCAAGCAGTTTTATATAATTACAATATTGTAATACCCTGGTGTAACCTTTGTGTTGTAGTTTAAAGTTAATGTAAGGTTGACCTATATACATCCTAAGTCACTCCTTATATAGTTATGCTTAAAAGCTTGTGATAATAATCAATGAGTCTAAATAGATGAGTCAAGTTAATGCTGAAACATAGAGTTTAGCCTTCTATTTTCAAAAGTCGGGTACACTAGGTACATATAATGTATTAAAATATAAGTCTCGTGAGTTAACATATAATGTCTTAAAATAGTTAAGTACTATGTAACTATGTCCAAAGTGTCTGCACACTATAGGCATACTCTGCCTACCAAGCTACCTACAAACTAGTATCCATGGGATCAAGACCCTTGAACTACTCACGCTAACGAATATGTAGTTATGGTTTCTAATTATTTTGATGTAGCTATATTCCTATAACCATTGGTGAGCTTTACTCACCTAATATAACTCTTTTCTATCATACACCCACTCGGGCGAATTAGATAGTTTTCTATAATTACAATACTATAATATCCTAGTGTAACCTTTGTGTTGTAGTTTACAATTAATGTAAGGTTAACCTATATACGTCCTAAGTCACTCCTTATATAGTTATGTTTAAAATCATGTGACAATACCCGTGGCTATGCTAGCTGTTGTGTGAGTTTTATTGTTTTTCTGTCATGCCAAGATCTCTATATTTATATACATACATATTTACATATATATACATATACAGAGATCACAAGGGCACGACAATGAAATCCTAGATCTCCACTTATCTCCACAATCCACAAGATCTCTCTCTCTCTCTCTCTCTCTCTCTCTCTCTCCCTATATATATATATATATATATATATACTTTCATACATATACATACATACATATATACATACAAACATGTGAATATGCAATTTTATCACTTTGGAAAATTGTATTTGATCCTACTAGTTGGGAACAACTTATTGTACCTAATATGATGACATTTCTACAGGAATTTGTAATCAACCCAACTAATCAGCAACTAGACCAATTTAACTAGGTTATGGCTTGTTTCTTTCTAAAAATATCTACTATGATATGTTTTTCTAAAACTTCTTGTCCATTTTTCTTGGTCTACATTATTTTTGTGCAGGATCTTGAGCTAAGTTAGTTAGCACAGGTTGAGTGAGTTTTATTTTTTTATTATTTGGATTCTAGAATATGGGCTTTGTTTTATCATTGGATTTGCTCAAGTGCTGATTTTAATTAAGTAACAAAGTGGTTTTTAGGGTGGAAAGGACTATATAATGAAGAGGAAACTTGAATGTTGAAATGTTGTAATGAAAGCTATTGAGGATCAAACACCTATGGCAGAGTTACAACACAATGTAAAGTTGATTTTAGATATAAAATAAAAAATAAAAAATTACAACATAAATCATTCTCCATTTGTTTTGATTGTGGAGAGTTGCGTGTGAAAGAGGGTGGAGAGCTCCGAACGAGGGTGTAGAGCTTTGAACGTTGGTGGGGATTTCATTATCGTGCCCTTCTGATTGTTTCATTTCGTTGCCATGCCCTTATGATCTTTGCATTTCACTTTTTGCCCTTGGTGAAGATCAGTGGAGATCTAGGATTTCATTGTCATACCCCTGTAATCTTTGAATTTCATTGTCATGCCCTTGTGATCTATGTACTCTTGCTCTAAAATTTTGTTGTTTTGTCGCGCCCTTGTGATCTCTGTGCCCTTTACAGTACTACAACATTTGGGGTCAAATTGCGACAACAGTGTAATTTGTGGTGTTCAAACCCAAATGTAGTAGTGCTTGCTTTGCGATTTTATTCAAGGGGAGAAGAGGTACCTATGTAAATGTTCTTTTCTTTTCTTTCTAAACATGTATCTCTTTATATTTCACCCATCATGTGATTAGAGAAGCTTTTCTTTATGTATATGTATGTGTGGGTATGTATATATATATATACATATATATATATGTATATATATATATATATGTATATGTATATGTATATGTATATGTATATATATATATCTATATATATATATATGTATATATATATATACATATATATATACATATATATGTATATATATATGTATATATATATACATATATATATACATATATATATATATATGTAGATATATATACATATATATATATACATATATATATATATATGTAGATATATATACATATGTATATATATGTACATATATATACATATACATATGTATATATATGTACATATATATACATATACATATGTATATATATGTATATACATACATACAAACATACAGATACAGAGATCACAAGGGCATGACAATGAGATGTCGAGATACATATATACATAAATTTACATATGCAATTTTATCACCTTGGAAAACTATACTTGATCTTTACTCAATCACCAAGAGATAATATAATTTGTAAGTACATATTTTTGCATACTTAGGCATGAATAGTTTCGATTGAATTCATCTTAGGAGAGTAAGTCTACACATGATGATAATGGCTCCATGCATTGGGTCTTTAGAGGAGAGAGACTTATAGAAGATTATAGGTTGTTTATGGGTATGGGATGATTCATTTGTGTGAATGGCTGATTGGGAAAGTTGTAGAAAATCAAGGTGTCAGTTGCAACTAGTTTCATTAATTAGATAAAAGAATCAACTTTGAAAGTGGGATGATCAAAATTGGCATGTCCATCCTTGTGATAGATGTCTCTATCTCATAATAGAAAATTACCTCAAACGACAAATGACAAATTATTAAATATATAGAAAATCAGAAGAACATACACCTATAATATTTCTGAAGGACAAAAATATAATAAAAATATAATTTGGTGGAAAAATCCATGAGCTATACGGCTCCACATTGTGGCTATTCCACTATCTAGTAGTGGAAACTCTTCAAGTTAAATATGAAGATCTTGAAATTAAAAAAGATAACTATCAGAGATCTAAAATTGTGTTTTAGTGATAAAAAATATACAGTCTAATTTTAAGAAAAATAATAGTCTTAAATGTTAATGATTAAATAAAATAAACAAGAGTACTAGCTATAGCTGTATAATTCTATTATTACTGATTATGTTAAACAAAATTTTAAATAAAACAAGTATGAAGTAACATAAATGGATCATCTGCTCGATCCTATTATGAATTAATGTGAATGCATCCAATTATTACCTGGACGATACTATGCACAAGATCATTACTCAATCACCAAGAGATAATATAATCTGTAAGTACAAATTTTTGCATAATTAGTTATATGAATAAATTCGATTGAATGCAAGGATAATTGCTTGTGTGAATTCAACATATGAATGGTTAATTTAATTTAGCACAAATACAATGCAAGTGTGTATGCATGCATGTAAAGCAATTCACGTAGTGAATTGATTTACATACATACATGCACATATGCATACAATCATCATAATCAATTATCCTTGAATTTGACCAAAGCTATTATATATGAACAAGAGATATATGTTTAGAAAGAAAAGGAAAGAACATTTACATAGGTACCTCTTCTCCCCTTGAAAAAAATCATAGAGCAAGGGCACTAAGATCATATGGGAACGACAACAAAATCCTAGATCTCCATTGATCTCCACCAACATTCAAAGCTTTCCACCCTCTTTGGTGCGCAACTCTCCATAATCAATTTTTAAAAATGGGGAATGATTAATGTCATGTTTTCTTTTCTTTTTTGTTTATAATCCATAATCCTCAATCCACAAGATCTCTTTGTATACATACATACGTACATACATGAAAACAACAATGCACTTTCTAAGAGTTTACAATTGTTTAGAAAAATTAATTTTTTACAAGAAAATGCATCTGAAGAACTATTAGCTCAGAAGCAAGAACATGGTGATGAAATAGTACAAAAGTGCTTGACATGAGAGGCCTGCAAGTGAAGGTGTTGACCAATCTTGAAAACTTGAATGCTGAAATGAAAGCTATCAATGATCAAACACATATGCTAGATTTACAACACACAATGAAGTTGATTTTAGATAAGGTAGACGCAGATTTTCAAAAGTTTGATAATCAAAATTTAAGGCACGAGAGAAAGGGAGAAGAAGCAGCTTTAGAAAGAGACTGCACAACAGAAACAACAACTAGACAACATAGAGGATATAATGGGAGCCACTGGATAGAATCCAGGAAAGTGTTGTAGGTACTATGACATTGAAATCACCTGCAAGTGTCTTTGAGAATTTATAGTCCAAATATCAAATTCTTATAAGAGTGTTTCAAGTATTAGCATAGTCTCCCAATGATGATCCCAAGTATCAAATGCTTATAAGAGTTTTTCAAGGTTAGGAACCACTTCAACACCCTTTTCATGGTTTAGAGGTAATGTCATTGTGGTAAAGGCTTCTGCAAGGGAATGAGCCTCATGATTATGACATTTACATAGAAGCAAAACTTGATTCTTCAACTCCTTACACTCAACTCTTCACTGAAGTTATTCTTCAATTCCTTGCATATGCAATTTTATCACCTTGGAAAACTGTATTTGATCTTGCTAGCTAGGAACAACTAATTGTTCATTTTATTGTACCTAATCTGATGATAGTTCTAAAGGAATTTGTAATCAACCTAGCTAATCAACAACTAGATCCTTTTAACTAGTTATGGCTAGTTTCTTTCTAAAAATATCTTCTATAATATGTTTATGTAAAATTTCTTGCAAACTCTGCCCATTTTTCCTGGTCCACATTATTTTTGTGGAGGATCTTGAAGTAAGCCACTTAGCACGGGTTGAGTAAGTTTTAGATTTCTATTATTTGGATTTTGGAATATTTATGTCGATCAATTTTTCTATTGTGTAGCTAAGATGTAATAAGCACCTTAAAAAAAGATCTCTAAATATACATGTTCAAAAGGAGATATAAAGAGATACATGTTTAGAAGGAAAAGAAACCAACATTTACATACCTTTGAAAAAAATCGCAGAGCTGGGTCATGGCAACAAAATCATAGAGCAAGGGCACAACACAATAACAAAATTGTAGAGTAAGGGCATGACAAAGAAACACAAAGATCACAAGGGCATGACAACCAAATTGAAAAGAAAGGGCATGCCAATGAAATGCAGAGATATATCACAGGAACGAAATGCACCAAGTACATATGCATAATCATGAGGCTCATTCCCTTGCAGAAGCCATAACCCAATTAAATATATGTATATATCAACCTAGTTAATCAGCAGTTGGACCCATTTAACTAGTTATGGCTTGTTTCTTTCTAAAAATATCTACTATGATATGTTTTTGTAAAATTTCTTGTGAAATCGACCCATTTTTCATGGTCAGCATTATTTTTGTATAGGATTTTGAGGTAAGTCACTTAGCAGGGGTTGAGTGAGTTTTATTATTTTATTATTTGGATTTTAGAATATGTATACAACTGGATCATATATGTAATAAGCACCTTGAAAAAGATCTCTCTAAATATTAAAGAGATACACGTTTAGAATCAAATATAAAGACATACATGTTTACAAGGAAATGAATTTTTTTTAAACATATGTACCTCTTCTCGCCCTTGCAGAAAATCGCAGAGCTAGGGCACATAGATCACAAGGGCATGAGATGGCAATGAAATCGTAGAGCAAGGGCACAACATGACAATGAAATTGCATAGAAAGGGCATGACACGACAATAAAATCACAGAGCAAGGGTACATAATGAAATGCAAAGATCACAAGGGTATAACAACCAAAGGCACACTGATCACAAGGCCCACGAAAATGTTCACAACTCTCCACCCTCGTTCAGAGCTCTTTACTTCTTTCACACGCAGCTCTCCAAAATCAAAATAAATGGAAAATGATTGTCATGTTTTCTTTTCTTTTTTTATGCTTGTGAGGGTGTCACAATTATGACTCTGACGTCAGTATTGCAATGGCGTTGAGGACAATTGCAAAAAAAGAAGAAAATGACCACAAATTATATCATTGTCACAAATTGCCATCATAATTTGACCCCAAATGTTGTAGTGTCTACATTATGTTCATTTTAAGTTTCTAAGTTGTTTACACTATGAAAATTGACTTATAAATGTCCCCAATTTCTTGTTTTATATTTTGAAAAAGAGGGTTGCACTAGTGCAAGGAGGAAAGCTTAATGTTGTCTCTCACCATTGTCCGATTAAGCTAATAGTGGAAAAGACATTAAGAGAAACGAGAATGTCATGAGAAGACTTTCTCCTGGAAAAATTTGAACATTAGACCCTAACCCCTATAGGATAGAGAGTGGGAAAATGAGTTCATACTAAACATGGAATTGAGAAGGTAATTGAGGAAATAGGATCAACATCTTCCTCTGAAAAATATAGAAGCTCTAGGTATAAAAACCCTAAGATTTTCCTAGAGTCTCTACATCCAAATCATGCCATGCTAAAGGCAAAAGGAAAGTTAAATTTGTTGAACCAAAGATTACACCTTCTCCCATGCAAACTAGGAGCTCTCCAAGGAAGAAGCAAAAAGTAAGTGAAAAATCCTCCAGGTCTTGTCAAAAGATATAGGAAGATGCTCCTACAACATCCCCCATCTATGAAAGGAAGTAAAAGCCTAAGAAAGAAAGGGAGACCTCAGTAAGGAGAAGACCTAGACAAAAACAAAATTTACTTGTTATTGAGCCACAATCTAAATCCCCAGTTCATTTTGAATCTTTTGAGCCCTTAGAACAAGAAATAAATGAACCTAATCATCAACAAGACTTGTTGAATTTTTCACCCAAGGTTGAAGCAGAGAAACCTTCCAAAATTGCAAAACATGAATTACATGTGTTAATTGATGATTCTAGTTCTGATGAACAAAATTGTATCTTTGAAAATGATGATATGATGGAGGAAGACTTCCTTATGAAAGAAGACATTGTAGAGTCACCTCTTGTAGCATCAGGCGTAAAATTTCATGAAACAAATTTTAGGGTTGATCTAAGTTTTGTAAATGAAGTAGAAGAGCAAATAAAGAAATAAGGTCTGGATGCATTGGCCTCAGCTACCAACCAGCTTGACAGACTTAAGGAAAAAAAGGTAAAAGAAACACACCCTGAAGGGGTTGAAATTTTGGTAAAATATGAAACTGATGTTCCAAGCACAGTAAAAGGAAATTTAGTATGAATACTTTGTTAGGAACCTCAACCTTTGTATCCTTATTCTCTATTATCTTCCAGTTGTCGAACCAGTTGACCTTGGAATGAGAACAATGGAATCAACAAAAGAAATAGTTAAACCAAGTTATTGATAATCATTATCAAGATCTCTTGGAGAAGGAGAAAGAAGCGAAGTAGTTGAAGACCAAGCTTACTAAGGTAACTTCCATGATACCTGAACGTATGAACTATCATTCCCATTTCCATGTCTAAGCACTATTTTTGAGAGATCAATTCTTGCATTATGAAATGACTTGTGTAATAAGGAATAAACCCTCATCTTTGGTTGAACTTCCTAAGTTTTCACAAGATTTTCATAGCTCTCCTCCATCCATACAAAATCTATTGTGTGAGTTTTTCCTCCATAATTTTGCAGTACCTAACAATAGAGATTGGAATCCCTTAGTATATGTTGGGGATATTCAACTAAGAGCTCTAATGTCATGGATTCAAAATGAAATCAGTAGAGAGGTACAAGCTAAGTCCTTTAGAGAATCAAAGGATCGAATTCTGATGTACTTAAGGCCTAAGATTAAGGATGCTAGATCTTGTTAGTTTGATTGGTTGAAAATTGCCCCATCTGAAACAGGAACCCATGTAATAAATCCTCTCAGGGATGTTGCATTTGATGGATATGAAAAGTTGGCTAAAACAAAATTACCTGAAGCTATGAAGGCTATACAGAAGAGGTGGAGTAGCATGACAGAGGATCTCAGGAATAAGGAACCACATTCACCCCTTAACTTCATCCTAGCTAATAGGCGAGCTCCTTGGTACATAGAGTTAGGCATGGTTCAACAAAGTCCTTGGCTTCCTCTTACCTTCCAGCCACCTATGCTTATGCATCCTTTGTTGGCTAACGTTGAGAATCTAAATGATCATGATATGGCAACATAAGTCAAAAGATGGGAAAAGAAAAGAACTATAAAGGGATTCTACTAGAACTTTGCAAAAGGTGGTACATGGGAAAAGGTAATTACAGATTACATAATGATTGTTAGGATAAGGAATTTCATGTTTTCTAGAGGGCCAACAAAATGCAAAGTTGGGGAAATGATGAGTCTAATCTAAAGCTTATTTAGTTCATGTTTTATATGCTTTGTTTGTTAAAGACTTAAGAACTTTGTGACCTTTTGATAAACTTATCCAGATTGCTTATAATTATGTTGTTATATGTGCGAATTTTGATGGAATTAATATATATATATATATATATATATATATATATATATAATGTGTTGGTGTAAATAAGTATTTACTATCTACACTTTACTTAAGTTTACTTAGGTTAATGCATTATTTATTATTTTGTATTATTTTATTATTTATTTAGGTGAGACACTTAGGATTTTGTGTACTCTCATGAGTTGTTTCTATAACTAGAGTCTAGTATTGGAAGCAATCCCCTCGGGGTCTTACCACACATGAAAGATCAATAGTGTAAACCAAAGAAGGAATAGAGTCAGTCACTGAAGTCGGGATATGAACCTTTTCTTTCTCTCCTCGCCTAAAAAAACTATAGGGCCAGCACTATTCTCGCAAAAGGAGTTGAACCGCTAGCCATCCAGAGCATGCATTTCTTTCATCTTGACAACACAGAAGTACACAACTCTATTTCAGCACATGGTGTCTAGAACACTGGAGTTTGCATCATTCACTAAGTTGTCATGTAGACAACATAGTTATTAGCACTCCCCCTTTTTGGCACATGTTGTCTACAACATTAATTTGTGTGATACACCATTGTAGGCTTATCCTCTCATCATCGCACTTACTTCTCTGCTTAATGGAGGATATCCCATATTTGGTGGACATGTGCCTAGTTGTATGACTTATCATGTTGCTGACTTCTATGCATTCTAGAAGCTCTCTAAAGACCTTTATATACAGGCACTCCTAGTGTACTTTCATGTGGCATTTTAAATGAATATATTGTCATTTTGATCATACTCTCTCTTTGGTCTACTGTTGTGCTTATGTTTGAGTTCCTTGATCTTGGGTGAATTCTATCCTAAGGAAAATTCTTACATGATATTAGAGCTCGGGGAGATTCTCTATACATAGTCGTTCGAGATTGTTCATGCTTCAGCACCTCGACCCAAATCTGGAGTATCTACAAAAATTGGGAGCATCTAGAGCCAGATCTGACCTCACCATTGCCTCCAAAATGTCAATTTGGTGAAGATCAACTATAAATTTTCCTATGCTGGGCTATAGTTGATCGTGAGGCAAAAAAAATTTTGCAAACTGGCACCCGAAGGCACCGATTTGCAATTTTGGGTATGATCATTTTTAGATCTAGTTAATTGAATTTTCAGATCTGATTTAATTTCATCTCTGCATTATTTTCAAAAAAAAATTTGAATTTTTTTTCCACCCAATCGGGCTAGCAGAGAAATTTTTTTTGTAGAATCGGGCAGTCACACCCTAGCTCTACAATTTCAAAGAAATATTCTTTTTTATAGGGAATATTCAATAATTGGTAGATGTATACCTCTATTTATTCAACAAATCTAACTACTCTCAATATCCATCGGTGAGCACATTAAAACCGACAATCAAACATCCCCACTGGCAACCATCAACTTCCATCGATGAGGCAACTCTTTATTTATACTCACGACATGTTTGTATTTAAACTGCTTCACAATTTGTAAACCCATGCATGTGGGATAATTCAAAAAAAACCTGGTGGCCTGCATAACACTTTTCGGCAATGTGAAGCATTTTTCGGTACTAACCGCTGCTTGCCCAAATAGGCAACCATCTAGTAACACTTGGCATTCCCCTGCAAAGACACACAACATTTTTTTCGTTCGCTTCCGTAGAGCCACGTCAACTCTACATCATTGCTGAATTAGCATGCCTATCCTAGTCTGCATTATAGTCACCCTGCCATGTCACAAGGTGACACGTAAACAATCATGATCAACGTCATAGCACATGTCAGCAACAGCTGGATGGTTGAGTCAGCGCACAATCAGCAAATTGTATACTAGCTCACTTGGACACATCAATTTTTTGTCATAATGTGCGTACAGTACGGTCATACGAATCCGTACTATCGACGTCATCATGATGTCATGTTGATGTCATCCTAGGCTTGAGAATTGCTAACGTCATCATTTTTCGAGCTCAAATTTGATGGCCATCTTACTGTCATTCCAAGCCACATTAGAACTGTTGTAACGGTCATATGACCGTCAAATTTAACCCTATCTTTGTTGATGCAACCCTTCTCCAAATTGATTTTTGATTTTGCAGTCCAACTTTGGGAGGCCATATCTCATTCATCTAAACTCCAAATCGGGCGCAATTTTTTTTGAAATTGGGTAAAATTCCCTAAACTTTTTAGTGGTGCAACTCTTTTATGATTATGGTACAAGAATTATTTAGAAATTGAATTTTTTGGCAATTGTACCTACATAATCTTGCATTTTGCAACTTCAAATGCTCTGTACGGGCACATTTGGACTCAAAAAAGATTTCATTTTTTTTAAGTGAGTTATTTTTTGTCTACTTTCTAGATCTGCAATCAAATTGTAGGGTTATGTGGACAAAAGTGTCACTTTCAAAAATAAGGCCCTTCTTTTCTTTATATTACTTCAAAATTGTTGTACATTGTAAAGTTTCAGATTTGTAATCTATTAAGAGGTTGTAACAAGCAAAATCAGAAGTCCACAAAGTCCCTCTTAATCCCAATAGCAATGCAAAAGTTTTTAAATTTTTTGGAGATGTATTCATCTCCATTGTCTGACTTTAGTATTTTTATTTTCTGTCCTGAGTGATTTTCAAATAGGGCTTTGAATTCTTTGAATTTTGATAATACTTCAGTCGATTCTTTCTATTTTAGAAAGTAGATCCAAGTTCTTCTAGAGTAATCATCAATAAAAATTACATAAAAGAGGCACTCATTAAGAGAAGGTACAAACATAGGGCTGCAAAGGTCAATGTGAATAAGTTCAAGGATGGATTTTGATTTGTGAACACTTTTAGAAAATGATTGCTTTGTGTTTTTACCTAGGGCACATCCTTTGCAAATGCTTAAGTGATTAGTTTTGAGACTAGATAAAACTTTTACAATTTTTCCTATAGATGATAATGCACGATAGTGAAGGTGACTTAGCCTTCTATGCCAAATTTCGGTAGAGTTTGATGTTTCAAGACTTAGAGCTAAGTTTTGATTAAGTTTTGATCATTACACAATCTATATAGACTTCCATCTCTGAATCCAATAGAAATGGCTTTCTTGATATTAGAGTTCTTTGGCCAAGATAGAACTTTATCCTCTTGAAAAGTGGTTCTAAATCCTTGATCAACAAGCCCAGAAATAGAGACTAGATTTCTTTTTATTCTAGGTACATGTAAAACATTTTTGAGTTGGAGAGTAATTCCTAAATTTAGGTAAATTGAACAGGAGCCAATACCTTTGATAGGATGAGTGGAGTTATCTCCAATAGTAACTTCTTCTAAGGAGTGTTCTGAGAAGGTTTCGAATTTGTCACTAAAACCGGTGATGCATTGAGATGCTCCACTATCTATTATCCACGTGTTGTTGTTTGAGTTTAATTCACTTGAAAGAGCTAATTAAATGCATAGTTTTCTTTATCTTCTGTCTCTACTTCCTCTTCTTTGATTTCTGCTAGAGCTGCTTGAATTCTTTTTCGTTCAAGGCATAATTAATGAGAGTGACCAATTTTATCACATTTGGAACATCTAACATTGGACCACTCACATTTCTTATATGATTTGTCATTTTTCCTCCCATTATGTTTGATTTTTCTTTTCTTATTAGAATTTGCATGAAGAGCTTGAATGTCTCCCTCTTGATTTATACTTAGTCCTCTTGAAACTAATCTTGATTATTTTTGTGTACATTCATTTTTTAATAATTTAAATTTAGGAAGCTCAGGTCAAGAGCTTAGGCCTCAAATAAATGTTTCCCAAGATAGAGGAAGTCCTCTTAATGCTATAATACTGAGTTCTTTGTCATCAACTCAATTTTCTATTGTTGCAAGTTGATCTTTTAATTCACAAATCCTTAGAAAGTAGGATGTAATAGATTCTCCATTTTTCATCTTTATATATAGTAGATCTTGTTTTAGAGTTAACAATCTACTAGTATTGTTGATTTCAAATGTATCTTTGATAGTAGAGAACACTTCAAACACAATCTTGAGACTGGATATGGATGGAAGAATATGATTTTTTACAGAATTTATTATAATTTGTATTGCTTTGTTATTGCGTCTTTTCCATGTTACTTTCTCTGGATCATTTTTAGGCATGGATATGTTTGTTTCTAAATACTCCTCTAATTCCATTTCTCTTAAGATTATCATGACTTGAATTTTTCATGATGAAAAATCTAATGCTCCCTCAAGCCTATCCTCTAACCTTACATGATTCACCATTTTGTTAAGAATATAATTTAACTTTTACAAATTTGAGACTTTAGATTTTAATTCTAAGTAATAGATTTTCTTATCAGAATGGCTCTGATACCATGTTAGTTTAGTGATCTCTAATAGATAAAATTATTACTGAAATATAGACTATAATTAATATCTTTACATGAGCAATGGTAGAACTAGAGATGCATAGTTTCTTCTCCCGCGTGATTGCCGAGTCTTTAACTTTAGTGCTAAGGATTGTTGAAGATTAGTGTCTTACAATGGAGATTGTTGTTAGAACATATAAGCCACCTTCCAATGAATAATGTCAAGAGTTGTCCTGCAAAATGAATGATCAGATCGTTGGGACTATAATGCCTTAGATTGATTATCTTGCCCATCGATTTGCACTTATATTTATACATGTGAAAGGTCATGCCCCTGTAGAGTCATGATTTACAACTCAATACCCCTGCAAGAAGCAATTTTCACATCACACCTTATAAAAAACCCCCAACCCTAAGCCATTTTATACAAGTATTTTTGGTGCTTTAGGTTTAAAATTAGTTACAACATGTTGGCCCAAAAATGCCAATAAAATAGTCCCCAAAAAATGGTTCTCGGGGCCTATGCCACTAAACCCTCACTCAAGGTCTAGCTAGACCCTGAATTCTATCGAGGAGTTATGGAGTATGTACAATATTTCTCTGATCAATCACCACAAATGAACAATCTCCCACTTGGGGACTGATCAGACTCCACATTAGACAATAATCTCCCACTTGGAGAGTGATCTTATACCATGAGACTCCACTCGATCAAACCACCATGGACAAAGTTGTACCTTTATTCTGTTCAATTAAGAAAACCAACCAAAGCTAAAGAGGAGTTTAGCTTCTCCTTTGCCATTACCTTTGTAAACATATCTACTAGATTATCATTTGTATGTATCTTGTCTAGCTTTAATTGTCCATCATTCAAAACTGATCGAATGAAATGTTATCATAACTGAAAGTGTTTTTTCTTTAAATGAAGCACAAAATTATTGACAAGATGAAAGACACTCTAACTATCTCTAAACAAATTATTATCCATCTGTGGGTGCTCCAATTCTTCCAATAAGATTTGAAGCCATATCATCTTCTTAGCTACCTTTGTAGCAGCAACATACTTTGCCTTTGTAGTGGATAAAGCATTGACCTTCTATAACCAAGAAACCCAACTCATTGTTGTCCCACCAACAATAAATACATATCTTGTAGCACTTCGTTTGGTATCAATATCCCCTGCCAAATTTGAGTCAACATAGCCTTGTAAATCAGTAGTAGAGCCACCAAAATGTAATATTTATTAGATGTTCCTCTCAAATATATGATAATCTATTTGACCACATTCCAATGCTCAATTCCAAGATGACTCATATACCTAATTAAAACTCCCATTGTATGTACAATAAATGGCCTCATACATACCATAACATACATAAAGCTTCCTATAGCTGAAGTATAAGGTACCTTGGACATCTTATCCTCCTCTTCTTGTGTCTTTGGCGTATCTCTTTAGTCAACTTCAAATGACTAGGTAAAAGTGTGCTGACAGCTTTGGCATTCTCCATAGAGAAACGTCACAACACCTTCTCAATATAATCAACCCGAGATAATGTCAATTTTTTGTTCTTCCTATCTCTAAATTTTTTTATGTCAAATATTTGTTTTGTTGCCCCCAAATCCTTCATAGCAAATGAATGTGTTAATTGTTGTATTAACCCCTTAATGTGATCCATGTTAGACCCAAGTATAAGCATATCATCAACATTTAAACAAAAAATGACATAGTTGTCATCATCCAACCTCTTAAAATAAATACAATAATCTAAATGACACCTATTATATCCATACTCATGCATAAAATTGTCAAATTTAAGATACCATTGTTGAGGTGCTTGCTTCAAGCCATATAAACTTTTCTTCAATCTACACACTAAGTTCTCCTTACCCTTGACCTCAGATCCCTATGATTGTGACATATATATCTCTTCATCCAAATCATCATGAAGAAATGTTGTTTTAACATCAAGCTACTCCACATGTAAATCTTCAATAGCCACAATACCTAAAGCAATGTGAATAGAAGTCATTTTAACAATAGGAGAGAATATCTCATCAAAATCAATGCCCTTTTTCTGTGCAAATCCTTTTGCAACTGATCTGACTTTAAATCTTTTCTTACCTCCATCCTCTTCTTTCAACCTATAAACCCATTTATTTTGTAGAGCCCTTTTACTTACATACAATGTACATAAACCCCAATTATTATTTTTTAGCAAGGAGTCTCTCTCTTATGTCATTGATGACTCTCATTGAATCTTTGTATCCACATGTACAACTTCATCATAACATTTAGGTTCACTAGCATCAGTTCATAAAATAGAGTACAAAAAGAGAAAATATTTTTGGAGGTCTACTTAGCCTTGTTGACCATCTAACATTCATTAGGGTGTGTGGTATTTGTTGTTGTGATTGTTGCAGAGCATGAGGGACTGCTGGAACATCTTCATTTTGAGTATCATCCAACACTACATAAGCATTTTTTTCTTGTCATATTTTTACAATAGATCTTTGTACAACGCTTTCTCATTGAATATGACATACCTACTTCTTACAATTTTATGATTTTAATCCCAAAGCATATAACCAAATTCATCAATGCCATATGTAACAAATACACATTTCTTTGACTTAGCTTCCAACATGGTTCTATTTTCAGAATCTATATGTGCAAATGCTTCACAACTAAAGGTTTTGAGAAAAGAATAATTCATCTTCTTACCAAATCATGCTTCCTCTGGAATATCATAACCCAAAGGAGTAGAGGGGCGTCTATTAATCAAATATACAACAATATTAATAGCCTCTACCCATATGTTTAAGGACAACCCAACATGTAACCTCATGCTTCTTGCACACTCCATTATTGTCATGTTCATGCATCAACCACTCCATTTTCATGTACAGTACTTGGAATTGTTTTTTGTCTACGAATACTACCAGTGGAGCTATAATCTTCAAATTCATAACTACAATATCACCACTATTATTAGATCTGAGACATTTTAATCTTTTATCAGTCTCATTTTTAACCAAGAATTTATATTTCTTAAAGTTTGAAATACATCAGATTTATGTCTAAGGAAATAAACCCATACTTTTCTAGTTGCATTATTAAAGAATGTAACATAATAATGAGAGCCACCGAGGGAAGATACTTGAGCTGGTCCCCATACATTGTATGCACAAGCTCTAATTTCTCATTTTTCTTTTCCTTCCCACTCTTCACAAAACTCACTATTTTTTGTTTTCCATACACACAAATTTCACATAAATCCATAGACACATTTCAAACCTGGTAAAATTTTCTTTGAATGAAGTAATTTCATGCATTTCTCACTCATGTGCCCGAGTATGTTGTGCCATAGCGTTGAATCATAATTTACAACAATTGTTTGTTCTCCCTGCTAAATAGTAGCAACTGTTCCTAAACATTCATTTTTATTTGAAACAATTAAAGTAGAGGGAATATTTTGACCTATACAAATATATAAGGTGCCTACTTTCACACCTTTTGCTACTTCAAGAGAACCTTTTGAAACCTTCCAATTTTTATCATTAAAAGTAATTGTGCAACCCTCATCACCTACTTGCCCTGTTGAAATTAAATTCCTACTCAACCTTGGAACATGTCTTACCTCATGTAGTAGCCAATGATTCTCATTTTGCAACTTGATCTTAACTTTTCTCTTTCCAACAATCTAACAATGTTCATTATCCCCCAAATAAACAAGCCCAAAATCTCCTTGGACATAATCAATAAAATAACCTCTATGGGTTGCAGCATGAAATGAAACCCTTAAATCTAAAAAACAAGAATCATCAACACTTTCTAGTGAAAGCACCAGTGCATCCTCTCTAGATTTGTTACTTACCATATTTGCCTTCTTGTTCCCTTCTGATTTATCTCCTACATTGTTCTTTCGATTTCAACAATCTTTCTTTTTATGCCCTAGTTTCTACAATACCATCAATCTCTTAGTCCTCTAGATTACAACCTCATTTGATTTTCCTCTTGATTTCCCATGATTTCCAGAATTACTTCACCTCTTAGTCATTCTACCTCGTCTTTGTGCATTCAAAGAACTTCTTGATGTAGATCCATCTGAGGTTTTCCTACGAGTTTTCTCACTCAAAATAACACCAATCACATCATCAAATTTTAGGGTATTAGATCCAGAAATAGAATTACTCATAGTCATTACCAGGCCATTCCAACTTTCAGGCAAAAAACACAAATCAAGAGAGCCATATATTTTTCATCAAAATTAGCGTTCACTAAAGATAATTGACTAGTAATTGTAATAAACTCATTTAAATGATCTACAATAGATCTACCTTTTGCCATCTTCATATTCAATAAACACATCATGAAAAATACCTTATTTGAAGCGAAGGGCTTTTCATATAGTTTTGCTAGGGTTTGCATCAACTCTTCCATCATCTTCACTTTTGTAATGTTAAATGTCACCGATTGTGCTAGGCTTAATCGAATACTTCCAAGTGTCTTTCTATCCACAATTTATCACTCATCATCTATCAAAATTCCATATTTCTTGGCTTTTCCTTCCAATGGCCGTCATAAATCCTTCTCATAAAGATAGTCCTCCATCTGCATTTTCCATAACTGAAAGTTTTGCCCATGGAACTTCTCAACCTTCAGCTTACCCTCATCTATCGTCGCTCTCACTCAATTGTGGGACTTTCTTATAGAGGACAACTGATAAATAACTTTGCTTTGATACCACTTGTTAAGATTAATCACAGACAAAAAATAGCAATTACATGCAAATATAACCAATATCATAAAATAATAAATCACATAGAAGAGAACACAAGAAACAAAGATTTAACATGGTTCACTCAATCCTTGGGCTATGTCCACCAAACAATGAGTCCAATAATTTTATTATCTAATGATTACAACCTTATTATAATATGTAATCCCTTACAACTCAATATCACTCCATGAAGCAATTTTTGCATCATGCCTTATAAAAAGACCCTAACCCTAAGCCATTTTATACAAGTGTTTTTGTTGCTTTAGGGTTAAAATTAGTTACAACATGTCAGCCCAAAAATGTTGATAAAATAGCCCCAAAAAAATTTCTCAAGGCCTACGCCCCCAAATCCCTGACAGTTGTGGCTGATAGGCCACAACTATATTGGGGGTTGCCTCTCCAAAACCCTCACTTAGGGTCTCGCCTAACCCTAACCCTACCAAGGAATTATGGAGTATGTACAATACTTCCTTGATCAGTCACCACAAACTAATAACCTCCCACTAGGTGACTGATTAGGCTCCACACTAGACAACAATCTTCCACTTGGAGACTAATCTTGTAGCAATGTTGCTACTCCATGAGGCTCCTATCGGATCAAACCACCCTGGACTCAATTGTACCTTTATTATGTTGAGTTGAGAAGACCAACCAAATCTGAAGATGAGTTTAGCTTCTCCCTTATTACTACCGTTGTAAACATATATGTTGGATTATCATCTATAGGTATATTGTCCAGCTTTAACTATCCATTATCCAAAACTGACTGAATGAAATGGTATCATAAGTGAATGTGTTTTTGTCTTTGAATGAAAAGCAGAATTCTTGGCAAGATGAATGGCAATCTAATCAGTCACCACAACAATTAAGAGTTGTCAATATTCTTTGCTTGGATGTGCTTCTCATATGTTGTGTGTCTTGACCTTTATGTCAAAACATTGTCTTTAAGGTGACTACTGTCATGAACTAATCCCATAGTGCTCTAGCAGTCGAGTGTGATGCATAGATGGGCTTATCCACATAGGTGGTAATTGTGTCAAGTCATCGACAAGGATTATGGAGACTCCCCCATAGTACATGTGTTTATTAAGAGGAAATGCTTGCCTTAATTTGCTATCTATTTTTAACAACTTTGGCCCTATAAAGCTTAGCTCGTTGATTAAGAGGTATCTTATGTTCTTTAATTCTTCTTGTAATTTTGTCAATGCTTTCCCTTGTAGTGTTTGCATCTCTTTAATGGGAATCCTAATGGCTTAATGTATTGTTGACACATGTATGTTGAATGTGGATACACCTGTAGGCACTAGCGTGACAAGTTGGTATGTTTTCCCCAGAATCTCATTATTTAGTACATTTCGTATGCGAGATATTAAGACTTTCTTGTACCCGTTGTTCCCTAGACGTTCCTGAGTAACAATTGGGCAAAGGGACATTTATTGTGGTCAATAATTACTCTAAGTGCAACTTCTTACTCTACCACCATTTTGTACCTTGGTGTTTCAATGTCATAGAATGTGGTTCCACCTTGATCAGATAATTTCTTTGTATTTATGAATTACATTGCAATCTCATGTAAGTTATGAAGTATTGTATTTTAGTCCCATCTATTATTTTGATCAAACTCACGCTTACCAAGCATTTCAAGTTCATCAAAATTGGTATTGTTTAAGGGACCCAATTACGAAAACAACTGACATTCATTCATCTCTTCTATTTCCATCTCTTCACTATCACTATCACTATCTTCCTCTTTTGAGGTTGTATCCATTTGATTGACACGTTTGACATTCCATACATGATAACTGTCTTCATTTAGTGACTACTAATTCACAATTATTGAACCCTTTGTAAGTCCAATTTCATTTTCTATGTCACGAAAGTGCTATACAAGAGCAACTCACTCCAACAAAATATTTCAAACATATTTGAGTCCTCGTTTGGCATATAATATAACTTTGGCTAAACATTGGTTATGGCTTTATATTTTATCTCTTTCCACTTGCAGTACTTATGATTTGGGAAGTAGGTGTAAGTTTTTGTAGATTCTACTAGTGATATCATCTACAGTTTTGGTGGTTGTTTCATATATGTATGTATGTAGGAAGCTTGTAGTTCACTCTCTTTTGTTTTCTTTGTTATCCTCTGGAATATTTTTCATCCAACATTCAAAGTTCCAAAGGGTCGACTATAGACAACAAGGGGTAATTTTTGAAGCAAGTGACACATTTCTTGTGTCCCTTTTTCACGCTCTATAACTATTTCTATCAGGAATTTTTGATATGCTACAAGGGTTGGGTTGTCTTCTTCTTGGGTTGTTGATATTCTTGTTAACATATTGGTGCATGTCTCATGTAACACCTTGCTTGGGAACCCAAGAGAAAATAAACCTAACATGTAACAAAGTTTACTGAACTAAATTATTTTAAAGTTTAAACAATATCAAATAAACCTTGTGGAATCAATATACATAAACACATCAAGTACACATAAGTAATTGCAAATACAATTTACATTCTGCCAGGGTTCCTTCACGTTCAGACACATTTAAGAAGTTTTATTAAATAGTTTAAATCTCAAGTACAATGTTCATGATCATAAAGAAATAATAGATGCATTATCTCATAAGAGAATGCATGAATACAACTGATAAAATGAAATACATCCAATGCACATGTCGCAGGGTATGCGAGAATATATACAAGTACACCAAAATACAAGATACGTGAAAACATATATACATCAATTCAATAGAAGTCTTCGAGATAAGAATAAGAATAATAATGGCAAATCTGCATCCACAAACATCCAACAACTAGCAATTTGAGGAGGACCCAAATGGTAAGAAGTCACTACCTCCCAACTGCATGGTCACCTAGTCAGGTTTCCACTCCTAGCATGCAAGGAAGATAATGAATGATCCACATACGACTAATCAATCAAAAAAAATTCCTAGGCAAGGAATCCTATAGTCAAATCTACCTCAAGAGTATTAAACTACCAAAGAAGGAAATGTAATCCAAATTGAAAGATGCTCATTCCAATACCAATACCAATACCATACACCAAACCAACATAAAGATATTGTGTATAAATCAAATATCAGAAGTCAAAAGATAAAGTCAAAGAAAGATAACCACTTCAAGTCAAAACCCACATTTCAAAGAAGGAAATGTAATCCAAATTGAAAGATGCTCATTCCAATACCAATACCAATACCATACACCAAACCAACATAAAGATATTGTGTATAAATCAAATATCAGAAGTCAAAAGATAAAGTCAAAGAAAGATAACCACTTCAAGTCAAAACCCACATTTCAAAGTACAACAACCAATCAAACACTAACAACCATTAATTAAAGTAAATCACCAACAATAAGTACATCCAACAATAAAGCACCACCAATAAATACACCACCAGAGGAAAATATAAAATCTATAGAGGAGACTTGGGCTATGTAATAGGGAGTGTCATAACATGGTCAAACTAATTGAGTTACCCTGGATTGGTCTTCTCATTAGACCTTGGACCCTCAAGCATTGAGTTACCTTGGACTGGTCACTCTGAACTCTAGACCCTCAACATGACACATGCAAAATTAGAATACTCTCTCATGAAGATGACGAAAAACCAATCATACCATACCAGAACACCCACAATGATCGAACTCGGTTCCTTAACATGCAACCCAAAAAATAAGTTGGTTCTCCTAACCCAAGTAAACATAAATGTGCCACAAAGTAAATCTCATAAATGCAACTTCCAGTTTAAAACACAAGGCTTGTCATAATATCCTAAACAAATAAACATCATAGAAGAAATCACAAAAAGAAAACCTATGTTGTACACCTTAGTTGGCCAACTAAACACTCCCAAGAAAAAGAACAATATATAACTCCAAGTAAAACATTAGGAAGAACATAGACATCCAAATCACATGGTCAAAATTACTTACTTTTGAGAAATCCGATTCCACCAATAGAATGTTGTTTTTAATCAACAAGTTATACTTAGTTTCAAAAAATGTCCCTATGAACTAAATATTTAAATCCATTCAAAGTCTTATTCACAGAAAAACTCAAGTGTTATAAACCAATAAAGTCATCATGTGTAAATCGATGTATCAAGCTTCATTGGAATAATAATAATATTTAATATAATAATCCTAAGTATAGAATTTATAATTTGAAAATCAAGATTAAATTTATTATAAACTAATTCTAATATTTAACAATCCAAATTTTAAATAAATAAATACAATTTAAACATACCTTAAATAAAATATAGTTTTATCTATTTATAAACTGAAATTCATATTTAACAATCCAAATTCTAAACAAGTAAATACAATTTAATCATATCTTAAATCAAATATAATTTTTAAAAACATTTAATAATAAATAAAATTTATATTAAAAAAATTATTTAAAAAAATAAATTTATATAAAAAATAAATTATTTTTAAAAAAACTTGTTTAAACCCCAATGGGGTTAGAGCATTGTCGTAGGGCAAATCATGTGTTGCCTTTGCTAGCCACGACTTGTCTTTGACCGATGTGTGCAACCAAGGCAATCGCAACCTAGGGTGGGGCTTGGGACGGCTTGCCCCAAAAAAAACAATTATTTTAAAATTTTAATTTAATTTTTTTAATTATATATATATATATATATATATATATATATATATATATATATATATATATATATATATATATATATATATATATATATGTTGAATTCTATGACAATAGCCTGGTAGACAAACTTTCCAACAAGTTATATATTATTATTATTTTTTGACTGGTAAGAGGCTGAAGCCATGATTAATTATTATGTGTTATGATTAAGTTATTATTATTTTTTAAGCACTCGAGTAGATTCAAACCTAAGATCTCTTGGGTAAGAGGCTCACAATTTACCGTTGTGTTGTAGGCTCTTGCCTAACAAGTTATATATTATTATAATTAATTAATTAATTAATATTTTTTGGTAAATAAAAAAAGGAGAATTCAAACAAATAAATGATTAAATCTAATTAATTTTTCATGAAACCCTAGCCAAACAAATTCATTTTCTCCCTAAATTTTTCTTTTGGAGAAACAAATAAGAATCTCATTTCGTTCACACATATCCGAGATAATAAAATAGAATGACAAATCAAAATTCAAGCATCGCGAAGATGTGAAGCAAATAGATCTTTTCAAATGAAACATACTATTACGAGTTTCAAACCCTACCTCATATTGATGCTAACAATTTGGCATGAGGCTCTTGCTAAATTAAAACCCTTCAAAGCTTCTAAAATTCCTCTTGTCCAAGATCCGAGAGTTGCTCCCCAAAAACCTGTGTGAAATGATAACCAAAAACCTCTAATACAAAACCCTAACTCCCTGTAGTGTTTCGGTCTCTAAAAGCCCTAAAATCTAATTCTTTTATTTTATTATTCTATTCATGCATTTTTACTCACTTTTTAATTTAAAGTATTCTTTTATTTTATTTCCCACTTTATTATTAAATGTAAACTCGATAACAATTTTTATTTATTATTTTAATCAATAAAGATAACTAAAGTGCATTATTAAAATTGTAAGAATTTTCCTAAGGGCAAAATTCACCCAAGAACTAAGAATTCAAACACAAGCACACAGTAGACCAAAGTAGACAGAGTATGATCAGAATAACAATGTATTCAATAATTGTCTCATTATAGAGTACACTAGGAGTGCCCGAATATAAAGGCCTCAGGAGAGCTTCTAGAATGCATAGAAGTTAGCATCATGATGTGTCATACAACCAAGCACATGTCCACCAGATATGGGTTATCCTCCATTAAGCACGGAAGTAAGTGCGGTGATGAGAGGATAAGCCTACAAGAGTGGGACACTCAAACACAAGCACAAGCACCCAGTAGACCTCAAAATTGTAAGAATTTGCCTAAGGGAAAAATTCACCCAAGAACTAAAAACTCAAACACAAGCACACAGTAGACCAAAGTAGACAGAGTATGATCAGAATAACAATGTATTCAATAATTGTCTCATTATAGAGTACACTAGGAGTGCCCGAATATAAAGGCCTCAGGAGAGCTTCTAGAATGCATAGAAGTTAGCATCATGATGTGTCATACAACCAAGCACATGTCCACCAGATATGGGTTATCCTCCATTAAGCACGAAAGTAAGTGCGGTGATGAGAGGATAAGCCTACAAGGGTGGGACACGCAAAACAGTGTTGTAGACACCATGTGCTTAAATAGAGTTGCGTACTCCTGTGTTGTCTACATGAAAACTCTAAAGGTGTGCAAACTCGTAAGTGTCTCACAAATAAAAATAATAAAATAATGCAAAATAATAAAATAATGCATTAACCTAAGTAAACTTAAGTAAGTGTAATAATTGAATACTTATTTACACCAACAAAAATGTCACTCAAATTAAATCCATATTAATTAAATAAACAAATTAAAATAATATTCAATGTTTAATATTTAATATTTAATATTAAAATTCTTTTATTTTAATTTTCTAAGTTAGGACTTTAAACTAAATCTTTTAATTTTTAATTTAGTTCAAGTATTCCAATAGTTCCAATAAATGAATAATCATCTTTTAAATTATTTTTCTTCCTTTTTTCTTAAATTAAATAACACTTAATAGTTCAAATATCAATGACTAATTCAAAAATCATAAATAAACCTTCTACTAAGCATATCATAAAGTCAAACCACATGAAATGCATGAGGAAAATCAACCAAAGTGAAAATCAAATCACATATGCACAGAAAGACTCACGAGTTTAAAAAGAGTAGACAATTAGTTACAAGTCCTCATTGCAGGAAAAGTATTAAGGCTATGGTTGGGATTGGACCTGATCATTATCTTCCCATTCTTACCACTGAGATTTTTGCAATAGGGCACACTCATTCTAGCAATTCAGGGAAGTTAATGTCTAGTACTTGCATCCTGCATAAAAGACGAGCATGTACATGTGCATATATATATATATATATATATATATATATATATATATATATATATATATATATATATATATATATATATATATATAAGCATGCAATGGTAGAGAGTGGTACATCATGTAGATCCCGACTAGTAGGTGACTACACCTCCCTCCCTTAACCACATCAGACATGTCAGACATAAAAGTAAAACAGACACACACACCATACACATGCAAGTATGGCGTAAATACCATAATAAATCATAAGTCGAATCATCGAATGCTCAGATATAACAAATCATTATCAGAAATATAAAATAATCATCGTTTAGAGACCTATCATCACAGATAACTTTAGTGACATATATTCACCAAAATGTTGAATTTCACTCGTTGGAGACTTTGAATTTGGCAAATAAATTGCACTTTCAAGGTGGCTATGTCGCCTTCAATTTATGAAAATTGGGTCCCATGCTCAGACCAATTGCCAATAATGATATATAATTTTTATTTTTTTGGTGATGACTTCGCTAATAAAATCTAATCTTTCCACATGGTAAATTGAATATTTTCGCCTACAATTTCTTAGGGTTGTCTTATTCGATGGTCACATTCACCAATATGTGGTAAAACTTTAGGTTATGTTATATGTTAAGTACATATACTTGACAGTGTCTCTATTCCGAATACTTTCCAAGTAAGTTTTTATCATTTTAATCTTTGGCCCAAAATAGATTTGATTGTGGATAGGTGTCATTATTCTGAAGAGTTTATGTAAAACTTGTTGTTTTTTACTTGAAATAGGATTTATACCATAGATTTATGATCATCTAATGATTATTAAAATGAGTTAATTTTCTTGAGATGACATAAAATTATGGTTTCTAGGTAATTGTACTTTTGGTCGCATGTTTCTTCAATAATTAAAGATTCATCAAGGTTTTACAAAATTTTCATACGAAAAAAAAAATTGCCAATGAAATTAATTTTTTCCTCGTTTTAAAAAAAAATTGCTAATAGAAATTAATATTTTCCCCCTAAAATTATGTTGGATTCACCAAGATTTTATACATTTTTTGAAAAGGGGGCTTCTTAAAATTATCCCTACCTATCATATGACGTCACCATAAGAGCAATCACATTTACTAACTAAGAATCATTAAAGCATCATTAGTGCGCAAGTAATGATTCATCAATCAAAACATGAAGTATAATCAACTAAGTAATCATCCCTACTATAAATGTAATCCAAGTCATGAAATAATGTCACGTAATTGTAAATCAAATGTCTTTGAAACTAGCACATGCATGAAATAGGCCTAAAAAGGTCTGGCAATCATGATTGAAAAGAAAACTATGGGGTGGGCATTACATACACCCCCCCCCCCAAAATTAGGCGTACTCCTAGAAGCCTACTACAAAGCCATGAAACTCAATGTGTCGACCCTCTTGGACCCTTCCCTGTTGTAGGAGGATGAGACCTTGTTGCAAATACCCTCTAAGATCTACTCGCATCCCCAATTGTAGGTTCCAAAGTGCAGGCCTTGGACTCGAGAAATGAGGTGCACACTTGGGACAATTGGTCTCTTTATGACCATGTTGTATACAAGAGTAGCAATCTCCACGAAATCCTCCCTGAGCTCCAAGTGCATGAGACTAGTGTAAACTACCCATGCTAGCATCATGGCTGTGACCCTAAGAATCTCGATTTGATCTGTTGTGCATGTTACACTATTATTTGTGATAGTTCCTTGATTGTGAACCACCACTACTACCATGGAAAAACTGCTTTCTCTGCTGCTCCTAATTACCTTTAGAGAGGGTGGGAGGGTTCTTAGAGATCCCAGCTCCCTGAGACTAGTTTCCCTTAGGTGGTCCTAAGTAAGAAGATCCTTTAGCTTGAATACCTGGTAGACCACCCTAACCCAAATTCACACTAGCCTTGACCAAAGTATCTTGGAAAACTGCATCCTTAAGGGTTTTGGGTTGGAAAACCTTAACACCCACAATGATGTTATCATTAAGTCCTCTAATGAAATGTTGGACCATCAACAATGAGCTATCATTGATTCCTAAATAACACATAAGCTCGAAGAACTTTCATTCATACTCCACCATGGTCAAGGTACCCTGTCTCAAGTCATGAAACTCATCTACCCTTTGCTACTACCACTGCTCTGATAGGAATCACTCGCAGAAGTGTTCAAGGAACAACTCCCACACGACAACCTACATATCTACCCCAAGTTTCTTCTCCTTTGTCTTCCACCAAATGGCTTCAAAGACCTCCAAGTAAGTGATTTCATATCTTGCTTTGACGTTGGAGTCAAAGTCTTGCATGGAAAAGGACCTATCTATTGCAATTAGCCAATTTTCAGCATCAAGCCTAGTAACTTGTTCATTAAAAGACTTAAGTTTGACCCGCATTAGGTTCTTCATCTGCCTGAACTAGATGGATTCCCTTCTGCCCTCTAGGTTCCCTCTTCTAGGACTCCTAGACCTATCTATCTCCATGTTCTAAATGATGTGACACCTCGTGGTGAACTCTTTCTTACAAAGGTAATCGCTCTAGGATCTCTTTAACCAAGTCTCTAGTGGCAGGCCCTTCTAACTCAGCATAATGTTCATCACTATTGCCCCCTCTAGCCTCTTCCTGAATAGGGTCCTCTGTATGAACTAAGGGAGGGCTATGATGACTACCTCTCCCATGAGCTCTACTATGTCCTGAGCTATGATCCCTAGTAGTGAATTTAGAACTAGAACCCATCTCTCCTACAACACCCAAACACAAGAATGACATCTTAGAATCCATGAGAAACATAAGTTCATAACCCATAAATAGAAAGAAAGAATCTAGAATGAAAGTCTTATAAGTTCTCTAGTTTCATGTTTAGAAATTCTATCATTTTAAAGTTTATTGTTCAATTGCTTGGATTCAAGTTTTGATGTCAATAAATGTTCGTTGTTTAATCTTATTCCAAGTTTACTAGTAGTTCAAGTGACGGTGCACAATACGCCCAAAGTTCTCAGTATTAAAACTCGGGCTCTGATACTAGATGTAATGCCCCACTCGAAAACCAAGAGAAAATAAACCTAACATATAACAAATTTTACTGAACTATTTTTTTTTGAAAGTTTAAACAATATCAAAGAAACACTATGGAAGCAATATACACAAACATATCAAATACACATAAGTAATTGCAATTACAGTTTCCATTCAAGGGCTCCTCCACATTGAGTCGCATTTAAGAAGCTTTGTTAATTAGTTTAAATCCCAAGTACAATGTTAATGATTGTAAAGAAATAACAGATACATTATCTCAAGAGCAAATGCATGAATACAATTGATACAATGAAATACATCCAATGAATATCATCCATTGCACATGTTGCAAGGTATGTGAGAATAGATGCAAGTACACCAAAATACAAGATACATGATGACATATACACATCAACTGAATAGAATTCTTTGAGATAAGAATAAGAATGATAATGGTACATTTGCATCCACGAACATCCAACAACTGACAATCTGAGGGGGACCTAAATGGTAAGAAGACACTACCGGTGTGGTCACCTAGTTAGGCTTCCACTCCCACCGTGTAGGGAAGATAATGAATGATCTACATTGGGATAATCAATCATAAAATACTCCTAGACAAGGAATCCTTATAGCCAAATCTACCTCAAGGGTATTAAACTACCAATACCATACACCACGTCAACATACAGATATTATGTATAAATCAAATATCAGAAGTCAAAAGGTAAAGTCAAATAGAGGTAACCACTTTAAGTCAAAAGCCACATGTAAAAAGTACAACAACTCATCGAACACTTACAACCATTAATGAAAGTAAATCACCAACAATAAGCACATCCAACAATAAAGCACCATAAATAAATACACCACCAGAGGCAAATACAAAATCTATAAAGGAGACTCATGCCACATACTAGAGAGTGTCATCACATGGTCAAACTACTTGAGTTACCCTAGACTAGTCTTCTCATTACACCCTAGACCCTCAATTGAGTTACCCTGGACTAGTCACTCTAGACCCCAGACCCTCAACATGACACATGCAAAATCAGAATACCCTCTCATGAAGACGAGGAAAAACTAGTCATACCTCTCACTAGGTATCATTCCATTCCCATCCTTAGCCTATATGAGCACTTAAGGCATGGGCAAGGCAATATCTCTAACTTATCTTTCCCAATTATTAATTACTAGATTATCACTTATTACATAACTTACAATAGATTACCCTGGTACTACCCACATTGGGTCCCAGACCCTTACTACAAGTCACTCCCAAAGACATGTAACTAGTCAAACTCTCCTAGGCATATAAATCACAATTGTGTCACATACCACCACACCCATAATTATCGAACTTAGTTCCTAAACATGCAACCCGAAAATAAGTTTGTTCTCCCAACCCAGGTAAACATAAATGCACCATAAAGTAAATCTCATAAATGCAAATTTTTGTTCACAACACAAGGCTCATCCTAATATTCGGAACATATAAACATCATTGAAGAAATCACGAAAAGAAAACCTCTGGCGTATGTCCTAGTTGGCCAACTAAACACTCACATGAAAAATAACCATCATGAAAAGAACGATATATAACTCCAAGAAGAACATAGACATCCAAATCACATGGTTAAAATCACTTATTTTTTAGAAGTTTGGTTCGACCAATAGAACATCGTTTTTAATCAACAAGTTATACTTGGTTTCAAAATTAAATAATGTTCCTACGAACTAAATATTTAAATCTATTCAAAGCTTTATTCACAAACAAATTCAAGTGTTATAAACCAATAAAGTCATCATGTGTAAATCAATGTATCAAGCTTCATTGGAATAATACTAATAATATTTAATATAATAATCCTAAGTATAGAATTTACAATTTAAAAACCATGCTTAAATTTAGAATAAACTAAATTTAATATTTAAAAATTCAAATTTCAAATATATAAATACAATTTAAACATAACTAAATTGAATATAATTTTATCTATTTATAAACTAAATTTAATATTTAACAGTTCAAATTCTAAATAAGTAAATACAATTTAATCATATCTTATATAAAATTATTTTATCTTTTAAACATTTAATAATATATCAACTTTATATAAAAATATATATTTTTAAACATTTAAATAAAAAAATTATATTTATATTATGTTTATTAGGATAATTTCCACAGCAAGTCAAATTGTGATATTAATATCAGGATTTAACTATGTGATTTTGAGTCAAACTCATTGATCTATGTTTCATGAGTAGTAATTTAACATGAATCCATCTCTCATGAGCATAAATGGAACACTTATCACTCATTGGATCTAGGTGATGCTCACAAGGGTGAAGCACTAGGACTTTTTGGGAGGTCATCCATCCCAGTACTACTCAAGCCTGAGCGCGCTTGACTATGGAGTTTCGTCCATAGTTAAACCCAAAGCTTGCAACCCCATTATATTATGTTTACAAGAAAATAATGAACAAGGAATCAAAAACAACTAATTTGCATTCGGAACTCGAAAAATTTATAGCAAGATCTTTCTAATGAAAGGGAAAGCTCATGGATTAAAAGATGTGAATGCTATAAGGCAAAGACAATGTCATGTTACAAAATCTAAATTTATTGCTCCTTTTGAGAAGAATAGCTGTAACTTTTTTTTATTTAATATAATTGAGGGCTTCGGCCTTTTACCGATAAATAAAATAAAATAAATAAATAAAAGTTATATTTAAAAAAAAACTTGTTTAAACTTCAACAGGGTGACGACATTGTTGTATGGCAACACATGTGTTCCCTTTGGCAGCCACATCTACTTTAGGCAAGCATGCAACCAAGGCAGTTGCGACCTGGGGTGGAGCTTGGGATCTCTAGCCACCAAAAAAAAATTAATTTTTTATATAAAATTACAAAATAAACAAATTATATATATATATATAGTTGAATTCTATTACAACAACCTAGTAGATGAATTTTCTAGCAAGTTTTATATATATATATATATATATTGGTAAATAAAAAGAGGATAATTTAGACAAATTGTAGATTCAATTTAATTAGTCTTCTATCAAACCCTAGGCCAACAAATTCATTTTCTCCCTAAATTTTTCTTCTGTAGAAACAAATAAGAATCTCATTTCGTTCACACAGATCTGAGCTAATAAAATAAAGTGACAAATCAAGATTCAAGCACCCAAAAGACACAAAGAAAACAAATCATTAAAATGAAATCATACTATTGTGGGTTTCAAACCCTACCTCACACTGATGCTAACAATCTAGTAACCTATTGAACCCCTTGCTAAACTAAAACCTTTCAAAGCTTACAAAATTCCTCTTCCCCAAGATCCAAGAGTTGCTCCCAAAAACTCTGTGTGAAATAATGACCGGAAAACCTCTAACATAAAGCCCTTACCCCCTTTTTGGGCTTCTGTCTCTAAAAACCATAAAATATAATCATTTTATTTAAATATTATTTTCATGCATTTTAACTCACTTTTTTAATTTTAATTATTCTGTTATTTTATTTCACACTTTATTGTTTAATGCAAACTCGATAAAAATAATTATATATTATTTTAATCAATAAAGATAACTAAAGTGCATTGTTTAAATGCAACTCAAATTAGATCCATATTAATTAAATAATCACACTAAAATGATATTTAATGTTTAATATTTTATATTAGACAAGAGCCTACAACATAATGGTAAATTGTGAGCCTCTTAATTGGGAGGTCTTGGGTTGAAATCTACTCGAGATTAACTAATAATTAAAATAATTAATCACAACAAATAATAATAAACCTTGGCTTCGGGCTCTTACTGATAAAAAAATGTTTAATATTTAATATTTAATTTCTAAATTCTTTTAATTTAATTTTCTAAGTTAAGACTTTAAATTATATCTTTTAATTTAGCCCAAATATTCTAATAGTTCCAATAACTAACTAATCATCTTATTTATTTAATTTTATTTTTAATTAAATAATATTTAATAGTTCAAATATCAATGATTAATCCAAAGACCATAAATAAGCATTCTACCAAGCAAATCACAAAGTCAAACCACATAAAATGCATAACAAAAATCAACCAAAGCAAAAATCAAACCACATACACACAAAAAGACTTACAAGTTTAAAAAGGATAGACAATCAATTATGAGTCGTCCTCCTTGTAGAACAAATATTTATGCCATGGCTGGGATTGGACCTGATCATTATCTTCCAATTCTTACCAATGAGTTTTTGTGATAAGGCACACTCATCCTGGCAACCCAAGGAAGTTGATGCTCGGTACATGCATCCTACATAAACAATGAGCATGTACATATACATATATTTTTGAACTGAACAAACAATGGCAGGGAGTGGCACATTGTGTAGATCCTGACTAGTAGGTGACTATGACTCCCTCCATTAACCACATCAGACACGTTAGACGAAAAAGTAAAATAGACACACACCATACACATACAAGTATGGGGTAAGTACCATAATAAATCACAAGTCAAATCATCGAATGCTCAAATATAACAACTCATCATAATAAATATAAAATAATCATCATTTAGAGACCTATCATATGACATCACCATAAGAGCAATCACATTTACTAACTAAGAATCATTAAAGCATCATTAGTGCGCAAGTAACCATAATTATCCATCAACATGTGAAGTATAATCAACTACATAATCATCTCTAATATAAATCTAATCCAAGTCATGAAATAATGCCACGTAATTGTAAATCAAATATCTCTGAAACTAACACATGCATGAAATAGGTTTAAAAGAGTTCGGCAATCAGAACAAAAAAGAAAACTACAGGTAGGCATTACATCTCAGATATCTTCTTTGCTTTTGATGCATTTTTGACAATGTACTTGAGAACCAGAGCTTGCGAGACAACAGGTTGACAATCTATATTAACTCTCCATATTGATAGCATGCCATAGTTGTGTATGTTGACACTACTTATATTATTTCTTGCAAGTTCATGCTTTTTAATCCCATTACTATCACAAGACAGTTGTGTATTAACATTCCATTTTTTCACCCTTTTTTCGTAGGCATGTCCCCTCTCTACCTTTTGTGTGTCGTTGGACACAATTGACAATGTTTTCATAATCATCATTTGGATCCACAATGAGTATCTCAGTCATGTTTAGCAAGAAGGGGCCAGCCAATGGAGAGCGAAAAAATTGTAATGTTTTTTTGTTCTGTAGTGCAAGGGTTCCAAGCACATACGTACTTGTCAAATAATTGTTTTTCCCTTCTGATTTTTGCATCATTCTTCCAATCAAGTTTGTCCATGTCTGGTACATTAGGGAGCCAATTAAATCCATGTATGTGTGTGGTTCCTCTATGTTGTCATTCATATCTATACTAATAGTCGTTAACACTAAGAAAATTTTCAATATCTTCTTCATGAAAGATTGTGAATCATTGGTGTAGGTATAATGCTATAATGCAAGGGTTGTTAATCATGTTTTCCAATCATCGTTTGCTTGATAGCATATTAACATGTGCATCTTTTCAGAACAAGCATTGTAAATCAGGCCACTTCATATATGTCACACTTAGTTTGAAGAATAATGTGGATGATCCTAATTAATTAATCATGTTTGTTAGATCTGAACGAATGTTTGTTCTAATATGGTCTTGTATCTTTGATTGTAGATCCATGGTGCATAAGTTCTTCAGCAAGTTGTGTGTCTAGGACATTTGTAAAGTGTGAACAAAGATTTTCAATGGTAACTGGTATATGACCCTCTACATTGCTCTTGATAAATACTATGGCGAGACTTTGACTACAATAACATGTCATGAGATTGTAGATGTAATATCAGAATTGTGGATGTCTTCAAAATCTTTGGTCATGATAGCACATAAGGTCTAATGCGAATTCATGAATTTTCGCCTCTCTTATTCATGGTTGTTACATCCCAATTTTTGACCGAATTTAAAATGTTCATATATCCGTTGAGGTTGACATGAAGTTATTTGATAGTTAAATTTTTTATAATCCTACACAATGGTAAGATGGTTAGTTGTTATAATTTCATATGAAGATAACATGCTAGTTGATTATTTATCATGAATTCATGGAATTGAAAAGGTAATTAACTGTTATGATTATTTATGATTAATAACTTTTTATGGTAATAAGATTTAACTATGGAGAATTTCCTTGTAGGGAGCACGTCAAAGGGTTGGAAGCATTGTCAGAAAAGAATTGGACACATTGGACACAGGAGCATCACCATCATTGGTCAAATAGGTATGAATCATGAATTACCATGGTTCAGGACCTAGTGATTACATAACAGGATACACACATTAGACACGCATGAGCTATTAAATAAACATTTAAAATATTAATCATTTTAAGTTAATTAATGCATACCTCAAGTGGCTTTTGGTTGACTTTTCCACCACATCATTATAATACATATATATGTACATACACATAGATATAAATTAAAGGTGACATCATAGTATTATTTTTATACAAGATTTTATCTATTTAATACGTACATTTAAATACATGTATAAGAAGATAAAATAAACTTTCCAAAATAAAACATGTATTTATATATACATATTTGAAAAGTACGACATTGGATAAACATTTACTACGTGTCACCTTAATAAGATATATTTACGTGCAAGAAAATAAATATGTTTATAATATTCTTTTGATTTATAATTTTCAAGTTCTTTTCCATTTTTTTTAAAAATTTCCTTTTAAGAGGTTGAAATGAACATTTGGCATTTGATATCGATGAATCAAGAAGACAAATCTTTCAAAATGTTCATAAGTTATAGCTTGCTTCTTTGAATACCTTTATTTATGAAGCCGTGAGAAACCATAGGACATCATGAATTGAATTCTCCTCCCTCACAATTTGATCTTTGAATTTCTTACCATGTTATTTTCTTCACTTTACCTTTGCTGGAAGTCGTGATTGATAAGCATTCTGAGTTTGCGTTTAGAATATCTCACGAGAAGGGATTGGTTGATAGTGTCCAACAAAAGCTCATCTATTTCACAAGCTAATTTTTGAATGAAATATAGTATTATTTTTTATCAATTGCTACTGTGCGTGTATTTACAGCACCAAGGATTCTTTCCATAAAATGTCGTACATCGTCTATGTTTAATGTCACTGGATAGTTTCTTAGTGAGTCAAAACTTCCCAAGTTGAGTCAAGAACCATTGATCATGATATGTTTTTGCATCTTTATATTACTAATGTATAACAAAATTGAATGATATTCTTTTGCAAGCCTTAAGTTTTCCCTGAGTCATATAAGTTGTGATGTTTTGAAACATGAAATATTATTATATCAATTGAGGAATCAATAGAATGAGTTGGCTAAACTCTGAGATTTAAACACCTGGGACTCACCCGGCTATATGGCCATGGAAGAGATGAAGAGATGATAAATAAATCTACAAATAACATAGAAGCAAAATCAGATGTGCCATAACAAATATATAACTATTATTTTTAAAAATAAAGAAATAATTTAATAGCTCATGCATGTCCAATTCATTCTCTGTTGTCAAGTTGAGTGGTGTGATTAAGTACCAGAATGCTTAGTGGCTAACAGGGTGTTCCATGTCTAATCCGGGTAGGGAGGGCCTTTCTAGTTAGAGAAAGTGTGGAGATAAGTTTAAGGTCCGTGGTTGGAAGTTTAAGCCCCTGACAATGTTTCCCCTTTCCATGAGATGCCAGGACGTGCATCAGATAAAGATGAGTAGTCAAACATTTATTGGTAACAGGTATTTTTATTTTTATGATTTTATACAAGTAGAAGATATGATGGATTAATTTATATCATTAAATTCAGTTATTTCATTTGATAAAAGTAACCTTTCTCATCAATGTAATTGGTAACCAATTTGATCGGTTGATCTTCCAACTGAATATGAAATATATCTATAGGATTGTTTTTTCAATCTTTCATTTATAAGAATAATGATTATGAGCAAATCTTCTAATTTTATATTATTGCTATAGTTAGCAATAGGAAGAAAAGGAATAAAATAGTGGTATTTGATGCCCTAAATGATATAGTGGTATCTAACATCTCAAATGATATAGTGATATATGATGCCCTAAATGATCCAATGGTAATTGACACCTTAAATGAAACAGTGGTATCTGACCTCCCAAATGATACAGTGGTATCTGACCTCCCAAATGATACAGTGGTATCCGATGCCCTAAATGATCCAATGGTAATTGATGGCCTAATTGATAGAGTGGTATTTGATGCTCTAAATGAAATATTGGTATTTGTCATTATGATAAAGTAGTATAGCTATTTGCTTCTTAAGAAGTATTTTATGGACTAACCTGGGTTTTGCAAAAGCACTCTAAGATGGTTTTCGGTTTTGAATTCTACAGTATGTAGATTTTAAATTCCTTGGTAAATTCGTTGATGATGTTTTTAATTGTCAGTTATGAAATTTCATTTAATTGATTGTAATCGTTAATTGCATTCTCATGAATGTAATTGAAATAATTGTCTTTCTGTGAAAATGAAGTAATAATTGTATTTCTTTGATATGTTAGTTGTTAGTTAAGACTTGGAAAAAGTGGTTGTCACATATGGTATCAGAGCGTTGGGTTCAACATTGAAACCTTGGGCCCAACACTATTTCTAAAAAAATTAATAATATAATGTGGAAAATGATTTATTTTTTGTGTTTGAATATTTTATAATCAGGCTGGAAAAATCCCATCGAGAAATCATCTAGAATGTCAGGAAGGGCAAAGATGATGGTGTGGTCCATATGAAATGCATAGAAGTATAAACTGCAAAATCATAAAGATGAATCAGAACTAAGGAAAATGAAATGATTGGCAAGTCGAGTGGCAGTAATCAAGGTTGTTCATTTGCCCATCTAAATCCTTGGCCAAGGTTGTTCAGAGGCATGCTTGCCAAATTTGAACACAAGATGTCGGTAGTGCTAGTGAATCAGGCATGTCTGCCTATTATTTAGCGGACATTCTAAAACCAATATGCTTGGGTGCTAGGACCAGAATGGTACATGTGTCTTATCCCAGGAGGGAGGGCCATTCTCAGTAGAGAATGAGAAAATTAAACTAGGTCCAAATGTTGAGGCTTGCACAGTACAAACCAACTGCTATAACCTTGATGCGATGTTAACTAAACCTTGAGGATGGCAAGATATTTCTTTTCAATAACATGTTCCCAACATTATGCTTTATGCAATTACATTGTTGTTCTTATGAAATGGTAGTTAATATTTTGTTATCCATTTTTGGACTTGAACTAAAGGAAAAATAAAATTTGTGAACCATGATTTTGAGAATTTTTCTAATTTAACAATGATAATCCTTTTTTCTCTTGATTAAACGACAAGTAGGCCATTTTGTGCTTCAGTATGGAGTAACCACACTTGCATAACTGAAACTATCAATGATTATTTATAGATGTAAACTTTTGTTTGACTTGAGTTTTTCCTTGGAACATTACACTGACAAGATGGGCATGAAAGACTAGGTCACACTAATGGAAAAGATAAACTTCCAAATATTTACAGGTGAATGATGAGCATGCTCGGATGAGTTACTCAATATGAACCCTATGTAAAAAAAATTCAGAGGCTTATGATCAATCCAAGGATTGGTTGAGCTAAGAAAATTCAGCATGATAGGTAGAGTTTCATGAAAATGTAAGAGTTTTTGTAGACTTAGAGTCTAAAATAGAATATGGTAGACAAAACATTCAAGCATCAAGTTGCACCTCGTCTCAAGATCTGCATGTGGGCATGTAGTCCAAGTGCTAAGAGATTGGGATACATATAGTGTGCTACCTTGTTAAACATAACCTCCATTATTTTGATTGATGATCTTTCATAATATATAATGTTTCTATCTTTTAACACACTGCTATACACGTATAGTACACATGCGATGTTGACTTTACATACTGAGCTGTTGTATATTGTTTTGGAGATGAAATGAATATTCTATCATGAGATGATTATTCTAATGAAGTGTTATTGTGATAAGATGGGCATTAAGGTCGAGTTACATAAATGGAAAAACATGGATTTACTAATTTTTTTCAGGGGATCTATGAAAAATGATTTACTCATTAATGAGTGCCATATGCCAAATGATATGCATGAGTGATTTAGATTATATGATCAAGTTATGATCTAGAACATGTTAGTTGAGGAATTAAATTTTTGAATACTTATCTTACTCTTAGTTATTGAACACTAAAAATTCTCTTATGAAGATATCAATATGAAAATTGAACTAACGATATGGTGAGTGTCTACATGAGTAAGACAGGAATATGAAAGAGTATCCTAAAAACATGATCAACTCAAGTGATGTTGATATGACCATAAGTACGGTACAGTAAACTCAAGTGAGTGTGTGTTTCATTTTTTATTTTATAATATTATGGAGGCATTTTTCTAGAAGCATTGAGGTAAAGGAATAATAGACCTTGAATTTTGATCATGACCTAGATTTTGGTTCAATTTTGAAAAGGAATGATATCATGATGCTATATATACATCTTGTATTTGGAATATTCTTTTAGTATCTAAAAATTTTAGAGATCATCGATGATGATGAAACACAAAAGGGAATGGTACATTACATTCCAAATTTTGACCCAATTTTAAATGCTCCTTTATAATGTTCATTACAATTTCAAGTTCATCAAGGACGATGAATCACAAGGGGAATGGTATGTTACATCACAATTTTCGACCCAATTTAAAATGTTCTATAACTGTTGAGGTTCACATGAAGTCAGTTGATAGTTAAATTTGTTATAATCCTACAAAATGATAAGATGATTAATTTTTATAATTCCATATGAAGATAACATGTCAGTTGATCATTTATCATAAATTCGTTGAATTGAAAAGACGGTTAGCCGTAATGATTATTTAAGATTAAGAATTTGTTATGGTAATAAGATTTAACTGCGAAGAATTTCCTTGTAGGGAGCACGTCAAAGGGGTGGAAGCATTGTCAGAAAAGAATTGGGCACAGGAGCATCACCATCACTGGTCAATGGGTATGAATCGTGAATTACCATGGTTGAGGACCTAACACTTGCATGACAGGATACACACATTAGACACACATGAGCTATTAAATAAATATTTAAAATATTAATCATTTTAACTTAATTAAAGCATACCTCAAATGGATTTTGATTGACTTTCCACCACATCATTATAATACATATATGTACGTACACAGATATAAATTAAAGGTGACATCATAGTATTATTTTTATACAAGAGTTTATCTATTTAATACACACATTTAAATGCATGTACAAGAAGATAAAATAAACTTTCCAAGATGAAACATGTATTTATATATACATATTTGAAAGGTACGACATTGGATAAATATTTACTATGTGCCACCTTAATAAGATATATTTACGTGCAAGTAAATAAATATGTTTATAATATTCTTTTGATTTATAACTTTCAAGTTCTTTTCCTTTTAAGAGGCTGAAATGAACATTTGGCATTTGATATCGATGAATCAAGAAGACAAATCTTTAAAACCGTTCATGAATTATGGCTTGCTTCTTTGAATACCTTTATTTATTAAGTCGTGAGAAACCATAGGACATCATGAATTGAATTCTCCTCCCTCACCATTTGATCTTTGAATTTCTTGCCATGTTATTTTCTTCTCTTTACCCCTCTACTGGAAGTTGTGATTGATAATCACTCTGAGTTTGCATTCAGAATATCTCACGAGAAGGGATTGGTTGATAGCGTCCAACAAAAGCTCATCTATTTCACAAGCTAATCAAGTTATGTGGTCGGCATACCATATTCAAATGAAATATAGTATTCTTTTTTTATCAATTGCTACTGTGCGTATATTTACAACAGCAAGGATTCTTTCCATAGAATGTCGTATATCATCTATGTTTAATGTCACTGGATAGTTTCTAAGTGAGTCAAAACTTCCCAAGTCGAGTCAATAACCATTGATCATGATATATTTTTGCATTTTTATATTACTATTGTATGACATAATCGAATGATATTCTTTTGCAAGCCAAAAGTTTTTCCCAAGTCATATAAGTTGTGATGTATTGAAACATGAAATATTATTATATTAACTGAGGAATCAACAGAATGAGTTGGCTAAACTCTGAGATTTAAACACCTGAGACTCACCCGATTGTATGGCCATAGAAGAGATGAAGAGGTTAGAAAGAAATCTGCAAATAACATGGAATCAAAATCAAATGTGTCATAACAAATATATAATTATTATTTTAAAGAATAAGGAAATCATTTATAGCTCATGCATGTCCAATTCATTATCTGTTGTCAAGTTGGGTGGTGTGATTAAGTACCAGAATGCTCAGTAGATGATAGGGTGTTCCATGTCTATTCCAAGTAGGGAGGGTCTTTCTAGTTAAAGAAAGTGTGGGGATAAGTTTAAGGTCTGTGGTTGGGAGGTTAAGCCCCTAACAATGTTTCCCCTCTCCATAAGATGTCAAGACATGCATCAGATAAAGATAAGTTGAGTATTCAAACATTTATCGGTAATAGGTATTTTTACTTTTATGATATTTATACAAGTAGAAGATATGATGGATTAATTTATATTGTTAAATTCAGTTATTTCCTTTGATGAAAGTAACATTTCTCATCAATGTAATTGGTAACCAATTTGATCAGTTGATCTTCCAACTAAATATGGAATATATTTGTAGGATTGTTATTTCAGTCTTTCATTTATAAGAATAATGATTATGAGCTAATCTTATAATCTTATTGCCACAGTTAGCAATAGGAAGAAAATGAATGAAACAGTGGCATCTAATATCCTAAATGATCCAATGGTAATTGATGTCTTAATTTAAAAAGTGGTATTTGATGCCCTAAATGAAACATTGGTATTTGTCATTACGATAAAGCAATATAGCTATTTGTTCCTAAAGAGGTATTTTATGAACTAACCTAGGTTTTGCAAAAGCATCCCTAGACGGTTTTCAGTTTTGAATTCTACAATATGTAGATTTTAAATTCCTTGGTAAATTCATTGATGGTGCTTTCAATTGTTAGTTATGATATTTTGTTTAACTAATTGTAACTGTTTATCCCATTCACATGAACATAACTGAAATAACTGTCTTCCTATGAAAATGAAGTAATAACTGTATTTCTTGGATATGTTAGTTGTTAGTTAAGGCCTGGGAAAAGTGGTTGTTACAGTGTTTGCATAGGTTATGTGGAACCACTTGGGAAGAGGTTGGGAAATGCCATATCGAGCAAGCCCTCTATATTGTATTCATTTATTGGAGAAGTATTCAGTTTAGGCTAACTTATAATATTGTTTGCATTGTCGTTGAGGTTCAACGTTTGCTTAATAAATTCTAGCTCACAACATGTTTTTGACACTGTAGATACAAATGACGATGTGCAAGATGTGCTCTTTTCATTTTGTTATTCATTAACATTTGCTTCATTACTTGGAATTATGGTCTCCTCTTCTATTTCAATACTTTTGAGCATATTTGAAATGTTTATCCTTATTTCAGTTAGTGTTGCCAAACAAGTTGCATCTATAGTAACATCAGTCTAGTATGGTCATGCTCAACTTTGTAGAACAATGCATTCCTGACATGGCTACTACTTACGTAGCAGTCGTAATAATGGTCGTGTGTATGTAACCTTCGAACTATGAGTACATCCAATTGTTGTAATTTATATGAGATCACACGTGTAATATTTTTTGTCTTGTGGAAAGCTAATCGTATGCCCTCTATATTTAGATTGGCCTGAAAAATTGTGTTACCTATACTACTGGGTTTACCTTTGTAATGAGCATCTCTTCCACCTGGGATAGTCTCCACATAACTGCAAGTTGCTCTCTCGAGTCAATATTATGCAATGCTGAGAACCGTTGTATGCCTTTTCGCTATAACATCTCTTGCAAGTTTTGATATAGTTTGATGTCTGGACAAGCATACTCGAGTAACATTCTTTACAAATATTGCAAACTTTTATGTTGGATAATGTATCGATTCTTTGTCAAAATGTATTTACTAGTACTACAAATTCATTCATCTTATTATCTTTCATGAGGCTAATGTTTTGTTTTTATTGCAATGTCAGTTGACCTTCTTTTGCAAACTTGTCAATCTGCACGTTTTTCTATTCCCTATGTCAGGCACAACAATTTTGGGTCACCTGGCATTGTTGTAATCATTGTGCCTTTACTTGTTTTGGGGCAACTTGTTCTTGGTTTAGCTTCCTAACTCACTTACGAACCACTATTTCATCTTTATGATGTGCATATTATTATTAGTTTCTTTTTTACTCTCTTGTTGCGCAAGTTCACGAGGCGAAGGGTTTGGACAACCCTTGTTGCTCCTAGCATCCATTTACCAAACCTTACATAAATTTAGAAGTTTCCAAACATTTAAGCTTCAATTCATTTTGATTTCTTTAGAATGAATATTTATTTTTTGATTTGGCAAAGGCAAATTTTATGGAGAGTAGTTATTTTAAACAGAAATTATAATTTGGAAAAAAAATTAAATCTAAAAATGAAAATTACAAAATGCCAAACTTTTCATTATCAATCTAATATTAAAAATGTTAAGACAATTTCATTTTATTCGTAAATAGAAGTGAAATAAAACTTATTGCTGGAAGGGGGCTTTTATAGTCCACAACACCAGCCATAGTTTTTGGGTTGACATATGGTGATAGTGATATGAGACTACCCCGTACTCTCTTTTTCGGGAGGTACCTAACTGCACTACAAACGAGGCGTACATACCCTACCCCCAAGTGGGATTTGAACTTGTGACCTCTCTTTCAAGAGTACAAGTTTTCCTCCACTAGGCCAACTCAGGCTGTACACATCTAATATTTCAGCTAGACAAGTCTGGTATGGAGATTAATAGTGCACTCAAGTATAACTTGTTTTCCATGTTCCTATGAGTTGCCTGCATAACATGTAAATGTCCGTTTCTTGTTTGGCTGTTGGTTTGATAATTGTTGGACCAAAAAACTCCTTTCATGGATGATATTTCTGTTTTACCATTTCAACGTACAAGCTATCAATTATTTCGGCTTTACTAGGAAAGTTTCCTAAACACTAACAATTTTTAATGGCAGGGGTTTGCAGTGTAGTGTAGGTTGAATAATACAGCTGAGAAGCGGTTTCGGAATAATTTAACAAAAAGAAATCTGCCATGTAATTTCTATACCCTTAATTTTAATATTAGATTTGAAAAAAATGCCATTAATCAACATCTGCTATTTGCATCACAGCAAATAAAGTTATATTTTACAGTCAATTACAAAATTTTAATCAAGACAAGCACAGTTGCAGATATATCTATATGTTCTGGAAACTACGCCCAAGTTTAGTACAGATTTTCTGTCACAGGTATGATGAAGCCAAGACAACTATAGGGAGTCGATCAATTTTAAAACCAATGCATAGAAAATAAATCTGTGCTGAAATCAGATGTAATAATTTTTTGACCGTAAATAGCATGCACCAATTACTATTATTATATTAGTATGCTAAAAAGGTTTAGTTCTGTTCAATTGCTGGGGTTGGGTGGAGGTAAGCTCATGTATTTAATGCAACATTAATTGCTATATCATCTCATTGCCAATTTCAAAGAATAAAATCATGTGATGAGAACAGCGGAGTTGATTATCAAAATTCAGAGAAAAAGAGACAAGTTAACCAAAACTTTGCAACTGACTAGTTTGGCTCCTGACTCAGGAGGGCGATTGCATGGGTCCCATAGACTACTTTAGTCTCGTGGACGTCATTAAAATCTATCATATCATATCATATCATAATATCAAATTTGGCTTCCGCAATCTGCCAGGTTTGTCCCAAACCAAACCGACTCCCCATGTTGTTGTCACCGTAAAGCTTAGGACAAAACCAGTTTAAATCTTTCCAGCACATTTGTTGGCCCGCAGTATGCTTTACGGTATGAGAAATTACATTCTCCAGTTGAAGTTCCTTGTAATTTGTATAATAACCTATCGGCTAATAATGACACCATTTTGATATTTATGCAATATTTTTCTCTTAGTTATCTACCGTCACCAACTTTTCAGAAATTAAATTAATAACAAACAGAAAATTTTCCAAAAAACATTAGCCACACTTCCATATCTAATGACCATGACATTATTATCATTTATATCACCATAATTTACAAGTTTTTATAGTCAATTTCTGTTTCTCCAGCATTATTTATGTTTATAACTTTTCAAGATGGGGAGATTCACTGGCTGTATGATACTTGCTAACAAAATTCTCTTCCTTCCAAACATTGCACGAGGTGCACTCACATGTTACAAGTAGTATGCATCTTACATAATTTTATCCAGAAGACATTGAATCTTACAAGTAGTATGACTGAGTAGGTGATGAAATCAATTTTGCAAACAGCTTCAATCACAATCACGTTCACAGTCAAAACACAAAGACAACCAATTGATTTTTGCAACATGCCTCAGGAAGGTTTTGTTGCTTTGATATTTGCATGTGAAGATCTGTTTGACAAGAAATCAATAAGACGCCGATCGAGCTCAAAATGTTGGGCAAGGAGGCGCTACAAGAAGAAAACTAGTTAGCTAACTGCAAAATAACACAACAATTTTTCTTACGCATTCAGCAAGCTGATGAAAGAGTGGGAAAATATATGCAGATTTAATATTCAAGAGAGGGGGGTTTAGTATACCAAAAATATAAGTACAAAATGATTTTTAGATCTATCATATTGTTACTTTTGCATGTCAAACATAGATGCCAAATCGTAGACAAATATCTACAGTGTGATGGATATAATATATCATGCAGCATTTGTATTAATATGTTATTTTGGAAACAATGCAATGCTATAGTGAAAGATTCCCAATCCCAGTGACCTTGCAAATTGATGTTTATTTCAAAATTCTAGCCTTGACCAGAATTTTGTACCTCTTAATAGACTTTATAGAGTTCTGATTTTTTTTAGTTTTTTCTCGTTTTCAGGTTTTTATGTGTTTTTGAAGATATATGCAAGTAACAAATAATAAATAACTTCGAATTAAGAATGATGAGTAGCATTCATTTATTGAAAACACTTAACAATCTGGAAATGATTCAAATCGTACTAGGCATACTATTCAGATCTTTGCAATCAAAGAAATAAATATATCAAATGGATTTGTTGCTGTCTACAATGAACCTGATGCCAACTGTAGAGGGTTTCACAATCACAAAAGATGGAGAGCTCGCTGCCACAAATCCCTGAATGATCTCCAAACTGCAAAATGTGGCTGCTAATAAGGAATGACGCCCACAATACAAGCCCAAGTTGCCTCTGGAAGAAACGCCCAAGTTGTAATAGGCTGGCCGCCTAGCTGAATTTGATGTTTCCTTTTGATAAATGGTGCTATGAAGAATGTCAATCCTTACCACAGAGAATAGTACCTTCCAACTCCAATACTGAATCACCAAATCCTTGTTAAGGTTTGCATCCCAACACTCCAGACTGAAGGTTTTTGTCCCAAGCCTCTGAATCGCTCCACTAGAGCAATTCCCAATTTCACGAGTTTCAAATGTCAAAAGATACTCCACAATTAGGTCTCCATCTCCTTATAACTCCTCCCAAGTGCAAATCAAACCCTAAATGAGAATTACACTTTGCATTTTATAATAAAATAACATTTTCCCAAATAGAGGCATCCTGGCTATAGGAAAAATATTACTTTATTAAAATATTATAACTCAAAGCACCAAAAGGTCTCCGGATAATGAAATTAGTTTATAATAATTCAAGACCTTTCCAACAAGCTATAACACAAGGGCACATCTGACTAAACGAAGCCATATTCCCCTTATTACTCCGAAATGGCTATGTAAATAGCCTTATTATAAATTATTTAAATGCTAACTTAGGGAATATTTAAATATATTAAAGTATTCCCCATTTTTTCTTTGAAAGCCCAAAGCAACCAAATAAACGTAAAACTGACCATGTCACCTATCTATGATTGATATCGGACGAGATGGATCAATTAGCAGTCCCTTCCCTATAATCTAGGGATGCTCCTAGAAACTAGGGAACGCACCCTGTCATCCTGAAACTGAAACCATCGAATGGTCCCATGGAACCTCACATCTGGATACTGCGACATCCTCCTAAAATGTAGGGATAACCCCTAAAATCAAGGAACTGCACCCAACTACCTGTAAAGTCAAGCCCGGTCATTGAATATCCTGTATGAGTCTCTATCCACAACTACTAGCCTATGAGACCCCCATGATAGGCTAACTGACATAACTTTGCTAGTTAGACTAAAGAGGGGACATGTCATATAGGAGTCCCTGATCAGTACAATAGCATTGTTAATCAAACTAAAAGAAGAGAGAACTAAAATAATCTCTATTGTACTTACTCCGTGACTACTAAGAGAGAACTAAAATAATATCAATCAAAAATCCATTTTTCTAAAAGAGTTAGCAGGCGAGGAGCGCAACTTGGATTTTGAAACTATTTTCAATGAGTTTGAGGTGAAACAGCCTACTTTGTTCATATTGCAAACTAAGTGGTATGGTGATGAATGGAGTTCTTTGTGCAAGTTGTAAACGTTGTGGATTGTTAAAAATTCCCATAAAAGAATTCAACACAAGACAGGAGGACAAAAGCCTTAATACATTTTTCCAGCTATTATTCTCTAAACAAAAAATAGATTATATGATATATCCCACACCGTCTCTTTTGGAAAGGCCATTCACACATAAGTAATTGAATTTACTTAAAAGGGCAAATATTCATCAGAAAGATACTAATAAATCACATCTTAAACTACACATTGTTGCTAGATGAATATTCAGATGAAAAATAATGAAGTCCTCTTTTGACAAGAACTGAATTCTTTTGCAAGAACAAAATTCAATAGAGGTCCCAATTATTCAATGCACACCGGACTTTGTGTTGCATGAACATCTACAGTGCTAATACACATTTAGAAACAAGATTGCAAAGTCCACCTACCCATAGCCAAGAACTGTGTTTACTTATGCATTTACTTATGCAAGCAGGTATTCAACGAACAGATAAAAATTATTCAAGGCATCTGGGATTATACATTGTCTGGATGTTTGCAATATTCCCAGGCATTTAAAAGTAGGATTGTAAAGCCCACCTATCCAAAACCATTTTTCTCCAATGTGGCACAAACACAATATAAATGTATTTCTGAAATCAACTAGATTGGCAAAGCTGCAATTAATGATGACATTCAACCTATACAAAATCTCTATATGGGATCCTTTTGCAACTTCCAAATTCTCTTCTGCCAACCTACAACCAAACTTATCAACTGTTGCTTGCATCTTTAAATAATTCAGCTTTGAGATAGAAATCGAATTTATAGCACGATTAAGAATGTGTAAAACATAACAAAGGTTTTCACTCTCCCATCACCAAAACACAACTATACATTCCCACAGCTCAGTGATAATCATTTTAAGAAAGTTTAGTCATAGTAAAATGATATCATGAGTTATACTTCAAGAGATGTCTGAATTAAATGAAAAAGTTTCATGGAGACAATATTGAGATAATCATTGTATTTCATTCTTTAATTATGCATTCAGCAAAGCTTGATCAAAAGCTCAAATTACATAGATAAGATAAGATAAGATAATAATATTAATGTCCAACAAAAAACCACAATGGATCTATGGGACTAAGCATACAAACAAGAGAGCCGAAAAGAGTAGGAGCACCAAACGGTGTCCAAGAAGAAACAATACAATAGGAAAGAGCAAGAAAGCCAAGGCAAGAACTAGGGGTCCTTCCTTGGCAAAAAGAAATCAATCACGAAAGGGTATAACTGCGGACGATCAATAGTTTTGGATCGTCACTGAGAACCGCTAGAAGAGTGTCGCTGCTTGGAAAGACTAGTGCAATGTCTCACCGATCTGGAATGAGTGATACAGGATGACCTTTTCATGCCCCATGGTGGAGATAGGGGAGAGAAAAAGGCGGTGATGAGCTGATCGGAGGTATGACACTAAGTTAGTAGAAACCGCAAGCTATGACCACAGAACTGGGTGGCCTCCCGGAGGTAAAGTGCAAGGCATTGCTGGTCAATGTAACTGAAGAATGTTAAGAGAGAGAGAGAGAAGCAATCTCTGAATAGGCAATGGAATCTCCTTTTGATCTCATCGTAGATGGGTCAACGGAAAATAAAGTGAGTCTCAGTCTCAACCTCCGCCAAAGTACACAGCTGGCAGATCCGGTCATCTCTATCCATATGGTGGTCAGTTTGGACCCGAAGATGGTGGGAGCCAACTCTAAAGGAGCCTAGAGAGAAATGCAGGGTGTGACTCCAACGCTGAGATAAATAGTCAGGGCGAATAATAACCCCTTCATGGATCTCAAGAAAATGCTTAGCATAGAAGGCCATCCTCAGATGTAATCCTCCGAGAGGATTATGCCAATTAGTGGTGATGTACTAGTTTGTAAATATGTAGTCTGACATGCTCAGTCAACTCCTGATGTGAGGGAAGGAGGTGAGCCGAAGCATCTAGCGAGCATTGATAAGGAGGAAGGCGATCAATCTCAATACCTATCGAACTCAAAAGAAAGGTGGCCTAGGCGTACCAACAACGAGATCTAGTGCTAGCATTGGATCTCATAACTGTAACAGAGGAACAATAGGCTAGGTAAGAATATCTATGTCGATCAACAGTCGAATCCGCAAAACCACGAAAGCGATGAAGAAACCAAATCAAATCAAATATGGCCACAAGTTTAAAGGGGTGAGCACCAAACTCGGCTAAGATAATGCTATGGGGGGTGAGTCTATGACATCTGATGATATGCCTAGATTATGATAAAATCTATAGAAGAATGTGATAAAATCTATTAAAGATAGGTAGATTATGATTATTTTAAAATGGCATTAGTGAGCTACTACTTGATGATTCTGGTTGTAAGAACAATCTTTGTAATACTTACATTGGGATATGGTCACAATTGCATCTGAGTCAACTTATCACAAAAAGACGATACTAAAATATGCCAATGTTGATCATTGTGATTAAAGATTTACTAAGTAATAAATGTAGTATTTTGCTCATATCACACTATGGTTGTAATTCAAGATAACCGCTCATTTTTTATTTTGAGTTCTTCATTATTAGCTTTGGAGGAGTTTAAACCAATTCTTGAACTTTAAACTCACAAAATTTGGATAAGCTATCAAGTGAACTTGTAAACCTGTACACCCTATCAAGATGTAAACAAAGCTATAAACTTGACAACCTTGCCTCCATCTTTGACGCGTGTATTTTAGCACTTATGCTCTTTGTTTAGTATACCATATGTTTTAAAATAATGGAGATATGGGACCTTGAACCTCATTAGTGATGGATTTATAAACACTTTGTCAATGACCCTCTTTCTTTATACATGGAACTTAGTATATTGGGTCATAATCATCTCAAAAGATTATAGCTAGTAGTGGCATGAGATATTTGTGCAACCATTATGGCTAACAAAAGTGTACTGGGCCTCAACCACTATCTTGAGATTAAGTGAAATATTATTTATGGTTTGCAAACTTGAACTTCCAACTCAATATGTTTTCTGAAAACTGCAGTTACACATGTTCAAAGTTCTAGAGTATATGTAGATTTCAGACTTTTCAAATATCTCTGCAATCTATGTTCTGATGAATTAATCAATTCTCAAACTGCAAGTATAGTTTTCATCTCAGTGATTTGCATAACAGTCCACAAACAGCAATATGTGAATATGTAGAAAATATCATGGAATCCAAATTGATTTCTGATGTTTGGTAGGAGCCTGAATAAGTGTTACTATAAATGATATACCTGTTCAAGTCTTGAGGAATCAATTTGAGTACCTCCAGAATTTTCTTGTATTGTCTCCTATGAGCAATCCTAGAAGTTCCTTTCTTATCAAACTATGAAACCTCTTCCAACAACAATATCCCCTTTGCAATTGATTAAAGTCCTAAAGATTTTACATACATCAAATGCAGAAGTAACTTCCTGGCAATGTTTTCATCCTTATACAAAGGAAAAATTATAAATAACTCATGGCTATCAGCAGTTAGTGTAAGTTAGTTGGTTTAACCTGAAATCACAGTTGCCTCTAACTGCTTTTGTCCATGTGTACGTAGCTCCAAATCCACGTACTTCAACTACCGCTTCTCCCTTTCAACTTATTCTTGTCGAACAGAACAAATTCTGGATGAAACATATGCACTAAACATCCATTATTATAATTAGCTTGACAAACTGACAACCTCAAAACACGAAATTGTGTTCAAACTGATTTGACTGCTGAGTTGGCACTTCACGTGGCAGACTCCATTCCGACTCTATTTTTGTCTTTGTTAAAAATGATAACCATATTAATTCACACAGGTATAATTTTGGGCCATTGGTTACAATAAGAGTGCCGAAATATAATTGTACATCTCCGAACAATAAGAAATTCTTTTCTGAATCATCGTACCAGGTAATTTGCATAAAGACTTCAACCTATGCACATTTTCTAATAAGCCAAATCATAATTAGAAGAGATACCGTGAAGAGATACATCAAATGCATCAATCATTGAAGTGATACCGTATGTACCTATATTATAATCGAGTTCAGTGTCATTCCATCCTTTACCATGCTTGCTGAAGTGCACACATCATACTTTGACAGCAAATAAATTCATAGAAAGCAGAGACACATTTTAGGAGATTCCAGTATAAACATTTCTGAGTAGATTTGTCTTATTATTTTCCATTCTTAAAACTCCTGCAATTCCTGTCCTTGAATGCTGTATGGATTGGTAAATAAGTCTTTAACAAATATTAAGGATTACAGACATCCTATAAAATCATTCATTTCCAGAAATCAACAAACTATTTTATCTTCTGTAGACATAATCAAGCCAGTATTGCACTTTCACTTCAGAGTCATCTTAACATCAATGATCAAAGTCTAGCAGCACTGACATTTCTTTTCTGTTTGGGATGCACTATGGATGGAAGATAGTTAGCCATTATCAATGAGCTGGTCAATGTTGTCTTTTTTATGCTTGTATGAGCCACTCAATATTATCTTTGTGATGCCATGAGTGAGTCACTATCATCATTGTGATGCATATATGAGCTAGTCACTGTTGTGTTTGAGGTGCTTGTATGAGCCCGTCACCATAAATTGTTATGTATGTTGGTGCTATACACTGTGTATGTGATGCATGCTTCAGCAAGTCAACTTGCGAATATATGATGTGTATAAGCTAGTCTTGTGGCTATATGTGACATATGTTCAAGACAGTCTACTATGTTCGATTTGTGACATGACCTCTACGTATGTGTAAGTTGTACACTAATGATTGGTAATGTTGGATATGAAACTAACACTTGATGGCAACAGTTATATTTTTATTGTAATGGGACTAAGTTTAGAGATTTAATTAATTAATGGTCAAGGTTTTAAGAGAGATCAAGTTATCTCATACAGGAGGAGAGAATGGACGCCCTCTTAACATTTGAGTGCAAACTTCAAAGCCTCTAGTTTCCCATGAGAGGATACATAGGCAAGGTCATCACAAATGAATTTGGCGAAAAAATTTGCACTTTTAGGGTGGCCATGTCGCCCACACTTTATGAAAATTGGGTCCCATGCTTAGGCCAATCGCCAATAACAATACATAATTATTTTTATTTTGGTGATGACTTCGCCAATGTAATCTAATCTTTCCACACTGTAAATTAAATATTTTCGCCTACAATTTCCATGGCATGTCTTATTCAATGGTCACATTCGCCAATGTATGGTAAAATATTAAGTCAGGTTATATGTAAAGTACATAAGACTTGACAAGTGTCTCTATTCCAAAGACTTTCTAAGGAACTTTCTATCCTTCTAATCTTTGGCCCAAAAGAGATTTTATTGTGGACAAGTGTCATTATTCCGGAAGCTTTCTCTGAAACTTGTTCTTTAACATTTTAGCCCGAAATAGGATTTATATTGTTAATTTAGGATCATCTAACGGTTATTAAACAGGGTTATTGTATTGTTTATGATATAAAATTATGGTTTCTAGGTATTTGTACTTTTGGTCGCGACTTTCTTAAATAATTAAAGATTTACCAAGGTTTTACAAAATTTTCATACGACAGGAAAAAACTTGCCAATAAAATTAATTTTTGTCCTACTTCGAAAAAAAAAACCGCCAATACAAGTTAATGTTTTGCCCCTAAAATAATGTTGGATTCACCACAATTTTATACATTTTTCCAAAGGGGGTTTCTTAAAGTTATCCCTGACCAAAAGTACCCCAAATTTTTATGTTATCTAAATATGAGGAGTGCAACCAAGGTGCTAACATCCTTTAGGCCAAGAACAAAATAGTACTAAGGCAATCTCCTTATTTTTATGTTTTTGTGATTCCTACCATCAAATGATTTTATATATGATTTGAAGTTCTCTATATTTAAAGACGATGCAATACTCATACTATGATGATTTCATATCATCTACCAAATGGAGTTTTGTCTTTACTATACATGTGCATGTAAATGCTACCATTTGTGCTAGAATTCTACCCAATCATATAAATTTAAAAAGATATCAAATGTCAAGTAGACTTCATCTTAGAGGGTTTATTAACATGCCTAACACACATAAACAAAATTCTTTCCTTCAAAGGATCAGCTTTGCAACAAAAAGTAAAGTTGCCAAAACACTAGAGATCGTATACAAGATAATATAAATTTCAAGCATATTTGAAATATACATGTCAGAAACATACTAAATTTTCCATTATTTACATCAGCAGTAAGTGCCTTTCATTTTCAGATTTTCTCTTATGTTTTTATGGTTTATGTTTTGCCGAAAAATAAAGATAAACAACAATAAACAAATGAAGAACAAAAAATAGGCACATATGACACAACAAAATTATCTTGGGAAAACCCTTCCAACTTAAAGGAAAAAACCCAGCCACGCCAAAAAAATCTCTTTTATTAAATGTTCAAGTACAATGCTCTTAAATGAATATCATAATTATCACACAAAACAACATATAAATATTGAATTAAGAGACTCTTCATATCACAACCAAAGGTCTCTTCAATTTCCAAAATCAAGTCTCTTCATATTTCCAAAAGCATGACTCTTTGCATGTTGTAGGTCTCTTCATAAAATAAGATGTCAAATATTTAGAGGGTGACACCTAGCACATGTTAAATGCCACATTGTATATAATTGATTTTAGGAAAGAATATGATAGGAATATCATCATAAATATCTTCTCTAGCTGATGACGCAATACAGAAGTATTGTCCCAATTTCAACATATAGCAAAATTAGAGATAAAGATCTCTATCCCAGCTACAATCTTCAACATTCCCTCTTAGCAAGAGAGAGATCTTTAGTATGGCAGGCGCACAATTACAACCAAAGATGTCAATAATAAATTCTCATCACATAGATTCTCATTAAAACATTGTTATCGCAGCATAACATTATTCATCATAGTTACTTCATTAAAGTGTAAAATTGAAGTCATGAAGTCACACACGACTTCCACCATGCCTACTCGTAGAAGATGGAACAAGAGCTTTCACCGTAGACTTCTCCCAGAGAAGAGGGGGAGGGGGAGGGCATAATTTGCCTACAAGGGCCAAATTACTGGACCAGCTTGAATTATCTTACTTGTTGTATTGTGTGCAAGTATTTTAACCATGCCCATCCGCAAAGGGTGAATCAAGGGATTTTACCTCAGACTTCTCCCAAAGGAGGATGCATTTCCACCATGCCTACTCGGAGAGGGTGGATCCATTGTACCTACTCGCAAAAGGTGGAACAAGGGATTTCACGTCAAACTTCTCTCGTGGAGAATTCATTAGAGCACATAAAGATCTTCTGAATGCTAAGATTCCCTCTCAACCAAGGCTTCCTTTCAAAAGGGGAAACAACCTCACAGTTTGAATATCAGAATAAATTAACTAACTTCAATGATTAATTAAGAAAGATCTTTTGGGTTCTTCTTCTACCACACAATCTCCCTCTGAAGCTAAATAAACTCGCTCTGAATATCATTTCTTCTTTAATGAAGATATGTATCATCAATTTAGTCACATGATTGCAAGCAATGTTCCCAAGTTCATTTCTATAGTCTACATAATCTCTTATCATCGCATTGCATCTTGATTTGTCCTGCAACATAAAATCAATAGATAATGAAGAGAACATAGAGATCAATGCTAAAAGAATACACTATACTCAGTTATATGACAAAAATTCATGATCTATACCAAAAAGTATAATCATATAATACTTATCTCAATGTTGGTGCCAATCCATATCCATTATTTTCTCGAGAGACACCTACAATTTCAAAAAATTATCCTCCCTTAACTATTATTTCTTATTTACCACAAGATACAAACTTGAACCACCAATATGAAAGCCATATTCTGCTACAACAGTATAAATTATATGCAGAAATATGGTTGTAAATCAAGACCGACTTGTTGCTCTCAAGACACACCATGAATATTTTCAACAATAGGAAACAAATAGCTATTGATAAATCTGGAAGCTTCAGGACCTTTGTGGCCATCGTAGATACCAATATAAGTCCTAAAGGCGCTATTGAACACCTGACTCTGATTTTTCAACAAGGAGTTGAGCCGCAACACTGCAATAGAGAAATCCCTAAAAGAGTGACGCTTCAAATCCCTATGCCACAAAAAATCATTGTGGTCGATCATACCCCTGCAAGCACATAGAAATCTCTCTATCAACCTCAAACACAATCTCATCATTCTTTTCCTTTTTCACCAGTCTACATTGTTCTGACAAATTCCTTTTCTAAGAAGACCTAATGAACCTCAATCTGTATGTTAGGATCAAGCAACACTAAGAAAGGTGGCGAATCAGTATTGTAGCACTTTCAAACCAATTAATAACTTTGCAACTTAACCATAAGCATCCACATATAACAATATAGGCAAGTAAAGCATAGAACAATGAAGAACTCATAAAACCATAATTTGTTTTTGAGGAAACCCTAAACAAGGGAAGGTCCTAGTGGGGATGGTACCCACAACTATGCACAAATCTGAAAGTTCTCTTTAAAGAGGTCTGGCCTTGTCAAGAGCCATTACATAACATTTAGTGCATGGGTCCTTGTTAGAGGACTAGCCCTTGTTAGAGATCTGTAATGTCCCCTTTTTCTGGGACATTATAATTCAATGTTGTCGGCTCACTTCGCCTAGGTTTCGGGGCAAGAAGGTTCTTTATGGGGGTTTAGTTTGAGATTTGGCCTAGACATTTCTAGTTTCGGACCCATCAAAGCAATTATGGCAAGTTGTCCAAATGCTTACTATTTTTAGTGAGTAAACCGAGCTCAGTATTCGTGCTATCTTAGTGTTGGGTTGGAAGCATCTCGCCGAGAGCTTTCCAACGAGCTATTGCACGTGCTTATCTGAATCCGTTTGGTCAGTTATTTTAATGCCTAACGATTATATGATTTACTAGCTAAGTGACTTTAAAAGTTCATTTAACTTGTCACTTTATTTAAAAGGTACTATATTCACTTAAGTGACCAAAGGACAAAAAAGTTGCTTTATCCCACATTGCTTGAATGAGCGTGCGTCTCATTGGAAAAAGTAATAAAGGTACAACAAGCTCCACATGAGAGGATATGAAGAATATAATATTCTAAACAAATATTAAATCTGGAAGCTAGAAACAGTTGCTGGTTATTTCTTCTAAGATGCAAACCATTGAAGAAGTATTTAAAGGTTAGACGCAAACCTAGCCTTCTCATAGGTTAATCTACATTTCCAATCTGATTGTTATTTCTGTGTATAAGATTGGATTTTTTGGATTGTTGCACGTTATTGTATTGCTGTTGTATAATACAGTAACATTACTTGGCAACTATTTGTGTTAATTCCTGATTTATGTATGTATTTCTAAATATTGGAGAAAAATAAACGAACTTTTCTGAGTTTTCTTGTATTCAAATCTGCTGGTTATAAATCTATTAAAGTTCTGGAAATTTTATCAAGTATTGGTTTTTTGTTCGTTTTTGGAAACTGCACATTTATATCAAGGGTTATTGGGAAAATATCCGAAAAGGGATACTACAATGGTATTAGAGCCAAGAATCCTGCCATCCTGTGGAATCACGCAACAAACACAAGAGAATTTATGAACTAAGATATTCTAAGTTCTGGTTGCTTAAATGTCATTGGTTTTCAAACTATGAGGACGAAAACCCTCCAGTTATTTTGAGAACAGCTTGGATGTCACCCCAACTCTTCATTGGTTTGCTGGAAGTTATTCAGTGCACGAATAGAGAAGGTAGCTACAGATTCATACAGGGAAATGACATACACAGGTTTCATTCAACAGTCAGTTTGGGCAGTAGAAGAAAGGTAGAGGTACAGTGGATATTCTTGCTCATAAATCAGTTTGTTACATCACATGAAGGTGTAGTCGTGAGCCGTTTGAAGTGGGTTATGGCAATGCAAAACCTCCATACGGGATTAGTATTCTAAAGAGAGGTTAATACGTGAACAACTAGAGACATATCTACAGGTGCAGTTTCGAGTTGGATACAGCAGGTCATACGATTTTAAATCTACATAAGAACTCTCTCCTGCATAGCAGGCATCTGAGGAGGCAGAAGGTATGGGTCGTGAAGGGTTTTCTTTATGAATGCTGGGTAATGCATAGACTCAGCCATTGTTTTCTAGTCGGGAATTAAGTGCTGGGTACACCCACCCTTCATTATATCCGCAGCAAGGCAAGGGTCCACAGCAGGACGTTAGGGAAGTGCAGACGAAGTTGGGTTGTATGCAGCATTGACACCATTTTCAGTAATGGCCGGATGCGAGTAAGGTACGAGCTGGGAGAGTGTTTTTCTGGGCATCACAAATTCTGAATGGGTTTCTCCATCATCCCGGGTCTGTTATCTTATTACCTTACATAACTCGAAAACTCTGTGCTGGCATTACATTCCTTAATACAAGGTCGACTGATAATACATTGTAACGTAATGAATGAAATAGTGCCCACTTTCAGTATGGATATTACTGTTATATTTCCGTGAGTTATTAATATGATTTAGTCATCGGTTCTGAAAGCTCTGAGCAATGGTATTTTATTGCTGAATCTATATTCATTGTTAGAAGGTCTGAAGATTCAATACATACATCAAATATAAAGCTTGAACTTGTGTTTGAGTTGGAGGATTCCTTTAATGCTGTAACAGAAGTACTTTCAGATTGTTTATGAATTGTTTGACGAAATTCCTTCAACAGAAAAAATACACCTGGATATAACAATTGAATCTAAATTCACATTCAGATTATTATAGTGGTATACGGGTTACCAAGTGGACAGAGGGTGTGAATATTTTGGCTAATATCCGCGTAGCAGAGATTCTAAGTTGTTAGACTGAGCACTATAGAAGGCAGTCCCATATCGGGTTCAAAGTTTGTGAAAGCAAGATACTGGCTGAGAACGTGTGAGACAATGTCAAATATTGCATATACAGTTCCAGGTTCGGCCTTTGTAAATCTCTGATTATATTTGCTGACTTAGCTGAATACAGTTGGAAAACTAGCAATTAGTTTCTCTTACTATTGAAATGCATATTTAGAAGAACAGAACTATTTAAAAAGGGCATTCCTGAGCTTGCACCATATGTTGACAAATTGCCAGCATTCTTCCAATTGTTAAATTTGGAACTCAAGGATATACTTTGAAATGTCTTTTAAACTCGCAACTGAACTGTTTGGCTAAATTCCTCCATTTCCTAATCAGCAGTTGTATTAAGAAAGTTCAGTGAGATTATATCAATAGAATCAGAACTTTTTCCAAGTTACTTATCAATTGTTTGAATTAATGCCAACTAATTAAACATTCAACATTCAGCATTTCAAGAAAAAATTAAGTGCAGAACAGTACAGTGGTATGAGAGAAAGTTTGGCATTGGACCAGTTTGCTGTTGTTTTAAACTCCAGAAGCAGAACTGTATGTTGGCTCTATATCAATCTTAAATTTTGTATGTACACAATTGCTGTCATCAGAACACAGTAATACAGTAATTTGAAGAGTATAAGATGTATAATGTTGAGGAACTGTGATTTCATATCAACTATTTGACAATATACCTTGAAGTACGGGTTGGAATTATTGTTCAGAACTGGGAGAATTTACATATAGTGGTAATAGATCATAGTCAGGTTGTCTGAGAACTGTTTGACAAAAAAAATCCATCTCAGCTATACAGTCAGCATTTTGATCATAAAATTCAAGTTCAGATTATTACAGAGAGTTTACAAACTCATCCAGGAGAAGGTAGGACCGAGTGTGGTTATAACACAGCGGCATGAGCTCACGATACCTTGGCCACGTCCATCAAATCGTTTCACACCAGCAATGAAATCTATGATATCAGATGCGAACACGTGAAAGAGGCCAAGATCATTTTTAAGCCGCCTTCTTCATACAGCAGTGTTAGAATTTAAAACTCAGAACAGTCAGAGATCATTGCAGCATTTGAATCAGTTAGTTAATCATGTTTACTACAAGTAACCAGAAGCAGTGGGACGAGAGTATGGAGAAGCTTAAACAAAGTTTGAAAAAGTTGGATGAAAATCAGAAAAGGATGAATGAATTGATTTCAAACCCTGCAAAACTAGATAAAGTAGCACGAGGTATGGTTTCCATGATTAAGAGGACTACATCACAGAATGAAGAGAAAGAGGAACAAGAGGTCTCTATAGTATCTAGAAGCTTCTATGATGAATTCCCAGCAGTTAGTGACCATCATACAGCTGACCTTATGGAGAGCAAAAATCAAATCTTGGAAAACAAATCAGAAAATTCATTTGATGACAATGAATCCCAAGACCATGATGTGGATGGACACGCAGTCACCTTGGAAGTGGAAGTGCGTGAAGATACAGTTATATTGGCAGCTTCTACCTCGCCAATTGAGCCATCCTATAAGGTGCATAGCAACAGAACCCTAGATATTGAGGTGTGCCTAGATGATAGCATACATGTTCCTTATCATATGGTGAGTGACTTTGATTCAGCCTCATATCACAGTGCGGATGACAAATGGGAAGATTTGTGTGGAAATGTTTCGTCACAAGGGGTCATCATTTAACAAGCCAATTGAAGGTTAATGACAGGATAGTTGCCACAACTATTAAGCATTTTGATGTTGCTCGTCAAATGTTGGCCACCTATGGTTGGAGTACTCCTTTGGCAGATGAGCATGGTGATAGTGTGTTTTCCCTTGCAGAGATACATGCACTCCGAGAAGCGATTGGAATGATGAAACAAAATTACCTACAGCTGCTTGCAGATAGAGATTTTCTTCTCAAATGGAATCGCATTTGTTATGTTGCATTGCAGGGAAATGAGGAGAAGATTGGTAAGCTCACTCATGAGCTTGATGTGACATTGGACTCATTGTAAAGTGCCCAATTGGCCCTTCAAGAGTCACAATTACAAATTGAGAAGCTTACAAAGGAGTTGAGTTTGGCACAGTCTCCACCAACTGCAGATATAGTACAATTACATACAAAGGCAGTTGATGAGGATCTTATATGCACAAGTTGTAGGAAGGATGGGGTTACATCTATCACAGAATTTTCAGCTGGGACGAGTACTTTGGTGGAGAATAGTAGAGAACCACTCGTTGTATCGAGTTCTCCTGAGGTTAGTGCCTTGACAGTTGATACAGGACAATTTACAGGTAGCTCTTGTGTCACAATGGTGGATTCTCCTGAGAGTTGTGTGGTAGTACACGACACTACTCCATCATCCACAAAGGGCATTTGCAGAGTGTCACCCAGTTTGGAGTATAGCTCTCATGTTGATTTATTTCCATCTCTTGGAAGCAAATCTGTCACTTCATTCCATGCAACTGATTTTGGATGTCGGCTTGTTGATTTTTAGAGTCAAAGGGATCAACTACTTCATTCAAGTGTTTTTAGTGATGAGCCATTGACAGAGATTGAAGCATTTTACCGCGAATACACAGTGAGGAGTGCTCATCATTTTTCTTTTGACCCACGCACGGAGGACTTGATGATGCATCGGTGTGGGTTGGTTCCAGAATTATATCATCCTTTGTGGGATGGGTATTCACCACCTTCAGAAGGTGGGATTACCGGATGCAAGCATCCAACTTAGCTGTTTGTGGGGGATTACTTGCAAGGAATGTTGTCAGTTATACATCATGCTGATATGTATCCAACATGGTTTGCTACTTTTATGTCACAAAGTTCTCTTATGGGAACATGGTTACAGGATGACTATGGTGTTAGTTGGCATGATGATTTAGTTAGTTATCACATCCATGGGAGTTTAGCGGAAGCTGTAGAAAGATGTTGTGTTATAGACGCTACTAGGTATTTTTAACTCTATATGGCGAATGAATGTGGGGTTCGATTGTTTTGGGATCCAAGTGGCAACAGGTTTGACATGATGTATTGGTTGATCGAGGATCCAGATGTTAATAGTATCTTACATCTAGTGGATTATCCTGTGACTATGATCTGTGTGTTTCAACCTTCTGACACATCAGAGTTTCAAAGATTAAGATTACTCCATTTCCACCAGGGTGATATAGTGGTGGAGTCAGATTGGCTGGATCTGCCATTGTCATTGGTACAGATATTGTCGGAGTGGTACAGTGATATAGTGGTACAGATACTACAAGAGTTGATCAATGGTATCTCAAACAATGCACGAGTTCTCACTTGGGATCCAGGTGGAGCATCCCTATGTATTGCTTTTTATCAGGGATCTTGTTGGAGAATTGGGTTGCTATCATCTCGAGGTGGATATTGGTATATTGTTGAGTTCTAATCTTCACTTGACCGTAGAGATTCACAGGGTCACTTGTGGAGGGAGGCTTTCATCCTGACTGAGGGTATTGGCACACAAGGCAGCAACACATGGTAGTTAGTGTCCATTTATGGTGAGACTTCGAATCCTGGCATTTAGTTATTTGGCACATTGATTCCTATTGTACTGTTTCACCATTCTAAGTTTGGGAAGATGCATGTCGGGGTATATTGACTGAGGAGTAGAACCTCATTCTTGAGGCAAGTATGGGATCCTAGCATTTGATTTCTGCAGATATGAGCAGATTGCTTGAGGGCAAGCAATCTTTAAGAAGGGAGGGTTTGTAATGTCCCCTTTTGCTAAGACATTATAATTCAGTGTTGCCGGCTCACTTCGCCTAGATTTCGGGGCTAGAAGGTTCTTTATGGGGTTTAGTTCAAGATTTGGCCTACACATTTCCAGTTTCGGACCCATCAGAGCAGTTATGGTAGGTTGTCCAAATGCTTACTATTTTTAGTAAGTAAACCAAGCTCAGTATTCGTGATATCTCAGTGTTGGGTTGGAAGCGTCTCGTCGAGAGCTTTCCAACAAGCTATTGCACGTGTTTATCTGAGTTCGTTTGGTCAGTTATTTTAATGCCTAACGATTATATGGTTTACTGGCTAAGTGACTTTAAAAGTTCATTCAACTTGTCACTTTATTTAAAAGGTACTATGTTCACTTACGTGACTAAAGGACAAAAAAGTTGTTTTATCCCACATTGCTTGAATGAGCGTACATCTCATTGGGAAAAGTAATAAAGGTACAACAAGCTCCACATGAGAGGATATGAAGAATATAATATTCTAAACAAATATTAAATATGGGAGCTGGAAACAGTTGCTGGTTATTTCTTCTAGAACGCAAACCCTTGAAATATTTGAAGGTTGAACGCAAACCTAGCATTCTCACAGATTAATCTACATATCCAATCTGATTGTTATTTCTGTTTATAAGATTGGATTTTCTGGATTGTTGCACGTTATTGTATTGCTGTTGTATAATACAGTAACATTACTTGGCAACTATTTGTGTTAATTCCTGATTTATGTATGTATTTCTGAATATTGGAAGAAATAAACGAACTTTTCTGAGTTTTCTTGTATTCAAATCTGCTGGTTATAAATCTATTGTAGTTCTGGAAATTGTATCAAGTATTGGTTTTCTATTCGTTTTTGGAAACTGCACATTTATATCAAGGGTTATTGGGCAAATATCCAAAAAGGGATACTACAAGATCTCAACCTTGTTAGGAGTTGTTTTACAAAAAAAAAAAGTACACTTTCTTAATAGAGGACTCACTGTCCAATTACAATGAAAATATTGCAATATCAGAAACCTAAACTGAAATCACAATGCTTGATTAGTCTACAATGAAGCTTGCATCTGATCTAGTCCAGCACCAAGGCTAGCAAATATCAAAAATAGCATCATTGTCCATGCTTGCATCTTGAATAGATTTTTTCTTTATACCCTTCACAATTCTTTATTCAGTCGGATAACAAAACCTTTTTCACAAAACATACAGCACAAACTCCAATATGCAATATAACATTGTGTTATCCAAGGGTTAACATCTATGATGTCATTCCTACAATGCCAAGCAATTCAATTTGCTAGGCTGTTTTGCTTGATCATCAAAACTGTCATGGATAATTGATATACTCTGCTAGTTATACTCCGCTCAACCAAAACATGTGCCAATCAATATATTAACATAGGCAACCATACATGAAGCATGTATACACTTTATATTACACATATCCAAATTGTAGCCATGTTTGATTAGTATTTTGTGCTCGCAAATTGTATGTCTGTATATTGGTTTCCTGTTTTGTACTTGGGTATTTTCATGAATGACTTCCAACAAATCTGATTGACTAAACAAGCAACCTTACCAAAAAGCTATGTGTCCATCAATGACAACATCTATGCCTTCATCCAATGATCAGTTGCCAACAATCTCCCACTTTGGCATTGTTAGCAACACTTCGTGAGAAATGACAAATGTCAATGCCAAGACAAAAATGCTCTCAATAGCCTTATAAACATTATACTCTAATTGTACAGCTGTGACTATCCAGCCACGAAATTCATTGGCTGGATGCCGCATGCCATGCCATCATGCATCCTATATTTATTATGTTATGTCTGTACTGTGTTTGTCGTGCTGCACTTTGTACAGTTTGGGTTTGGTAAAAAATAAATGTATTCTTTATAATGAAAATCAGGGTTTTATATTTCGATAGTTAAAATGATGTAGATAAATAATCAATAACGAATAAATTTAAAATTAGTGTTAGAAGTGATTTACAAAACAAATAAATATTAGTATTAAATACAAAATATAAATAAAAAAATTATAAATGTATTAATTAAAGTTTGATTTTAATAAAGTAATCATTGAAATTTTAAGAAAATAAATTAATAAATATAAAAAATAATATCATTATAATTCAGTTTGTTATACATATTTTCTAATATAATCGTATCAATAATTGTTAAAAGTGATAAAATATAAAAAATACGAAATCTATTAAGTGTTAAAAGTGATATTTACAAATCTCTAAACAATATATTTTAGAAAGGAAAATTGTTGTAAACAATGTGATAATTGATTAACAATATTTTCATATTTATTAATTTATTTTTTTCAAATTTTTGTAATTAATTTATTAAAATCAAACTTGTTATTATTTAATTAATACACTTATTAATTATTCCAAATTATATATTAAAGATTCTATATTGAATTAATCAGTATTAGCATTAAATTTTTCAACTTATTTTTTTACTCTTATTTTTATACCATTAAAAAGTTACTATATCCACAATGCACTTGTTAAAAATTGTTTTGCTTTTAATAATTTACTTAATAATTTCCATTTTTCACTTAAATTTATTATTATTAAATATTAAAAAATTATAATATTTAAAAAATTATAACTTATATATTTACTTAAAAATTAAACTTAATTATACACAAATATTGTTTTTATATATTATAAATTTTTAATTTAATTAACTTAATATATAGTAAAACTTAAAACTTATTTTAAAATTACATTAAAATTTAACTAACATATTATATATTATTTTAAAATATATTATAAAACATAAATTTGTTATAAATAAAAGCTTTATCTACATTATGTTCTCTTAATTTCAATGGTAAAATCATTTTATCAAGATGCATTTATTATTTTTAAATTGAAAAGTTGGAAAAATACAAGGGCGAAATAAATAATAATAATAAAACTGACATTAAGTCCAAATAAGGGTATGAGGCATCTAGTATTATTTCCTTAATGCAAGTATTATTTATAAGAAATTTAGATACTTAGTATGAGTATTATTTACAGTAATGTAGATAAAAGAGGAGAAGACACTAAGTATTATTATGAACAACATAAAGTGACGAGACAAGATAGAAAGGCACCGTTAAGTACTAACATCAGGTACAAATAAATGCATTATGGTATGGGTATGAGGCATGGCATCCAATCAATGAATTTCATGGCCGGATAGCCACTGCCCTAATTGTACTCCCCCTTACATTATGTTGTATAAGTATTCATTTTTCACTGAACCACTCCCCCCTTTGACATCAATGGAAAAGATGAGGTACAAAACTGTTTTACAAGTCAAAATTTTGCATCTAGGTAAATAGTAAACTACACAAACCTTAGGACATCTGCAAAATTGACCTTCAAAGCTTGAAAGTCGGTATCCCATGTCTTCTTTAGATTCTTTACCACCTAGATCTCACTACACAAAGCATATGCTGAAACCTTAGCTACATCCAACTCTATGGATCTGAAAAGTACATAAGACTTTTGAGTAGCTTCAAGCAATTCAAACTCCTTTTGCATAATTTCCAATTTAGGAGTAAGTAAACTTCCCAAAATAGCAAATCTCTGAACAACTTTGTCCTTTTCCCTTTGTAGTATATTGATTTTGCCCATTATTTTAGTAAAAACCTTTTCAAAATGTGTGACTGCCGAATTTGACTTCTCATTAATTGATGCTAACTTTTCTAAATTTTCTTCCTCCTCCTTAATGCATTTTTCTACATTTATTACATGTCTAGTTGATCTAATACAATGGCTGTAAATTTCCTTACCTTCAACAATACAAGCCTTAATCTCTTCAATATAGTCATCAACTAGCTTTGCATCACTAACGATGGAAGCACATACCTTGGTGACTCACTCAGCCTTATATTCTTTTCCAACCCTATCCTTGGTTGCTTGCTCAAGTGACTTAAAATGAGTATCAAACTTATTCAGTACCATCTCTATGTTGTCCACAACATCACTGCCTCGAAAAGATAGTGGTATGGGTGAGACTTTGTTGAATATATCTAATGCTTTGCTAATTACCCTTGCCTTCTTTGTTTTCTTCTTTGATCTCACATTTTCCTTAGCAAAGGCCATCATAGATATCTCTAGTAACTTATCCTCATAATATGACTCAAGTTCACCTTCCCTGTCCGTATTAGCAAGAATTTTGTTAAATCACTTGCCAACAATGTCACTCCACCTGATGTAGTGGGAGTCTCTATGAACAATGTAAAGGTGCCTGAATAACTATAATGGAAGGAGGAACAACAATGTTGAATAGCCTTCCAAATGTTCGAATCTTGATTGGCCCAATTTATAGAAGTCTTTGTATCACATTTCTAATAAATTTGTAAAACTGTTTCGTATGGCTTAGAATCAATTTAACCCCGACTGCCAATAGTGGCATGTTGTGATGGTTAAGTTGTTGTGTTGATATCCTTGCCATCAAGGTTCAAATCTCATGGGGATGAGGTCCCCATTTGTGGCCTCACTGGTTCATAGCTCCAGGTCAAAGCGTTTACACCTCTTTTTTTTTTAAAAAAAAAATTTAACCCCAACTGTCCATCTTCGAAATCGGCTAGCGAGCGTTGAAGGAAGAAGCCAAGAAAGAAGAATGAGAATGATACTAGCACTCCAAGATACACACAAAAAACAAAGGTGTTGCAAAACCAAGTAATAGGGGTGATATGATAACAATGTGGGGCACCACAAAATGAAAAATTGTTGGTAGCCATTAACAACAGCTTGTCACACTCTCCCACCTATCTTCGTCAGTTATACAGTAACTAAAAGAGTTCTGCATATATTCTCAAGTGTCCAACTTTACAAATGATCTTCCCAAATTGAATTAAAACAAGGAAAGACTCGCCCATTACAATGCTTTGTATCTTTGCTCATCATTTTTCAAATCCAATATTCTAAGAGACACATCGATAATAAATATAAATTCAGTGATGAATAAAAATCTTTGAATGCCTTTCCATTTCAGGACACAAGACAGAGAAAAACAAAATAAATGGATCGTTGAACACATTGGGTGGAAAGAAGGATTTTCATGTTGTTAATAAAACTAAAGGAAACTTTCACAAAGGATCATCACGAACATATCATTAAAATATAACAATAGGAAATATGAAGTGAAGAATTGATGAATATGAGCACAAACAAGCTAGAGCAGCAAACAAAACACGAGTGCATGAACAGAAACTAGATAGACGGCAAGTCATGAAGACATGAAGGATGTTGAGATGAAACAAGAGATAAATCAATAGAAGATCCTTGTAGGAGCAAACCAAAATTTGGAAGCAATTTGACTAAGGGAGAATCAACAACAAATATCATAGAAAATTTGATCTCTATTGCAGTTACTATTTTTAACACATACAAATAGCGTAAAAAACTTATGTATCCTGCAACAAATACACAAGCTAGTGAAAAGAGGCTTCCCTAATTGTTGTTATCTAACCTACTTTGACACCATGTTAATGTTTTGCCCAGAAATGAAGAACAACAGCAATAAACAAATGAAAACAAAAAATAGGCACATATGACACAACAAACTTATCCTAGAAAAAAACTTCAAAATGAAGGGAAAAACCCAACCACACCAAAAAATCTCTTTTATTAATGTAATAAATCTTCAAGTAAAATGCCATCAACTGAATACCACACTTATCACACAAAGTAATCATAGACTCTTCATATCACAACCGAAAGTCTCTTAAGTTTCCAGAAACAAGTCTCTTTATTTTTCCACACAAGTGACTCTTTGCATGTCACATGTCACTTCATATAATAAGATGTCAAGTAATTAGAGTGTGACACCTAGCACACATTGAATGTCACATTGTGTTCACTTGATTATAGGAAAGAATATGACAGAAATATCAGCATAAATATTTTCTCTAGTTGACGATGCAATACAGAGATATTGTCCCAATTTCAACATATGGCAAAATCAAAGAATCAGAGATAAAGATCTCTATCACAGCAACAATCTAAAATATTTATAAATTTGGATCATAGCAAAAGCCAAAACATATTCTAAAAGGAATTGTTTTCCCAAAAAATTGTGTGATGACGGCTGTAGGGTGGAATTTGCTCATATTTTGTACTTCTTAAGGAAAAGTATCACATTGAAACCCTTAATGAGGAATAACACATACATCTTCAAAATTAACTGAAGCTATAGATGTTGAAATAACTTAGATCATATCTGCAAATGTATTTTCATTGCCATTGTAATTGATGATTTTTAAATGCAGATTTGGATCTCATATATGTATAATATGAGAGGAGGAGACATGTCTCTATAGTTAATCATCATTTAGTTTATAAATAACTATATGCATAACTCATCTTATATATATATATATATATATATATATAATATAATATAATATATATATAATATAATATAATATTATTATATTATTATATAGTAATATATATAATACATATTATATTATATATATAAGAATCACCAATAACAATTTATTTGAAAAACATAAACACAAATTAATATATCAAATAATCAATGTTTTACTTCTATTGACGCTATGACATTAACACTCCCTCTTTAGCAAGGGAGAAGTAAAACATCATTAGATTAGAATCGGAGTCATTATGTAATCAACACAATGTATATTAAAATCTCTTAGCAACATAAAGTATTTCCTATGATCTCTACTTGCACTTAAGCAATGTCTAGAGATGTCCATAGTGATTAAAATTTTCATGATCTCTACTTGCACTTAAACAATGTCTAGAGATGTCCATGACACATTTGCAATTCATGATCTCTACTTGCACTTAAGCAATGTCTAGAGATGTTCATGACACTCATGATCTCTACTTGCACTTAAGCAATGTCTAGAGATGTTCATGATACACATATGATCTCTACTTGCACTTAAGCAATGTCTAGAGATGCCCATAACACACTCATGATCTCTACTTGCACTTAAGCAATGTCTAGAGATGTCCATGATGACATAATAGATTTGTTACCCATGATCTCTAATTGTCTGAAAACAATATCTAGAGATATCCATGATAACAGGACTATCATTTGTAAGATTGTCACCTTACAAAGACTACCTTTTGTTTGTTATCATGGTGTCCGACAAATTCCGACCCAAAGAACCATGATAACAGGCCTACATATGTAAGATCGTCACCTTACAATGATTACCTTTTGTTTATATATGCCAATGAAAGATCGTCACCTTTCATTACATATTTGAAACAACAATTATATAACCAAATATAGATTGAAATCAACATATCAATTTTTACCTTTAAAATATTTCAATTTAACATTCTCATTTAGAACTTCTCATCCATAAGGATTGCATCTCAAAAATTTCTCCCTCTAAACATCAATCCTGGGAAGTTAGGTCCTCTTGTTACTTCCTCAGAAACTCTCTTTACACAAGGATGCCTGTCAAACTCATCACTCCCTCTTGATATATGTAGGAGTAGGTCCATGAACATCATGTAGTCACCCACATGTATTTCTATACTCCCTCTAAATATCAATCTTTTAAGCTCCAGCATTGCCTTTGAAGAAATGTCATACTCCCTCTTAATGTAGAAGAATCTCATAATCTGAATCATCAAAGATACTTGCTTCAAGATCCATCTTGATCATCGCGCTCTTTGGAACTACTATCATTAGATTTAGTCTTCACAATATTTGGTAGCATATATAAAGTACCAACCTTCTTTTCCTGTAAGAATATCCCCAAACATAAAGGAAAAGATCAAAGCAAATAACCCTTACAGTATGTATAAATAAATAAATAGATAATTGTAAAAGATACAAGTACTTATCTACCCATGAGGATCATGGAATATCTCTTTTTCTAAGGATAGTTTAAGTGGGAATGAAACATTGCCTATTATTCCCCCCACAATGTAAAGTTACCAGTCGTATATCTTTGAATACTTTCACATCATATCAAATTTGAATACTTCTTTCTAAGTTACAACTTGCTCTTTTCATCCATAGACACTCCAAACCTTAAGCTTAGTAGTATAAGCGAACACAAACTTGTCCACAAGGGTAGACCCATTAAATCACATAGTTGCATGAAATTACAGTCCTCTTCACTGTTACAATTTATTGATCATTGAAGATTCAATCACAACATGATTTACTCCCTCTGAATCAATATGATTGAGATCACCGAAGATTGACTGAATCATATTCTCTATCTTCTCCCTCTCTTTGCTTGAAATATTAACCTCCTTTTGAATCTCACTCTCCCTCTATTTCTGCAAGAACATTCTCAGAGGAAAAGACCAAGGTATATAGCTCTTGATTGTATAAATCAGAATGTCAACATGCATGTTAGTAATTGAACTCATGCCCATTACTAACAACAACATAAATGATTATAACATCTCTCTTTATTTTCAATAATAGGATTAAGATAACACAATAGTTAGTTTCTATATATATGACTTTCCCTCATATGACATAGTCTCCTCCCATTTCATTTATATTTCAATAACAATATTAATACTTCACATTAATACTAATAACTTATATTTTTTAACATATTTATATGTTACAAAATATAATATTAAATTATTAAATATCATTAAGATATTCTCCTTATAAATTCTCATTTATATACATATCTATATAAAAATGATGTATAAAGAAGACTTAAAATAGCAATACACCTTTTATACTTACCTCCCATTTTCTTTTATCATGTTTCGACTACTTTGATGATGATTATGAGATGGCCTTTCAAAAGTATTCCATCAAACATATCAACTGGATTGATTATGATTCAATATATACCAATGTTGAGTGTGAGACGCAATGGTTTTTATATATTTCTACATAATAATATAAGATCATCCCAATATAATATTGATAAAAAATAAAATACTTTGAACATATACGTGCGTATATTCAATCTACTATGCATATATTTTAATCTATATTTTTCAACAAAGCATTTGCTTATTTAAAAAGTAATATTTAATAGTTTCATAAATTCACACTATTCCTTTTGTAATATAAATAATCAATCAAAATATAATATACTGACATAATGAATCTCATTATATTTAACAAACATTATATCAAATTATTAAATATTATTTTAAATCAAATGCCACATATATATTCAATTATAATATCCCATATGATTTTATGTTTTATTAAACATAGAATATAAAATCATTATTACCATTAAAGCATACCTGATTACTTACCTTAATTCGCTTGGTATCTGAAGTCCTAGCGGTGGGCCTAATGATTTCCTCCCTTGCTGCTGGTCAATACCTACATGGCATACGACCTGGTCGAAATTTCTCCCAATTTATAGTATGTTGTTCTTTTAATGGTTTGCATCACATATGTCAACCGCCTTGGCATGTCTTATGAACAAGAACTAGAAGATACACTATACTAGTAGTTGGAGGGCAAGAATTTGCTTGAATAATATGTGGAACTATTATAAGTGGAGGTATCACAGAAGGTTATAAGTACTGCCAAACAATGTATGTTGGTACTGTACACTGGATCGTTGTGTATATCATTGAATATCATAAAACATATGAGATTGCAAAGATGACGTTAAAAATGAATGACTCCACATCATCGCCATAAGTTCTGATGGAAATTAATAGCAGGATGTGTGTGTTCTTATACCAACTGCTCAATCCTCCATTTTTTTTGTGCAATTATATTCTTTCAGGTTGTGATGGCCGCCTGGGTGCTTCTAATTGCAGAGAAACTTGGTAATGTTATTCTGTCTTTTAGATACTACTCTTTAATTTAATATATTTTAACGATGCTGATACTAGTGAATGGTCACAATGGTAATAATCATACCAGTTGATATCCCATTACGATGTTCAGTTTTTCACTTATATTCAATTTGAGTCAAAATGACAAATTAATTTTAATGGATCACAATATATATTGTTAGTTTCGGCTTGAACAATATCAGCAAGGCCATAATGATTACTATAAATTCCATGCAGAGATAGTTGTGAACTCCATTACTATAAACTTCCTTTCTCCAGTCTTTCAATTGCTATAATTTACAGACACAATTATATGTTAAGAGCCTGCAGAGTTTGGGCTGGAAAATTCATACTACCAACTTTGAAGGATTTTATGCCGGAATTACAACAATTTATAACACAGATGTAATTCATGTGAGATTTATCTTCCCACACGCGATCTCCAAGAAATGAGAAATTCTGACCTCCATCCATCCTTTTCAATTGACTGAATGACTTCTTTACAGATTAATCTGCCAAGATATGTGTACTGCAAGGATAATTATTGTTTGTTTTACCGCCTTTTTCTGGCCATTTTATAAATTGATATGTATTTAATGCCAAAAGTATCCATAGATTTCTCCGTGCAAGGTATGTTTTCCTCTATGCAAATTTTAATTGTATTACACCATGTTATATCTTCTGTGACATTTTCTTTACAACATTGCACGTCTTTCTTTTCCCTTCCTGTGTATTGTATCACTTATTGGCCATTGAAGAAATGACTTCCACGTAGAACTAATGGGCCAGATCATATGGCCAAGTCATCATACAAGTTGATCACTGCCTTAAACATTGCTTAGGAAAGATATCGATGTTAATAGGCTGATGCTGTCAAATTGTCTGTGAAATGACTCCAGTCCCAATATTCATTCAAACATGGAGTTGCCAGTGTTTCATACATATTAACTGTAGACTTTAGATGGAGTTGCCTGTGTTTCATACATGTATATTTTCTTATGATTTGGTACTCTTAAATAAAATTTTACACACTGGCAAGATGTTTGCTATGATTCCACTGTAATGAACCAAGCTTCTCTATTGTTTGTTTTTTTTTAAATTATTATCTCATAACTGTTCTACATCTTTTCTATTTTCTACATTTGCAGCCTGCAGCTCTGATACCATGTTGAAATAACTTAGATCATATCTGCAAATGTATTTTCATTGCCACTGTAATTGATGATTTTCAAATGCAGATTTGGATCTCATATATGTATAATATGAGAGGAGGAGACATGTCTCTATAGTTAATCATCATTTAGTTTATAAATAACTATATGCATAACTCATCTTATATATATATATATATATATATATTAACCATATATGTAATATAATATAATAATATTATATTATTATATAATAATATATAATGAATAATATATATAATACATATTATATATATAAGAGATATAATGCATAATATATAATATATATTATATATATAAGAATCACCTATAACAATTGATCTGAAAAACATAAACACAGATTAATATATCAAATAATCAATGTTTTACTTCTATTGACGCTAAAACATTAACAACAGAAAGATTTAAACAGTCGCTTTCTTTTTACTATCACAAGAGGGGCTTATCCAAGACAAATTCAAAGAAATACATAGCTGATTCATATGAACAAACCTTAGTAATTGTTGGGGTCTTGGACTTTCCCTCTAAATCCATCTCTGGAATACGAGATACTTCAACACCATTCTCAAATAAAATATAAGTTGGAAGTTGCCCCATATTAGCTGCCCAGTTGCACAACATTAGATGTAATACATGGCAAACATTACAATAAATATAAAAACCAAATATAGTTCACGATGGAATAACCAAAGAATTGTCTACTACAGCTACAAACGACTCTAGCATTAGGAAGGAATTTCATAATATCCAATTATTTTCTAACTTTAAATTCTAAAACAATACACTACAGATTTTATGGTGACAAGAATTATGCATAAAAAGATATAAAAAATCTCCATTAGCTTCTTACCACCTAGTGTAATCCCAAACTTGGAAGCAGCATTAGGGAAGCGACCCAAATCCACCAACCCAAATGAAAGATTCTTTGACGAGTACCTGAGATCCAACATTATTATACATGATAACTCAATGCAGATAGTATCAAGCGGAAAAGGTAGATCCTGAGATAATTATTCACTGACTTATGACAAAAAGAAATGAGTATCAATAAGAACAGACAGAATTTGCTTCTGAAACTAAAATTGTCATAGTCTAGATTGAATGTAAGATGCTCATGCAACCCTTATTCCCACGAAAGAAGCCAAAAAATGATGCATAATGCGGCAGACTAGCTGCCGTCCTCTCTGACTGAAACTCTTATCAAAATGAACATAAATTTTAGGTCCGTTTGCAATTATTTCCTTGTGACATACATCAGCGAAAGATCTGATAGAACTCGACTTGCTTGAATACAACGGGATGACCACAAAGCTCGAAATTCCACCTGCATAAATAATTTACTTCATTTTTCACAGCAATAATTTGATGCATCCAATGGATTAAATATTATAAGTCAAAGAAAAAGAAATAGGTAGAATTATAAGTTTATTCTCAAAGCAATTCCAACAAAAAGAATCAGGCAGACATCATTTTTACAGATTAGTCCTAAATCTAACAATAAATACATAGCGACCCAGTTAACAATGCTCAGAGATAAATAAATTCAGCATGACCTTCCCAAATAATTATACAAATGGATAATATTGGAACTATATAAACTAAACTAGAATTAATGTGTCTTGTTTAAGTATTCACCGAGGAACTGAATATTATCAGTTAAAGCTATTACAAACATTTGACAACAGAAAAAAATATTCAAAAGGATATACAAGGGACACTGTGTTAGTAAAAACCCAACATACTGGCTGTTTACTGTCAACCACTATAGAGAGTTTTGGCTAATAGACGCACTCACCAATCAGTGCATAATAATCAACCAAACTTTTTCAATGGTTTAGAACAAAGTAATGAGATTCAGAATTGGAATTGGCAAGGCCAAATCAAATCATCGGCCGTGAATCGGAATCGAATCACCCATGAATCATGAATAACGAACGTATCATGATCAGACTTGATTTAGTTGTTCTCCCGGAGTGCCAAAGATCATGATACTTGTCATGATAGAGATCATGACATTGTGATTTCTTGTTATCTAATAGACTACATTAAGTTGTTGTCCCGGAGTGTCGGAAATCAGATAACTCATATCCTACTAGGATATAACATATTCTTTTGATAGGCATCAAGGATTTGATGCCAATGCACATACCAAAAGAATAGAAGTATGATGAATATCATATGATTGATATTTCTTGTTGAATCATACTTCTGATTATATTGAAAGATAACATCTAAGTTGATGAATATATGTTGATGTCCTTAAGTATGCCATTTCAAAAATATCATATTGAGATGATATCTCTTCATATACTTGAGACCTAAAAATCCTCCCTAGCTAGGAGGGAGTGTTAAGTTTGTAGCTTCAGTTGCATTGATTTGATCACTAGATACATTGTTGATGGTAAATCATCATTTAAACAAATATATATATATATATATATATATATATATATATATATAGTTATTTGTATTATTGTTAATATATTATTATTATCATAACCGTAGAGACATGTCTCCTCTCATATTTATAAGTCTTCAAATCTGCATTTGGAATACACCAATAAAAATGGCAATGTTATTACATTTGTAGAAAACGATCTTTAATACCACAACAAAGAAAACATTATTGACGTGGTAATTTTCACTCGGTAAAAGCCAAGGCATTATTTTTGTTGTATACATTGCTGGAAGAGGTGTCGTGTGTCGTGGGTTACAGAATCTTGTCATAGCAAATACATACTGGATGGAAATTGAAGCTAAGGAAAGAATGCCATTGTGGAGCAGACTAGGAGACTCAACAGCTAACAATGGTTGGAAATTGAAGCTAAGGAAAGAACACCACTGTGGAGCAGACTAGGAGACTCAGCTAACAGTAACGACAACATTGTGGCAAATTTGTATGAGCCGTACGTGGGAGTTGGGTATTCACACTAAGGTTACAGCTGTTACTTCGACTGGAACTACTGTGTACAACAGATCGGGCCAAAAATCCAAAACTTGTTGTAATTTCTTAAGTTGAATATATATACACATATGGAGATGTTTTGGTTCTTGCAACAAGCCATTTAGTTTCTTCAGTAGTTTGGAGAGATTGTCAGTAAGATTTTATAAGGAATTATTGTTGCTTTTTAATGTAATTTGAAACTAATTCAAACTAATTCTGCAAAAAACCCAAACAAACTGCAAACACCCTAAATTACTAGCTACTACATACTGTAGCTTAAAACGGTTCTTTAATCATTCAGGCCTAGCAAGCTGACATCTTACAGTCACAGACGAATAAAGAAGTAAATTTTCGGATGAGGGGTATCAATTAATAGAGAAAGGCATTTATTATTTGGGTGGAACTTAGCGTTCAGTTTGCAATTAAGGGAGATGCAAAGGTTGATTACTGAATTTCTAGAGCATACAGTTTGGTATTCTAAGTTGACATCTAAACTTGCAAACACTATTTCAAGACAACATGTTTAGGCAGCTACCAAAAAACATTTCTGATGGCAAGGAACAAGTCCTTGAAGAAAAGCTGTACAACATAGAAAGGAAACTTGCAGGTTTGCCTCAATCAAAGCATATTTTACTTTGTGAGTTGAGGACAATTGAGAAGTGTTTATCCACTATAGAGCAGCTAGGTTCTAAAAGCAAGCAAGTGAACATTCTCCTTGTTGTGATTCCTTTGGTCAAACCAGCATAGTTGAGACATCCTGATACAGAGGTAAAACATGCAGTCACTCGGTGCATTGTTTGTGTTATGAAGATAACATTGCCACATGATCCATACAGCGAGGAGGTGATGAAAGAGGTTTTCCAATTGATTGTAGAAAGCTTTCAAGGATTGAATGATATATATAGTCCATCATTTGGTAACGTAGTCAAAATTTTAGAATCAGTTGATCCATCATTTGGTAAGGTAGTCCAAATTTTAGAATCAATTGCAGGACTTAGAGCTTGCGTGATTATGATAGATCTTGGTTGTGAAGACATAATTATTGATATGTTTCATTAGTTTTTGATGGCCATTAAAAGGGACCACAAGTGAAATGTTCTTTCTTTCATAAAATCCATTATGTCTTTGATCATTGGAGAGGGTGATGCTGATTCACAAAATTTCTTATCTACCATATTGGCTGATTTAAAACAAACACATGTCACTTCCTTTGATGCTTGTAGTTTGGTTAGCAATATCATCAAACAATGTGAGGAGAAATTGAAACCATTCTTAGCAAGGGGCAAGATTGTAGAAGGAATATTTGTTTCGGCCTATAAAGTGTCATGAGAAGGAAGACAAAATTCAATCATTTGGACAGTTTAGTAGGGATAAAGCTGATGATATTCTTAATGACTACAACCATGGATCAGCTACCTGGAAGTTCAAAGGAGTCTCCATGCATTATGACATTGTGTACACTGATTCATGAAGCATCATTTGGATCAACTATTTGTGTAGCAGAAATAGAGGGTAGGCATGAAGATATTTATTCTTATGGTGATAATACTTTCAGCCAGCATTATGTTGATTGGATGAAGCAAAGTAATTCACTTTTTGAGATAGATGCTGATTGGATAATGAAGAATCCACTATTTGAGTTGATGATGGAACACCTTTTGATACTGATCAAAAGTCCCAAATGAATAATGATTGCAGCCAGCAGGCGGCAACCTTGTTACATTTGACTGAGGAACATAATGTTGATTTCAAATCAGTCTTGGATAGAGACTTGGCTTACAGTATGGCCAAGGAACATACAAGGGGAAAGGATAGTGCAAATGAGTATAAATTGATTAATTCTTCTCCTCATTTATCTAATGCCTACGGTTTCTCTACGATAAAGATGTTGGGCATGATGATAGCACATGGGTTGTAACACTTCCTTCATGAAGGAGGAAGCCATATCTAGCTTACCTCTTCAGTACAGTTACAGTTTCAGCATACATGTTAGAGGAGCAGTAATGTGGCAATTAGATATTTTGGTCAATCTACTTCTTTTTAGCATGGAGCAACAGACTATTCTAGATAGCTAGGAAGGTGGATGGTCTTTTTGTTTGTGGAGCCCAAGAGGATCAGTCACATGCTCAGGGCAGGTTGATTTGATAGATTATGTACATGGAGTTATCCAGTATCCTGATATTAGCATAACTTGTGCATTGTTGTGGAGAATTGATGAGCAGCTTCATAATTTGAGGCATGTTATTTGTATCAGAGGAGTGCAGCAGCTTGGTGGAGTAACTTCCTTGAGATTGATATGGGATCTACGCATTTTACTTACAGTGTGCACACACCGATTGCTTGAGGGAAAGAAATCTTTGGGAAGGGAGGACTGTAATGTCCCCTTTTCTAGTTATTAACCTCTGATGCGTCATTTACCTTTTTCCATCTTGGTTTCATGGGCTAAACAGGTCTTGCCAGGGGTCAGTATGAGTTTTGACATGGCCATCTTCACTTTCAGGCAGATCAGAGTTAGGATACCAGGGATTTCTGATACTCACTATTTATAGTAAGTCGGGGTCCGTATTTCCAGGTTTGTGGTATTGGACTTCGAGCATCTTGTTGATAGCTTCCTGACAAGCTATTATACATGGATTTCTGAGTTCAGGGATATTTATTGAATGTCTGAAGATTAACTTGTTTTAATAAGGTGACTTTAAAATTAAAAGGGGAATTAATAAGTCAGTTTGGTTTATAAAGTTATATTATTCTCTTAAGTGGGAAAAAGACAATTAAAAGGGAAAGGAGACCCTACTATACGAGATGAAGAAGAAATGTCTCCTCAAGTCACCATGAATCATCATCCATGAAGGTAGACCAAAAAGAAAATGTGAAAATGAACTCCCACATGCCAGAAACCCAACAAACACAGCCACCAACATCACTATCATAACTCAGAGCAGCATTGAAAGACGCCATAGATGTCAACATACCAATCCAAACCAATGAACTCCATTTCATACTCAATGTCCATCAAGTAGGTATGTCACCACACTCTCATGCTATTAAATAGTTGATGTAAGCTATGCAAAGTCAGAAGTGTCATGTAATTCCAAATAGGACAGCCAATAACCCATAAGCAATCAGTGGAGATAATTAATAAATAATATTCATTATTTACAATTCCAGCTATATCAATATAATAAATTAAATAGTGTCAGAAATACAAACCAGCCATAGCTCTGAGTTGCTCCCTTCAGTTAGGAAAGACTCTAATTGCAGAGGGGTCAAATAAATGGTGTACCCTGAAAATTAAAATTAAATTATTAGCTGACACTTCACTATGCAATGCTTCCCTCATTTCAATGCTGATTATGAAAATTGTCTAGAACATGCAAATTTGTCATAGAAACCTACTAGCTAAGATGAAATATTTCGATATAGTGGATACATCATACACAACCAAAGTTTAGAATATTGAATGCAGAATCAATTTATTATTAAATAGTGAACAGGTTAGGAGCACAAATCCAGTATGTGGTTCTTTTTATAAGACATTTTCCAGTAATCATAGGACAATTGTTGAGTATTGACTTGATTCCAGAGATTATATATTGGAGAATGTCTATGCATTTCAAAGCCTCAAGATGAGAGCCAAACTCAACTAGGTCAAAGGGCTTAAAAATCATATACTCATTGGCAAAGAATCATTAGAACAAAGCTGCAGAAAGAATTATTATGTTCTTTTCACTATTTGCTTGTGAGTCCTAATCATTTAGTATCTATCTATAATAGTATTGAATAATGTGCCACTAACTTACTTTGATTATTGTTATTGGTTTGGCTTGTTCAAGGACATGTCAAAAAGGTTTCTTCAAAAAATGGTAGAAGTAACGAACTCTTGCAAAAGAATGAGGAAGAACTGAATTGTCCTCATTTATTATAAGAACTCCTAGCTATTTTTATGAATATGGGGAGTCATGGGCACGTTTCATTCTTTTTGCACACTTCATATATATTTAAATATGTCCTTCACATACTATAAAAATTGAGTGGAAATCCTAAGAGTGAGATTTGTAACATCTTACAGCAACCACTAAATCTGATTCCAAAGATATACGTTACTGGCAGGGATCAGCTGAAATTTGTCAGTTACTATAACAGATTACTACCTAATGGTTGTGGTAGCTTACACAAATGTAACTAAATGCATAGTTCATAAAAATAAATTTACCTTTTTATAATCATTCTAGATGTAACTCAACAATTGCCCCCTTGAGAACAAGAATGTTTGCAAAAGTAACCAATGTATGAAGCTACAAAGGAAAACAAAACTTCCAAGGAAAGGAAAATACAATATAAACAAGCGATGACAGTCATTGTTTTCTTTTTTTCTGTTACAACAGGGGCATTCCAGCTACCCAGCTCAGCGGCCCAACCTGCCTTAACTTGGACTTAAAAACTGCCTAGTTGGAGTCCAAGGAAGGGGTGAAGCAATGATAGACATTGTTGCAAATGTAAAAGCAGACCGCACTGGTTTCTATCTACAAGAAATAAAAGGAAGACACTGTTTTAAATTAGACAAGAATTTTGCTATCATTTTGTCTCAACTAATTCTCTTAGAGATAATAAGCTCAAGAATAGAGAAACACGTGGTGTAATATAAATTCAAGAAATGGTTTTTCGTTTCATAAGTGCTGAAATTGTTACCCCTATAGAACTTTGTATCTAATGCCAGATGTCTAGTAAAAATCCTTGTCATGTTAGTAAATGTTACTCAAGTTATCAGTCTCATCTACATTACTGGGTTTGGGGGGTTTATAGCCGGATCTAGGTTCGATTTGCACCCAGTCCGGGTCCGGTTTTGGTCCGGTTCATGGTTCTCTTGTGGAAGTGTGGCCATTATGTCGTAGTCATGTGTGTGCTGGGTCTACAAGTATAAACATTTGAAGGAATTCTGCATAGTATATGCATATTTTATGTCAATTTTGTGTAAGTATTATAGGTAATGTCAAAATATGAATCGAAGACGATGGAATTTCAGATGCTATTGTTCCCCTATAAAAAGGCATAGGGATTGGCATGATCTCACTAGGAAATAACAATTGGAACCATAGGTTTAATGTAAACAATAACTTCAACAAGTTCAATCATTATTGAGCTAATATATATGTCATTGGAACAATAGGTTTACCGTTTAATTGGTAGGTTAATAGTTTTTTTTATTTTATCTTATTATTATATGTAGAGGTGCATTACATTAGTATAACAAATTGATGTTTGTCCATAAAATCTCTATGTCAGTTAAATTTACACACATTGGCTTTTTATGCATAAATAATTTTACTATATGTTAACATATTCGTCCCTCAAATCTTGGAAGTCAGGTTTGATTTGCTAGTAATTCAGGTCCTTGTCAAATTAGCCCAGAATTTGGTTGCAAAGCCCCAAATTCACTCCAAATTTTGTCAGTCCGTTGTCCTGCATTTTGTCAACACAAAATGTAGGTAATAGTACAAAACTTTTTCAACTTAGTTTCATTTTTCTCTGATTTAGTTCATTATTTAATTGGTTAGTATTGATCAATCAATCAACCCCAATTGATATAATGATTCGTCAAAGTGAAGGCTTTTATCAAATCTTTTTTAGTTTTTCTAAATGTTGAGCCTATGCTTGATCTTTGAAGCCTTCAAAGTCCTTTTTCTCATTTTTGAGTGTGTTTGTTAGCTTTTGGTGTTTTGGTTTTGCTCAAATCATAGCTTTCGGTTTTCTCTTCAATTCAGTCTATCCTAGGGCTTAATCGGAATTGGCAATCAAAAAATTTGATCATTTTAGTGCCCAAGAAGTGGACTCTCCAAGGGCAACTGCACGAATTAAAATATCATGTTATATTTTAAAGTTGAAATTTACTTTTTGAAGAATATATAATAAATTCACTTTATGTTATGTTTTTTAGTTGGTTTATCATTTTAATTTTTCACTTAAAGTAACTATAAAGCATGTTATGTTATATTTTTAAGTTGAATTGCTTTTTAATTTTTCACTTAAGCAACTATATTAACTATATAGTTTGATTTAATTTTTGTGTTTAATTTAAAACATCTTAGTAAATATTACTTTTTGAATGATATTTGCCCATTATATATTAATCTATAGTGTAAATATTATGTATGACCCAATTAAGTAATATTTTTTCAAAAATTAAATTAACATGTGCTTAATTCATCACTAAAGTTGTGCATAGCATGTCCTTAAACCCATTTACATGAAAATATGCAATTGCCTTTAGAGACCATGATTTTGAGCTAAAAGACAATTTTATTAAACATAAAACATGTGTTTTAAAATGTGCAAAGACTCTCCAAGAGTTAGACTTGCATATTCAAGTGTTTTTAAAACATGCAATGACCGCTACAAAGTGCAATTTTGCACTAAAGGCATTTTTATAACACATACATGTACATAAATGCATTTTAAAATATGCAATGGGCCTTCTAGAATGAGACTTGCATATTTGAGTGTTTTTAAAATATGCAATCATCCTCCTAGAATGTGTTTTGCATCTTGAGGGCAAATGCATGTTTTTTTAATATGTAATGAGACTTTGAGAGTGCATTTCTGCACTACTTGAATTGTTTTGCAATTTTAAAACATGCAAATGCATTCCAAGAGTGTGATTTGCAGTTCCAGCCAATGGATTTTATATGTAAATTGTCTTGGAGAATCCAATTTTGCATTTAAAACTCATGTAATCACCCTCTAAGACCCCTTTTTTGCACTCGAAAGCCAAAAAGTCCAAACACATGGCAAATGCATGTTTTTAAAATATGAAATGAGGTCTTGAGAGTGCAATTTACACTTCCAGCCATCATATGAATACATTTTAAAATGTAAATGCATCCATAGACTCTGATTTGGCATTTTGACACGTGTATGCATTTGGAGATCACGATTTTGCATCTTGAAGACAAAAATGCCTCAAGGGCACATTTTTGCTATAACCGCCCAGAAAATTGGTTTTTCATTCACTTTTTTGCATTTTGGAGCCATATTTTTGCATTTGGATACATGTATTAGGATTTAGGAAAGATGTTTTTGCATTCCCAAGCCAAAAACAACTAATATATATGCATTTTTTGGCCACATTTTTGCAAAAACGACCCCGATTTTTTGGCCAAATTTTTTGGCCACACTCAAAAATGGCATTTTCAGCTGATACATTTGGATTAATAGGGGTCGTTTTTTAGTTTTAGTGCATGTTATTTCCTTTGGAGATCACATTTTTGCATTCCCATGACAAAAATGACTCATGCAATGGCTTTCTAAGACCACGTTTTGATAAAAACGGGTTTTACTTGGAGATTTTGCCAAAAATGACCCATGCATTGGTGATCTTTGACCACATTTGTGAGGATTCTTATGCAAAACAACCATTCATTGCACATTGATGATCATCACTTCCAAGATTGAAGAAGTCAATATTATTGTTTGAGAATCGAGATTTGGAGGAGAATTGGTCTTCAAAATCTCAAATTTTGCTATTTTGGCTCATTGATCTCCAAGTAAGTTGACATTTTCAATCTTGTTCATTTGTTTGTTCTTATCTTGCTATTTTGTTACATATTTTAGCTTGATGTTGCACACTTGTTCATATATATGCCATGAAATGTGCATTTTACCTTTAAATATGATGAAACTCTCATTTCACACTTTTGGATTTTCCCCAAACTCCAAATTCGAATTTGCACATGAAAACAACTTGCTTGTTCGCATGTTTGAGTCTAAGACTGAAGGTATGTGTTTCTTTTGTACTTGTTTTCGTTGTTTGTTTGCTTGCTTTCTCATATTTCTTCATTTGGAAAAAATTGCAAGTGTGTTTCACTTCACTCCACCTTCCACCTCTTTGTGCAAGTGCATCATTTTATTCCACCTCCGTCATTACATGCCATAGCACATTGCACCTCCTTCTTGCGAACCTAAATTCATGTTTGTTTTACATGTAAATCACTTTACGTGGAATGACATCCAAAGAACCCATTTTTGACTAAAGGTCACGCTTTTAAGGTCAAGTCATCATTTGCACACATCCCATACGCCTAGCCTTCATTCCTCAAGGCATCTTTATAAGAACTCATCCTTTTCCTATACGCATTTACATGCCATCCATCTTCCTAAATCCCATTTTAGCCCTCTGCATGTACTTTCCATACCACATCCAATTCATTGCACATGTTCCATGAGTATCTAATCAATATTCCAAATATACTATTCCTCAGAGATCCATTTTGCCAATATTCTCATGGAGTTGGAATCCATATCTTCCAATGATGGATGCAATCCCATTGAAACTTTCATGTTGCAGCAAGTCAAGATATGCCACAATTTCTATAAAGAATGAAGACATCCAGTAAATAAGGCATGCTTTGAATCAAAGAAGCTGTAATTCATTTGGTCTCCATTTTTCCAATTGATGCCCGAGGACAATAGTGCATGTGGGAATGTGCCAAGCACTTTTTTTTTTAAAGTTGTTGCAGATGCTTGTCAGAAAGTTGTTCCAGATTTACCTTTGGACATCATTCAGAAGGTCTTCAAAGTGCCAGAAAATCTAGAATGTGCAAGTCTGACAAGGTAATTCACAATTTGGAATGAGGAAAAGCTTGATCGTGTCAAGTTTTTAAATCACAACTGGAAATTCATCATGGTGAATGCAATGGAGTAGAATATAGGAATCCCCGATCCTGTGATCATCATAAAGTACAAAGCCTTTGCCGACAATCCATAGGATTGATTCATTCGGAATCAATAGCCTCAACTCTTTCTTCTTCTTCTTCTTCTTCTTCTTCTTTCATATTTGTAGTCGGAGAGGATGTATTACATGAAAAAATCTAATTACATGCAATCCAATAATTTCTCTTGTGAGTTAGACCAGGTCAAAGTTGGTTGACTTACTTCTTTTTCCTCCACTTTTTTCTCAACTCCTTTGCCTATATAAAGGAGTGCCCTCTCATTGTAAAAATCATCTTTTGCTATATGCAAGAAAGCTTTGCCAAACTTGTGCAAGCACAACTTTTATTGTGTAGTACAAATTTCGGAGAAAAGTGAATTAAAGAAGCAATTGGATTCGAAACTTTGACTGGAAGTAATTGTGATAGAGAAAATTAAAAGCTTTAACTATAATTTGTGCCTATTGTCTTTAATTCATGTTATTATTGTGTGTTCAATAATAAAGCATAGAGAATTAAGAAGCAATCGGAGCCGAAATTTTGACTAGAAGCGATTGTGGTGATACATAGACTTGAAGCTTTGACTGTAGCTTGTATTACCATCTCAAATTCATGAAAAATAGTTAGAATATCCCTACGCTTGGAAGTATCTATGCCCCACTGGTAAAGGCTTTTCTTATAAAATAGATCAAAATAGGACCTAGAGCCAAACTGGTACACTTTCGGTTAGCTTTTGAGTTAGTGTTTGTTTATCGATATGACCATTTACAAAAGTGTAGTTAGAGGTTTCATCTTGCCCATTGCTCGATCCACGAGTAAGTGGATTCTTTTTTTAAAGTTAAGAGGAAAGAATATTGGTAATGCCCTTTCAAAATCTCTCAACTTCTTGCTAACCTTGAGTTGATCCAAGGAACGGTTAGAAGGAAAATTCTTCCCTTTAAGGTAGGAGGGACTCTGTCTCACATGTTATGGCTGGTCTACCTGTTTTGTGACTAGAATTTACCCAAAACTTTCAGTTGCAAAATATCCACCCAACACGGCCCGACCTCAGAAGGATTTGCAATGAACTTGTTGTCTAGTGGTAGAATCTTGGCCAACTTTGAGCTGAAATCTTTTTGTTTATCTTTTTAAACAAAGTGAGCTCTCTATTTTATTTTCTTTTTCTATTGTGGTTTGTGGCCTAGTATGTTGTTTGTTGACTCATAGAATGGCAAGTGTTTCTAGCACCAGGGATTCTTGGTTCAAAAAAGAACCATGTTCTCCAACATGGAAATATGCTAAGTTACTAGATTCTCTCTTGGACCTAGGAATTCTTGGTTCAATTCTCTCCAAAGTCTGGTCCTTGTCAAAGTCTGTCAAAAGTCTGCCACAAAGACCGAATTTCGTTGGGAATTCTCTCAAAGGAACCCTGGCATAATCTAGACAACTTTTAAGCGACTTTGGATTCCAATATAGGAATGTGGATAGAATTTCAAAGAATTTGGTCAAAAAACACCTTTTTGTTTACTATTACAAAAAGTAGTTATTGCCAAAATAGACTTAGAATTAGACTCAAGCACATGATTGAACTCAAATTACTTATCATATTTAATTTGAAATGAATGCTACTTGAGAAGAATCAGAATGTATAAAAGTGTCACACATCTATTATGGAATGTATGTTGTGCATATAGGCCAACATGTATAGAAAGCTACGGATTGAACAAAATTTAAAGAGATCTTTACTGTGGTTAAATCTGGATCCAAAGCCTGCTTTCTTGGCTTTATTCTATCTTATCCAAAGCTTCTATCTTTGAATCATTGAGTATAACAATTAATTCTTGAAGCTTATAATATGGCACAATCATAACATTGGCCTTAAATGGGCCTATAGCATTACCTTTTGTGATTCTAATTTGCAACAGCAGAGTGATGATTCGCTTGTTGGCTTTTGATGATATTTGATCATGATGGCTGATTATTAATGTTCACATTATTGTTTTCGGACTGAAACATTGATATGGCTGTGTATTTTGCTATGTTGTTTTAAAATTAGCATAGTGGTGTATGAACTTATATATATATATACACTAGTAATTGGTGTACCTGTCGCACTTTCCTCTCCTAATGGCTGGTCAAGTCAAAAAAATGTACTATTTTCAGGTGTATCATTATGGATTGGATTAGTCTTTTTAGTAGGTATTCTAAATTCTTTCATATCTTAAGATATATTGATCTTTTTAGCCTTCCTCCCCCTGGGCCTAAATTAATTCACAATGGAATTTACTTTATGAGAAATAAAAAAACCAGGTAATGAAAGTGCTCAAGGGAGAGGTTATTTATTAATATGATTTATAATTGATCAATAAATCTATTGAAATAGAAAAATTGACCTCCATAGAATGATGGGTATTAATATATACCCATATACCCATATAACGAGTCAAATGCGGGTATGGTTGAATGGTAGAATTTCTCCTTTATCTGTTACCAAGTTCTACTATTTAGGCCCGGGTCCTAGTACTGGTTCTTACGGGGTACTTAATGGGTTCTTTGTGGGTCCTTCTATAAAAGATCCACAAAGAGCTTGGGCACCCATGAAATACCAAAAGGCGGTGGATCAATCTATGCATGGATTTCTGATTTGTTCATCAGCATGCTCTTGTGTCAGCTTTAGATAGTGTCTTGCAACAGTTTGGTAATATTATTAAAGTCAAAATTGGTCTATGTAATGCCTTTAGTTTATGACAGTAGTGAACAGCATTCTACTTCAATTCATTTGAAGGTCAGGGATTGATTTTTTTATTTGTAGATCTGATAAAATTACTGTTGATAGATTTGTAAAAGCCAGCCCATAGTTATGTTTATTGATCATGTTCAGATTGATGTCAATTTGTAATGCATGTAAGCTGAAACTATATCAGTAATGCAGTTATTTATTTATAATTTTATTGGCCATTATAGATTTATGAGTATCACTCTTCTTTTTATATATGTAACTTCAATGATTGAACATATATACATACATATACGGACGAACTTGAACCCGCAAGGGGAGGATAAATTGTCGTACCCGAACCCCGTATCCGTACCAGAACCAAAATCCGAATCAGCAACTTATATATATATATATATATATATATATATATATATATATATATATATATATATATATATATATATATATATATATATATATATATATAATTGTACAAACGAACCCAAAACGAATCCAAACCCAACCCCAAAAAAAAATTGAACGAATTTCAAACCCCATTCTCGAATTTGAATCCGTACCCAAATCCGAACCGGCAACTTAGGAAATATGTGAAAAGAATCAGTAAATGTCCGCTGGAGATAACTTTTGGATTTATAGCCATGTAAAAAAGGAATATAGCAGCTCTTATAGTAGAGTTAATATCCCTCAAAAAGGTATTATGTTTTGTACAAGGAAGCCAAGAGTTGATGGTATACTACCTAAAAACCTTCTTGCAAACCATATTGTGAACAAATATATCCAAGAGCAAAAACAATCACATGAAGCAGCTAGGAATGTACATGCTTATCCTTTTCAAAAGTCTAGAAGTAAAACTAAAAAAAAGAAATTTATAGCTTTAGTTTCCACTTCCAATGAAAAATCTGTGGGGAACCATTCATTCTTGTGTGTTTCTTAAGAACCAATGACAAATAAGAGAGCAAAGGGACACTTGGAAATATCATTTCAGAATGAAGCTAGACACATTGTCAAGCAAGGCGTAGCAAGATGAATCTAAGCAAATGGATTGCCATTTAACGTTGTCCATTCACCATATTGGCAAAAAATGGTGAGATCAATTAATGAGGCTCCAAGCAGGTTCGAGGACCCAAGTTATGAGGTGCACACCACTTTATTGGACAGAAAGGTGAGCCATGTAGAGGCTTCCATGCAGCCCATCAAGGATCATGGATTGAAACAAGTGTGTCCATAGTATCTGATGGATGGAAAGATGCAAGAAATTGCCTTTTGGTCAAAGTTTTTGCAATGTCCACAAGAGATGCAATGACTTTGACAGCTCTGGATTGTGAAGGGGAAATGAAGGATGGTTCATTGCTTGCAAACATTCTCATCCAAGCCATTGAGAAAATTGGCCCTCATAATGTTGTTTAAGTAATATCCAAAATTGTAAGGCTGCCAAGTTATCGGTTGAGGAGCACTTCAAATACATTCTTTGAACACCTTGTGTCATTTATTCACTCAACCAAATGCTGCAAAAAAATGGCAATAAAATTGAGTGGATCAAAAAAATGTGTGAAGATTCATGAGAGTTCCAAACATTCATTAGACAAAACCACATGACTCAAGCCATATTTAGACATTTCTCAAGATTGGAGCTCTTGAAGGTAAGTTAAATTAAATAAAATTTAAATAAGTTTTAGACTGGAAAACTTTCATGTTTTTAAAATTTTTATTTTTATTTTTATTTTTATTTATTATTGTTTTGATTTTGAAATAGATTGTTGAGACCCAACTTACCTCCAACACTATTGGTTTGAGATGCCTTGTGAAGTTTAAAGAGGCATTGTCTAGAATGGTAGTCAGTGGTAATTGGAACATATGGAGGTAATCTAGTAGTACAAGGGCAGCTTCCACTAAGGCAATGGTACTAAATGACTCTTGGTGGTATTGTGTTGAGTACCTCTTGAGATTCATTGAGCATGATCTAATACACTGAGACGGATAGGCCTTGCTTGGGTGAGGTATATGATGGCATAGACTCGATGATTGAGTATATCAAAAAGATCATAAAATAGAAAGACCAAGATCCTAAAGAAAGATTCTTCAAGGATTTACAAAAAATCGTGGTGGAGAGATGGAACAAAATGACTACCCATTTGCACCTCTTTTCCTTTGCATTGAGCCCCAAGTACTACAGTCAATCAATCCTCAAGAAAAGTACCACCAGAGTTGCCCCATATAGAGGTCTTGAAGTTGCTCATAGGTGCAAGGCAACCCTTGTAATCTCTATCATGATCACATATGACCTACAATGAGGTATGAATTTATGAGTTTCACAAGCACTAGTGATTATGGCCATAAGGTTCTTAAAGACGAGCAGCGCTAATGCTTATAAATGGTGGTACTTCCATGGAGAAATACACGAACACCTACAACTGGTTGCCATCAAAATTTTATCACAAGTTCATTCTTTACTGTGAGCATATGAGACATTCTTTTATTATTCAATTAATGGGGTTGCATTGTATAGATGATACATCCAGTTTGGTAACTGCATAATCATAGTGTAACTGATACACAGTTACACCTAATCAGTAGTATTATGCCACCATTACCCTACTTAATACATTGATATTACAAACATCAAAAGACGTCTTACCTTAGGGAATCCCCCTTAAGGCTTACATAGAAATACATGTTGATTACATAATATGAAAGCATAGATTGAGAAAATCTTCTTTTGAAGTAGCAAATCTACAAAGAAGAAAGGCTCAATCAAGTTGTCTCTTGACCCTCAAAAAGATGTAGCTTCGTGTTCTTGGGCTCTCACTCCTGAACTTTCGAATCACAAAGTTTTGAGTTTTGAATTATTCAACAATGATCCTTAAGAGATACGACAAATCTCTATCATTGTCTAATGACCGCGAAAACATATAATTCTTGATCATATACTCTACAGCTCATTGGACAACAATCCATATTGAGCGCAAGAGCAAGTCCCAAACCTATCTCCAGAATAAAGCTTCACAAAAAAAGTATTCTTCATATTATTAGCCATCTTAAAGTGAGAGTTGACTTGAGATGATGGATATTCCTCTATCCTTCGATGTCACCAACCTCCAAGAGTGAAGTTTCAAAGCACAATATTGTGATTAATAGAAGAATTATTAATAATTTCTCCACCATCTGATGTATCATCCTCTTCAATACAAGCAATGTTACCTAATCCTTCATCAGGTTCTTTCAGTTTACACTTAAGAAGATCACTAGCTCTAGTTCGGCAAGCCTGTGTTGTGTGGCCTTTTTCCTTACGATAGAAACATTTATTATCTCTTTTATTTTTATGTAGCCATTTCTTACCACTTTGTGAGTATGATGTCTTGCCTATTAGATGATCTTCTTCTATAACTTCCTTTGTCCTCTTTTCTTCTACTAGAAGGGTTGAAATCATATTCTCTAAAGTTTGTGAGGTGATTTGACTAAGTGTAAAGACAACGGTTCTATATTTTGAAGATAAGCTATTTAAGAGGATGGGCTTAGCAGCATCGTCGTCAACAGGAGCCTTAACCTCTACAAGTTGCCTAAATGAGAGACCTTAAATTACTTATATGGTTTGACATTGTGATTCTATTCTCCATTTTGAATCTAAATAAGTGAAGTTTTAGCGAAAACTTTGCATTGACAGCTTTCGCTCCCAACGACTTGTTTAGACATTCCCAAATGGTTGTACAGGAGTTATCTAAATCTATGTGACGAGGTTCAAAATCTACAAGAGCTAGACCAATAATAATCTTCTCTTTATCATCTCTATTGTTCCACTCCAACAATTTATTTGCATCTATAGGTATTTTCTCTTTTCTGCTTACTATTCCCCATAAATTTCTAATCATTAGCTGCATTTGAAGCTTAATCCTCCATATATGAAAGTTAGAACCTGAATATTTATCTAATGAAAGTTGAATCTCAAACAAGACAATCTTGATCAATAATTGTGTTTAATCAATGTTCTCCCAAGTTTTTGGGATGGGGACGAAAGGGGATGAGGGGACGAGTTTCTAAGATGACAATTTTTTTCGACAAGGTATAGCAAAGGGGACGGCTATACAAATAAAGTGAAGATATAAAATATATAGGGAAATTTGCATATATACATTACACTCATATGAAGACATGGATAAATAGTGTCATTTAAACATCATAGAATTTTAACATGCAACATTTCAATAATCAAACTCAATGCTCAATATGCTATTATGCATTCATAGTTTGGAGCTATTGTCAATGTGCATGTAATATTAAAATAATAACATAAAATTTTGATATATACCCAAGAACAATAACCCACCTTCCAAATTAACACTACTATTATTAAATTCTAAAACTACACTTCCATTTCATTGTAAGTGGACTGATATTAATACAAAAAAGGCTCACATACTAATTCATCTAGGTCATAGGTGGATACAAAAGCTAGTGCGTGCGGATTTGTGGTGCAATCAAAAGCCCTGTCGATACTTCCCGTAAGCCATCCACGAGCTCTCAGATGCGTCTAGAAGCCAGTAAGAATTGCGTTCGGGTAGCATCCACAGGGCTTCCAATCACATCCACAGGGACTTGTGGGCCCAATGCCCAAAAAACTAATAAAAAATGTCAAGCAACTTAACATTTTCAATTTGCATGTGTGGTAATTTGTTTTTATAAGTCTTTTTTTGAAAGGAAGGACTCAACAAAGGTATCATGGGAAATACTAGGTCTAAGAAAAAGAGTGATAAACCATCCTATAAAGCGATTCTTACTGAAATTTCAGTACCAATTTGTCCCGAGTCGACTTTTTTTTAGAGTAAGTTTGAAAGGATAGCAGTTTCAGAGTGTTCTAATGGAGTGGGAAGATCCGCAGCCCATGGAGATAGACGGGATGCCGAAGATGGTGGCAAAACCGCTCTTGAACAAGAAGATGGTAGGAACCCTTCTGACGGTTTGAAAAGCCTAACCTTGTCTCCCAATAAGGATATGGTTAGCAGAGCAGAGTCAGTTACGAAATATTGCCATTTTCTTTGTTTGTTTAGATGTTAATGCTTTACCTTCACATAAATTTCTTGATGAATGGTTAAATGTTGTTTGGGGAAAAAATTTGGTTTACATGTTAGTTTCTGCAGAATGCTTCAAAAAAATTTGGTTTACATGTTAGTTTTTGCAAAATGCTTTGTTATTTTTCTAAAAAACCATAATATGCAGGAGAGAATCCTAAAAAAAGGGTTTTGGAATGTTGGTCATTCATTATTTAGAGCATATCCATGGTCATCAAATGGTAATTTTGAAAAAGTCATAAAAGATCCACGCCGAATTAGGTGGAAATTAAAAATCTTCAAGCTGAATTTTGGCCATTTATTTTGCATATCTTGAAACCCTTAGGGTCTGTTTTGCAGATTGAAGAGTCCAAGGTTACACTTCCCCATTTGAATGCACATGTTCTTGTGGCCCTTGATCTCGATGTGGTTTTTCCTGATATTATTTCTCTACACCTAGGAGGAGAAAATTTATCATGGGAAGTTTCTCTAATAGGTAATTTGCATTCTTGTTTTCATTGTAAGCTTAACGGATATATTAAGAAAAATTGTCCGGCTCTTAAAGTGCATTTTGATAAAGCTAAGCTGAAAGTTAATAATGTTAAAGAAACAATTCCGGAAATGGTTAATAATGTTGAGGCCACAACTAACAATGGTTTACCATTTACCCTGAATGAAAACTTGGATAGTTGTATGTCTAATCACTCTCTATCGTCGAAAATTTCTTTTGATTTTGATTCTTTGGAGTGTGGTGGGTTTGTTTCCTTAGATAATCCTTTATATGATAAAGAGTTTGAGGTGATCCCAGCTATGCAAGTCGAACATCTCCCTGGTGAAGTTCATCCCATGACCCTCGCTTTGACCTCCCCAGGTGATTCTGCTGAGATTAGCCTTAGTGAGATGCTTGCCAAGTTGAATGCTCAACAGCTTGCGATCAAATCCATTATGGAGAAGGCACGAGTTATTTTAAATAAGGGTGGTAAACCTAAGGAGGTCAGTACTCCCTCACTTGTGATTCAGAAGACTTTAGATGCAGACACGAGGGGACAATTCATTGATGTTGTTAAAAAAATTTAAAAGAACAACATATGAGAAAAGGTCTATTTCTGGTAGTGCTGGTAGCAAGAATGTTATCTCGAATTGTTTTAATAGACTTTATAAGGCCCCAAAGCCTCCCTCTAATTAATCCCCCTCATGATGGTTAATATTCACAATTGGAATGTTAGAGCACTTGAAATGACAGACAGGAAATATATTGTTAGAAAGTGGTGTAATAAGTTTAAAGACAAGGAAATAATATGCCTGCAAGAAATTAAAGTTGTAGGCTTTCAAGCATCTTGTATGAGCAAATTCCTATGGGACAAAGCTATAGGGTTTCATTCTAAACATGAGAAAGGCAAAGGTGGAGTGGCCATTTTGATTGGTCCCAATTGGGTTGACTCTATCTTGCAACATGGTTGCTCACGATGTCAAAGAGCACTTTGGGTGACATTTAAACATGAGGAGGAAATAATTGGGATATGCAACATATATGCCCCAAATGATTACAAAGAAAGAGTTGTGTTATGGGATTGGTGTTCATCTAATTTGCCTAAACCATACTAGATTTTTGCAAGGGACTTTAACATGGTGGAAGTCGGATGTGATAAACAAGGTGGATTGAAACATTCTTGGAAAGGTAATGAACAATTCTTTTGGTTAAAATTCAAAAGATGTTTTAATTTGATTGACCCTCTAGAAAATAATAGGGAGAATTTCAAGGACATTTGGTTCACATGGTGCAATAATCAAGGAGGGCAGAACAGAGTCTACTGCAGATTAGACAGGTTATACTGTGAATCTTCTTATTTCTCATTTTAGACTAAAGAAGGTCATTCTCCAATAATTGTCACTTGCTGCAATGTCGGATCATTCTCCTATTTCTGTGAGGATTTTGATAAATAAGGATGAAAATGTTAATAGTAAGAGTAATAGATGCAAAGTTTTTAAGTTAAATACCTCATTACTCAAGGACCCCAATAATAAAAAGGCTATTAGAATGGTGACATTCTTGTCAGAAATGTGTAATCAACCTTTAAGGCTAGTTAAACAATGGTGCCAACTAATGGAATCCTCGAGAAAAAATTATCAGATTATTGGGAAAAAAGTGACCAAGGATAGAAATGAAGAAGAGAATGACCTTCAAACCAAATGAAATGAACCAGAATTTGCCATCCAAAATAAACCAGATGACCCATTGCTTCTGAAAGACTTGGTTTATATTAAGCATCAATTAGGTTTTCTTAATAGATATAATATCTAAGGACAAAGGATCCAGGTAAGAATGAACTAGCTAAGAGAGGGAGATGTAGGATCGAGATATTTCTTTAACATCATTATGGCTAAGCAAAAGGCAAAAAAGATAGAAGATATTCAGGTGGAGGGTGGTAAAACTAATGATCCAAAAGTTATCAAGGAGGCTTTTTTCAGTTTCTACTCTAAATTGTTCTCTTCAGAATTTGGGCAAGATCAGCATAAAGAGTTGAAAGAATGCTTGAAGATGATATCTAAGAAGGTTTCTGAAAGTAAAAGTGATAAGCTTAATAAAAGAATCTCTTTAGAGGAGATTAAAGAGGCTATCAAAGCCATGGCTAATGACAAATCTCCAGGACTGGATGGGCTGCCTATTGAATTTTATAAAGATAATATAGAATGGATTGGGGAAGAGCTTTTGCTTTTTTATAATGATGCCTTTGAATTTGGTTCTCTGGGCATTTGTGTGAATAGAGTGGTCATTAAGTTGCTCCCTAAAGCCGAGGATAGATCCCTAGTCAAGAATTAGGGGCCCATCACCCTACTTAATTTATCATATAAAATTATTGCTAAATTGTTGGCGAGAAGAATTGTAGAGATTACAAAAAATATTGTTTCAGCCACTCAAACTAGTCTAACAAAGGGTAGATATATTTTGGAGAACCTTATCACTAGTTAGGAAGCTATGAATTGGGCTAAGGCTAGTGGGTAGGATGTGGTTATGATCCTTCTTGATTTTGAGAAGGCTTACGCCAGATTTGAGTGGCCTTCTGTTATTGGAATGTTGAAAGCTTTTGGCTTTGCCTCTTACTTCTACAAATGGATTGAAATTTTGTTTAAGGATTCACCTACTGTTATTGAGGTGAATGGGGAACTTTCTGACCCTATTATCCTACAGAGGTCTATCAGACAAGGTTGTCCTACTGCACCATCCTTATTTGTGATTGTTGTTGATGCTCTTTTTTAAATACTAAGGGATCCTTCTTTAGGACATCCTGTTAAAGGCATCACCCTCCCTAATGTAGAGGAATTGATCAATGCTAAGTTCACAAATGACACTACTCTTTATTTGGAACTATCTAAGAGACTAAAGTGTTTACCTAAAGTTCGCGGATGACACTAAAGTGTTTACCTCCCTGTGGTCTGCACAGTCACAAGTGAGGGAGTTCATCTCTTGTAGGAATGCCACAGGGGGACCTCCTAATTATATTGTTGTTGACAAATCAATCTAGTGGGGTCTGTATTTGAATAATAAACCTCTTTCTCTTACTTAGAGTTGCTAGACAAAAGAATGGAATGAGAAAGTTATTTCTCTGATCAATGATTTAATGGTGAATAACGGGTTTGGGTCATGGGATGAGATATCCAATAAGTTTGATATCCCCAAATCTCAAAGGAAGACCTATACTCTTCTGTCCAAAATGATATGCAAGAAGAAACTTGGAAAAATCATGGATAGTGATACTTTTATCAGAAATACAAAATGGAATGATGGCACTATTATTGACAATACTTCTGTTAAACATATTTATGGAATGTTTAAAATTGATCACTCTGTGTTACAGTGTATAGTTAATTGTTGTGGTTTAGACTATCCTTTCTCAAACTAGCATTTTTCCTTTGATTATTTTTGGAAGGGTCCCTGTGAACCTAAAGTTATTCATTTTAGATGTTTGTTGTTGGTTAAGAAGCTTGTTGTTGGGTCAGTGTTGTCGTCCATTAATGTTGAGCTTGTGACCTGCAATTTGTGTAATAAACCCAAAAGTTTTGAGCATGTTTTTTTTTATTGTATTTATGCATCCAAAATTTGGGCCATTTTCTTTGGTTCTCCAATTGATTGGAACAGTATTACTGGTTTCTCTTGGCGTGAAATTTTGGCTGGTTACGTGAAATCTTTTGACTTAGCTTTTAATAGATTCTAGTTTGCTCTTACTGGTGAAGTACTATGGTTTCTTTGGAAGGAAAGGAACAAGGAGATATTTCAAAATGTTAGAAGGTGCCCTACTGAGTTTAATCTTAAACTCATACATTTTTGCATCATGTCATAGGTATCCTACTGCTTTGAGATTCCAAAGTCCAGATTCATGAAGCTAATGCATGATGGACTTCTGCAAATCTACAAAGATGAAGTCAAGGCAGCGCAGTACATTGAGAAATATCAAAGTTTTCTTCTAGAAAATGTCATCTGGAGACTGATAAAGGGGTAAATACTTGTCTTGTATCTGCAACAGCACCTATTGGTACTATTGTTCAGCCAAAACCTGGTTATTAGAAATTCTAGTTTCTACTTCTTGTCTTGTTAATGTCAAGCTTTTTGAATCCAATGCTGTTTTGGATGCTCATGTAAAAAACAATGTGTTGTCCTTTCTAGGTTATTGTCCTTTGATAGTTAAAATACCTCCGTCCTTTTTTGTATATTAGAGAGGGTTGGTTGATTATCAGGTTGAACAATATCTATATTGTTGATTGAACTTTTTCAATATAAAAAAAGGGAACCCTAAAACGACCCTAAAGGTGAATGTTGAAGCATTCACGTCATTTTATAACTTTGATTTTGTATATTTTTTGTGTTTCTTTGCATGCATATATATAGGCTTCCTCCCACATCCACATTTTAAAAAAAAATTCCTGCATCCCACATCCGCATCCAAATCGATAACTTAGCAAAAAGGTTCTCTTTATAGTTTTGATCATGATATAGGTTTGTTACAATAAGACAGTATCTTGATGCAACTTCCAATATTCACCATATCTTTCACAAAGGACCCAAATCAACCCAAGACCAACCAAGCACTCATGTATTGTCAAAAAATGACATAAGGATGCATGTTCTAAGTTTGTTATGCACTTTTTAGACTTTCCCAACACCTTGCAAACAATATGCTATATAGTTCTGAGCGTGTAGCGTGACTGTAACAGCAATATTAATTCTATGATTTTTACTGTAATGTTGTCAAATACCAATTAAAGAACCTCAAATAGCAAGAATTAACTACCAATAAGTATATAGCATCTTAGGGTGAGCTTGGAAGGAGGGGCCCACTTTAAAATTTAAAAAGGTAATGTTTTATAAAAGAAAAATATTTTATAAGTGCTCATGTTGTCTATCAAATCAGGAACGCCCATACGTCTTGGGAACTTCCAAGGCGTCCCCAACCATCCTAGGGTGTACAAACGTCCCCAAAATAGTGTCCCAAAGTCCCCAAGTTCCAAAACATTTCTTGGGAATATTCATAAAAGAGGGACGGGGTGGGCACATTCCCTTGTCCTCCCCAAGTCCCCAAAATGTTTCTGGTACAAGGATGAGAGTTTTTAGGCAAGACACACGTCCCTAGGTAACACAATTTCTAATGCAAATATGCTTACTTTGTTATCATATTACATTATCATTGTCTTGAATGTAAACAAAACTATCCAAACTTCATTGACCTCCAAATACAAGAATTTTCACTAAATATCAAGATTGTGCATACCTTTCACTCAACATTCAAAATTTTCCTATTACACTCAAATATCGAATATTGTTTGATCAAGGTGGCATGGCTAGCTAGATGAAGTCTTCAATTGCCTCGTTCAACATTCTACACACCAAGGTGTATATTACTCAAGCCAAATGTCTCGTTCACAATCTTGAAATTGTTGATCTCTCAAACAATGTGTTTGATTGATATTGGGCCTTTCCAGACAATTAAGTAAAAAATAACCTACCATTGATATTTTATTCCTCTCGAGACTATTAACATATGCTTTTAGGAAGAAATATATATATATATATATTGCATAAAGCTGGAACATTGACCTAATGTGAAAAGTTTACCGAAAATGAATCTGAAAAAAATGGCTTTATAATTCTCAAACAAATGCAACTTGCTTGAGTAATATCAAATTCCATGACGTTTGGAAGAACCCTCTCTGTCCATGAGAAAAAATCCTCTACATATTGCAAAGGCACCGAAATGCTTGCAACCTCATTTGCTTACTACAGCGATGAAAGGATTGCCAAAGTTTTTACATCAACTGCAACCTACGCCATTGCTAAGCATTATATCTGTTCTTATCTCCTTAGTTTAGAGGAATAATACACGTGTATTCTAATGACAAACATTAGCAGCCATACACCAAAGAAATTATTCATATGCAACAAATATTTGATCATAGTTCACTACTACTCTTGTTGAGATAAGGTGACTCAACCTTGGGATTCTTTATTGGTTTTTTGTTTATGCATTTTTGGAAAATGCTAAATGAGACCAAATCTTCCACAAGGATAGACTTGGAGCAAAAAAATATTAAGTCTATTTTTTGAGCTTTATTCTCTTTGCTTTGTTTTTATGCAAGAGTTTTGCATAAAGAAAGTTTCTAAATAAGTTCTAGATACATTGGATGTAGATGCTTTAGAAACTATTTCCTTTTGTATGAAAACTCTATAAACACAATAAATTGCAGAAGAGATGTAAAAGTGAGAAGAGAAGTTCTTTGCATAGGGTTATGTTGCCAGATTTTCTCTAAGATGGAGCAAGATGTAAATCTCCATGTGAACGCTGAAAATGTATTGCAACTTGTTGCTGAATAATACATTAGCTTGATGGTTTGGAGGGTGGGGTTTTTACCTAGAAAGGTTGCCCCACCTATATTTGTGTTTTCTATTGTCTCATTCTTTCATGATTGTACAATATTAAATCTATATGTTGTAATGCTGCTGAAATTTGATATATTTGTAAGTTGCAATCACTTTCCTTTAAGGTTTTAATTGTGGAAAATCAACAATGCTTGTTTCAGCTTTTATGGCATAGTAGTATGTACTTGTATTTCCTTATTAGAAGCTATTCAAGAAATCATTGGATATAGTTTGTGCATACTAATCTCGGATGACTATTTGGGGAGCTCTCATTTCCCTTCAATTGATCTCAGAGCTCAATTTTGTGAATTGCACGTTGCCTACATGTGATGATTCACAATGTTTCAAGTTTTAAATATTTTTTCTATTAAGATTTCTTAGATTGCAGAGCTTGAAGAAATTTGTTTTGAAGGAATTGGCTAATAATTAATACTTTGATGAATGGAAGTCTTGCAGTTGATATAATTTTTCAAAAGACAATAGACATTTCTTTAAGGATAGTGAAGACAGAAAATAGAGTTGGTCATGTTGAAATGACATTGATCTAGAGCTCTTGGTTGACAACAGAATAATTCTCGATGCATGGGTATTGAAAGGTGTCTCTTTTATTACCTAGAATGCATAAGGCTATGGAGTTGATCATTGGATGATTTGGAAACTTCTGGATAGTCTATCTCTCTCAGATGCAGGTGCTAGTAGTGGTTGTGGAGTTGGTCTATCAGTAGACCCAAAGTTCCTATATTGTTTTTTCCTCTTGGATGTTTGTACTTGCATGGCTTGGATTCTTGTTCGTTGGATCTAAGATGTTTGTAGAATTCCCTTAAAAATCTATGGTGTACTCATCTGTGATAATCCATTTTTCTAGGTTCAGTTGTTTTGGTGTTTTCTTAGACTTTTGAGTCTTCCAAAGGAGAAGTGGATGTGGATGTGCATGGGTGTTCTTCAACACAATGGTTTTGCAAGTTTTGCATGCTCATAGTTAAACTTGTGGTTTTTTGCGAATCTATTGAAGAGCTATTTTCTAGACTCTAGTTTCTTCAAAGTGATACTAGATGAGATAGTCGTAGTTCTACATGCATGCATGCTTTGTGCATGTTGAGAGGACGTGTGTTTCTTTCTCTACATAGAGATGTTGGTATGTGATCAGTCACTCAGCATTTCTGTAGTGGTGCTTTGTTGGATTCCTGCACTATGGTGCTCGATGTGGACATGATTGGCACATAAGATTTGTGTTTGATCTAGTGTTTGAGTATTGTTGTCAACATGATTGTTCTCTTTGATCTCTTTTTTACATGTCACTAATGTGATAGTGGGTTTGCATGTTGCAATGATTGGATCTACAAGTTATGCAGTCAGGTGGGTAGGCCACCCATTTAATTGCAATGTTGGCGCAGACTTGTTAGCTGGCCTTGCCTGTAGTCACTTATGCATTGATGTGGTTTCTTTGGGATGAGAGGATGGATGATAAGTGAGTACTTGGATAGTCGATTATGGTATTCCTATAGCATGGTGAATTTCCTTAGTTTAAAAATCTTGGTTTCACTCGGTGTGGTGTGCAGACCTAGATGATTTTCAGATTTGGGGGATGACATGTCATAAGCTTGGATAGCTCGGTATCATGATTCAATGGGAGCTTTAGCAGTGGCTGTATTTTCATCACATGGTGATGGATGATATTGGACGATGCCTTAGATCCTGTTGTTGCATAAGGGTCTTTCACATTTGTTGGTTCACTAGTTGGAGATGGTATCTTCATGTGATTGGAGGTGTTGACAACTTTAGGATTCAAGGAGTCCTTGTCAGAGATGTGGTTTATGATTTCATGTGATATGTTATCATGGTGACTTTTATGTCATGGTCTTTCTCTTGAATACCAGTTTAGAGTTGTGACATGATGCAATTATTTGATATGATCACAAGGAGCATGTTATCTCTTTAGAAGAGATGTGTTAGATCATGTTGTCATGTTTATGTTCATGATTCTATGGCTGGAGCTTTGACATTGATCTTGGTTTAGTTTCTTTGTATTGAGTACTTTGTTCATTTGCTTGATACTTCATGATAGTGCTATCTTGCATTGGAGTTTGGCATGGATTCATTGATTACAAGTGCTCATGGATACATGGAAACTTAGGCGAGGCTAAATTTCTCTTGATATGAGAGACATGTTGTTAAGATGTATGCTCTTGATGAGATTTCAGCAAAAACTCTGAGGAACCTACACCTTGGTTGGACGTGAATTCAATAAAGACCTATGAGGAAATTGTTCTTGGATAAGTCAAGATGTCTTGCATATCTTGGAAGGGTATTCTAATTCCCCACTCTTGATCTACTCGACAGCTTATCACTTGAGAGATATTGCCCAATTTTACTTTCAGGTGCTTTATGTTTTCTTTCATATTCATGGATCTTGACCTACAGTTAGATGGTTCTGGAGGATTCATTGTGAGAGGTGGATAACATAGTTATCTCCTTGAGGTATATTTTCATTTATGATGATAGTAGTAAATGGTAGTGAGCTGATTTCCTGAAATGAGAAATGGAGTTGTTTGATTTTCTTTGAGAGGCTTACATCCATAAAGATTCATGATATCATGCTATGTTTGATCTTGAGGTTCAACAATTCTGGATGTTGTGAAGGAGAACATACTTAGTACAGTCAGAGTAACGAGAATCGCCATAAAATCGCCTGAATCGGCGATTCGGCGATTAGATTCAGCAATGGCGATTTTTTTGGAGTCGGAAATCGCCATTGCCGATTTCTTCAAGTGAATCACTTGAATCGCCGATTCAGGCGATTCAGGCAAAAAATCGCATGAATCGCCTGGAAAAATCGGCAGGAATCGCCCGCGGCCAATAAAGTATAGAGTTGTAAAATTTTAAAAAATTGCTTGGTTTTTTTACTTTGTTTTTGACCATTTCTCTTTGTTATAACCCTAAAGGGCCTTCTATTTATTTAACATGAGTAGAAGAGAGGAAAAGTGAGAGAGAAGAAGAGAAAAGAAAAGCCATAGGTTTCTAACCGGCAAGAAGAAAGAGCACAAAAGAGATCAGCAATCCATTTGGGGAGGCCATCAATTGCATTGGGAGCATTAGGGAGCCAATCTCAACACTCCTCAACTCATTTGCAAGAGGTAAGTGCTCTTTTTTTTTTTGCATGTTAGTGTATTATGCATTTTTTGTTAAATTTTTATAGTTTTCAAGATTTTTAGTTTAGATCTTGAATGTTCTTTATTTTTACTAAGTTGCAAACTAGGGTTTGTTGTTTTGTAGCTTTTATTAGCTTCAAACTTTGATATTTTACATATAAATTTTTATTGCAGCAGCCTTTGCTTTCATTTTTTGCAAATTCGCAATGGGTAGAAAAGATGAATGTTGGAAATATAACGAAGAGTTTCCTGGAAGAACCAAATATCAAACAAAATGTATTTTTTGTAAAGAAAAAATAACTTCTGGGGGTATTTATAGATTGAAATACCACATTGTTGCTATACCTGGACACGATGTTACAATTTGCACTCACCAAACTCCTGAGGCAAAACGCACTTGCTTAATGGCATTAGAAAAAATTGAAAAAGACAAAGCCAATAGGAAAATGCAACTTGAAGGGTTAAGGGGTATTGGCTCCCATGTTCCCGCATCTGCATCTGCAGCCGCATCCACATTTGCATCTGCATCAGCTTCTGCATCTGTAGGTTGTGTTGGAGAGGGTTCTTCTAGGCCTCCTTTTTATCCTAGTTCTTCTGCTCGTGCTAGTGCTAGTCGGTCACATACTGAGACAGAGTCCCACACCAACCTATTGCAGCCTAGAGTGCGGAAAAACAGAATGGATAGTTACTTTGTGCCCCGCACTACTCCTGGTTCCCAACCCACGCTTGAGGGCATGGGTTTGAACAAGGAAATTCATGATGCTGCCAGAAAGGAGATATGCAAATTTTGGTACTTTTGCAACATTCCATTTATTGCAGCCAGGTAATTGATTCTTTTTTCGTTGTTTTCTTTAAAGTTAAAATTAAAAGTAAAAGTAAAACTTTAATTATATTTACTTGTTTTATAATTTGAGTCTTTGACATCTAAATTTTTATTTGTGACAGGGCTCCTTATTGGCAGAACATGATAGACGCGGTTGCTATTTGTGGTCCGGGGTTTAAAGCCCCAACTGAGGCTGAGTTGAGCGGATACCTCTTGGATGAGATGGTAGAGGACATGAGGGCTGAGCTCGAGGAGAACCGAAAGGAGTGGATTGCAAAGGGTTGCACCATCATGACTAATGGTTGGACAGATAGGAGGAATAGAACACTCCTCAATTTTCTTGTATCCTGTGGAGGTAATTGATCATTCTACTTTCCTACATACATAATTGTAAATTTTGATTTGTTGAATGCTAATTTGTTGATGATCCATTTAATTTTAATATTCTAATTCGTTGTTTTGTTACTTGTAGGATATACCATGTTCATCAAATCCATTGATGCTTCCGCACATGTAAAAAATGCCACATACTTATGTGAGGCTATTGAGGAAGTCATAGCAGAGATGGGAGAACAAAATGTGATCCAGGTGGTGACGGATAATGCAGCAAGTTATGTTGCTGCAGGTAAACTTTTAACTTTTCAAGTTTTGAAAATAAATTTATTTGAATTTTGAAATTTGAATTTCTAATTGACTTAAAATTGTTGTAGGTAAACTTTTGATGGAGAGGCACCCCACCATATTTTGGTCCCCTTGTGCGGCACATTGCATTGACCTCATGTTGGAGGAAATTGGCAAACTTGAGTTTGTCAAGTCATGTGTGGAAAGGGCAAAAAACATATGCAAATTCATTTATAATCATTCATTTGTCCTTAGCACAATGAGGAAGTACACAGAAGGCAAAGAGTTAGCTCGCCCAGGTATCGCGAGGTTTGCCTCGAATTTCATCACCTTGCAGTCCTTGTTGACATCAAGGGATGAATTGAGGAGCATGTTTGTTGGGCGGGAGTGGATTTCCTCTTCCTATGCTACGACCACTGTAGGGATAGATGTGGCGGATTGCATATTTGATGAGGATGGTTTTTGGAAACCCGCTAGAGAAATCCTGCAGGTAAATTTATTGCAATTTAACATTTAGTATTTTACTTTTACTTTAAGTTATATTATTTTATATTTAAGTTTTGACTCAAGTTTTTTGTTTTACTTTATATGTAGGTCACTGAGCCCCTTGTAGCTTTGCTACGAACTGCTGATGGGGAGAAGCCCTCTATGGGCTACATTTATGAGGGCATGGATAGGGCCAAGGAGGCCATCAAAGCCCAATATGCAGGAGTGCAGGAGAGGTATGGCCCTATTTGGGACATCATCGATAGGAGATGGCAGAATCAGCTCCATCGACCCATCCATGCAGCAGCTTACTTTCTGAATCCGGCATATCGTTTCCGTCCTGAGTTCAAGGCGGATGCGGAGGTTCTCACTGGCTTATACACAGTGATTCAAAGGTTGAGTAGCGATGAAGATAGCGCTGTTGCGATTGTTGAGCTAGACCAGTTCAACAATAAAGAGGGGCCACTTTTCTCTAGCAGGATGGCCATAAATGCTCAGACAACACTACAGCCAGGTAAAAATTAAATAATATATTCAATGTTCATGAATCTAGATTCTAATCTTAAAGTTGATTATGTAATTTTAGAGTTAACTTGTAATTTGTAAATGAGACTAATTGTTTCTATTTTCAATTTTTCCCTTATTGCAGATAGATGGTGGCAAATGTTTGGGGCCACAACCCCAAAACTTCAAAAAATTGCCATTCGTATTCTGAGTCAGCCAAGCAGCGCTTCTGGATGTGAGCGCAGTTGGTCCATGTTCGAGCACATCCATTCGAAGAGGAGAAATAGGTTGACAGTGCAGAAGTTGAATGATATTGTCTTTGTTCATTACAACCTCCGTCTTAGGATCAGACAGATTTTGGGCACTGACTCCTCTCTGATCATTCTAGAGGAGATTGATCCAGAATCAGAGTGGCTCACAGAGGTTGTGGATCCAGTCTTCACTGAGGAAGACCGCGTGTGGGTTGACCAGGTGGATATAGAGGCTGAGGCAGCTAGAGCACGTTCTTCAGGCATTGGTAGACGCACACGTGCACGCACAGGCACAGGCCCTAGCGACGTTCATGAGCCCATCTTACATGCGGGAGATATGGCTCCGCAGTCCTCTAGGACCTACATTAGACGACTTGCTACTAGGCAGACTGGATACTCAAAGGCTGAGGCTGAGGCTGCAGCCGAGCTTCAGGATGATGTTGAGGATGATGATGATGACTATGAGTCTGAGGCTTGAGCTGGAGCCTTGTTTTTATATTTTGTTTACAGATATTGATACTGAATCATTGATAGACATATGTTTCAAACTTTCATGGATCTTCATCTTAGATTCTTACATACATTTATGATTTGATGTCTTATGGATGATCTTACATACATTCTATGATTTAAATCATTGTGATCATTTGATTTCTATTTACTTCAGCTAGCCTACAATTTACATTTTAGATAACATAGTTACATATGTGATGGATTTTATGTTCCATGTTTATGTATGTTAAGTTTTAACTTCTATTTGATGATGTTATAGTGTGTTTAAGTTATATTCAATAAAGGGTGCATGAAATAAGTTTTAAATTGTTAAAATCTTTAAATTTAAAGGGTTTTTTCAAATTTGCCGATTCATCGCCGATTCATTGCCGATTCACGATTCGATTCGGCCTTGCCGATTCCGATCCGATTCCGATTCTTGTTACTTTGAGTACAGTTGACTCTTAGAGGTGCTTGTGGAAGGACATGCTACATGCTTATGATTTGCAGGTTCTCTCTTTGGTCTTGGTTATCTTCTTGGATGTTTGGGTTCACATAACATTGATTTTTGAGATCTATTAGAGCTATGGTGGTCACTCTTTCGTGATCATTTGTTATCACTTGCACTTCATTGTTTTTTGGTGATGACATGGTGGTTCCTTTACCTCTTTTCCTTGTTGGTGTGAGAACATGGGAGAGTTGTGCAAACTGGATGTGACAGATGTTTCTTGCAGCAAGTTTGCTACATGATTTTTCATATCTTTGTGGATGGTCCTTTGTACTACATGGTTACACTTTCTTTGTGTTGTTATCAATAGACTTGGCATGCCTTTGATTTTTCAGATTTGACATTACCCATGTAGTGGGGTTCTTGTATGTGTCTAGTCTTCTTCGACTGGTTTGCACATGGAGCTTGAGGTTGTAGTTTATGGGTTGGTTATGTTGTTGGCATGAGTTTGTTGATGTCGGATACCTTTGAGGTATGAGTAGTTGGATTGGTTAGCATTTATTCTGGATACAATTTCCAATCTCAAGGGTTTATCAGTTGAATTGGAGCAATCATTTTGGTTGTTCTGGCTGATGTTTTATTTTGTTTTCGAGAGGATTTGTTCACAGTTGTGTTGGGCTAAGAAGTTGATGTTTTTAATGCTTCTGTATAGCTCATGAGTGCAAGGGAGTGGTGGCAGTATTTTGTAGCCTTTGTTATCACTAGGATCTTATGCTTGTGTTGTTTGGACAAGTGTCTAGTTGGAGTACGAGAGCATGTGTTAAGATTTATGTGGTTTCATGGATGGTTGCAATGATATAGTTTCACCAGTTTGACTCCTGTAAGGTCTTCGTCAAGGAGATTGTTGGGATAAGGTGACTCAACCTTAGGATTCTTTATTGGTTTTTTATTTATGCATATTTGGAAAATGCTAAATGAGACCAAATCTTCCACAAGGATAGACTTGGAGCAAAAAAATAGAAAGTCTATTTTTTTGAGCTTTATTCTCTTTGCTTTGTTTTTATGCAAGAGTTTTGCATAAAGGAAGTTTCTAAATAAGTTGAAGATACATTGAATGTAGACTGTTTCCTTTTGTAAGAAAACTCTATAAATACAATGAGTTGCAGAAGAGATGTAAGAGAGAGATGAGAAGTTCTTTGCACAAAGTTATGCTGCCAAATTTCTCTAGATGGAGCAGGATGTAAATCCCCATCTATATCTGTGTTTTCTATTCTGTCATGATTGTAGAATATTAAATTTGTATGTCGTAATGCTGCTGATATTTGATACATTTGTAAGTTGCAATCACTTTCCTTTAAGGTTTTAACTGTGGGAAATCAACTGTCTATTTTCGCTTTTATGGCATAGTAGTATGTAATTGTTTATCCTTATTAGAAGCAATTTAAGAAATCATTGGATATAGTTTGTGCATTCTGATCTCAAATGACCTTCTAGGGTGCTCTCATTTCCCTTAAGCTCTGACATAATTGTGGAGGTCTTCGTCATCTCTTTGCCAACATAGTTAACCGCCTTAGGGGACAAGGGGATGGAGAACGGGGGGACAAGTTTCTAGGACGGGGGGACAAAGAGGCCTTAATTTGGGGATGGCAGTGAGGGACCAAAGGGTTGTATATACTATACATATGGTACTTAAAATGCTAGTGATGAAAAGATGTATCGCAATATAAGATATAAAGATGTAAAAGAGTAAATACTTTAACATTGCATTGAATTGGAACATTGAATACAAATAGTCAAATTAGCAAATAGTTAACACCGAGACGTCCCACCATCCTCAGCGGAGGTGGTGGACTCTGGTGGTTCGTTGGAAATGGGGGAACAAAGTCCCCAAGTCCTCAATGTGTGGGGCAAAAAGGAGGGGGACGCGTCCTTGTGTTACTATGGTTGCCAATGTGCAACTCATCCATTCATTTACATGCCAGCATATTAGACGCCATCTACAAACTTAATTTAAATTCATTATTGCATCAATCTTCAAACACCACAAGAACACAAAAAAGTTGCTATAATACCATATGTGAGCACATGAAACATCTATTTATTATTCAATGGATGGGGTTACATTATATAGATGATATATATGCAATTTGGTAACTGCATAACTCTAGTGTAACTGAGACACAGTTACACATAATCAATAGTATTATGCCAACATTAACTCTCGAAATTATAATTTCTAAATTCTTTGTTGATGAATATTGAATTTATATAATTTTTTTAATTTATTCAAAACTCTCAACTCTCTAATTTTAAAATTGAAAATCATGATAACTTGCTAATTCATTATCATTCGAGAGAAATTGGAGCACAGTCTCCATCCAATCAATAAAACGCAATAGCCTACACTCCAAGAAGGCAGAAGACTTGGTCTATGTGCATCTAAACTTGAGGCTCATAACACACAAAGACAATGCCTACAAAAAGGGGAGGCAAAAGCATTGGGATGTTGAATCACAGCATGTGGAGTTGGAAGATTCAATAGCCTGCCTTGACGCACATACAATTGATGATGATGATCACAAGCTGCCTAGTGAAGTCGAGGCTTCTCCCGAGGCTGACATTGCTAGAACTCATGCTAGTGGCACTATTTGTGCTTCTAATTTGCAACAGTCGGATGATGATGATGATGATATGTTTGATGATGTTTGATATATTTGATGATGTTTAATGTTGGCTTTATTATTTTGAGCTGAAACAGTGATACAGTGGTGTATTTTGGCATTTTGTTATGTCTATGGATAAAAAAAATTATAGACGAACCCAAACCAAATTTGAAACACAAAAAAGTTTCAACGAATTTCAAAACCAAATCTGAACCAGCAACTTAGTTATTTTTTACATAAATGATTTTAGTCGTCTATTAATTTTGAATTTAAATTAAATTTTTTGGATTGTAAATATTTTTTTAATATTAGAAAACTATCTACAATTTTAACAATTTTAATTTAATAAGTGTATATATATATAATTTTAAATAAAATATTATGTTATTTGATTTTAATAATAATGCAATTGACTATATTATTTAAGAATAATTTAATTTCAAATCTATTAACTTAATGTAGACATATGATTACAAGTTTATGGTATTTTGTTTTATATATATATATATATATATATATATATATATATATATATATACACATACATACATACATACATAGAGAGATAGATACATATACATAAATATAAACATATAGATACATATATACATACATACATATACATACATACATATATATATATATATATATATATATATATATATATATATATGTTTTTGTAGTAACGAACCCAAACCCCTTTTCAAATTGTTATACAAACATATCGGTGTGAGGCCTCGCCCCGACCCTTCGTAGCCTTAGTTGTTACTTTATCATTTTGATACTCACGACTCGAGATGTCGAGACATTATCTGATGCTTAGAACATATTATACTATTTCATGCCGTGTGATGTTACTTCTAGATATTTGATGTTCGTCATTTAAGGTTTTAGGTATATGTATGTTGATGAATTAAGAAAAATGTAGGATTAACACATTGATTTTGGAATCTTTATGATTAAAGATATAAGTAGGATGAAAGAAACCCTGATTGATGTATGTTTCAATTTATGTGAATTTCTGATAAGTATATATACATAGGTACATGTGATTTTCGGGACTACTGATGTGTGCAATGAGTGTGCAGATATTTTAGCCGAGGAAATCGACGGAGGAACAGAACTGATCTCTATGTGTTAATTTTGGAAACCTTCTTGTTCGTAATTCAAGTATTTTAATTGTGAGATGTATGTATGTATTTTTCTGTGATCAGTAAATGTTAATGTTCATAACTATGTTCTTTTAGTGTCGCTTGACACTCGTGAATTGTTTATGTTCTTCAGTGTGCTAGTTAGGGTTAGCTGTGTAACCTTTGGACCTAAGTCGGATTTAGTTAGTGTCTTTTGCTAATTTGGTTCTTAATCGAGTTTAATCACCCTTAATCCGGATTAGTGCTTAATCTGCATTTCTGGAGTTGTTCGATGGTCCTAATTATTTCCTAGCTTTTGGTTGGTTCCTAACCTATTCCTAAGGCTTTAAAAATTGAAATAATTATACCCAAGGGGTATGGGTATGGGTTGGGGGTCTTTTCCAACCCCTAAGCCCCTTTTATTGACTTTTGAGGTCACTCAAAAAGTCTCTTTGTGCCTTTGTGCGAAAATTGACTATGGCTACCATGAGTTGTCTGACCTCACCTCCACTTAGTGGTTAACCATAGTATGGGTTGAGTTAGGAGCTTCTAGATTTGTAGGTGGGTGGGAGAAGTTATTGATCCCTTTGGTGGTTGAGTTTAAGGCTTATTTAGAGGCCCTTCTTGGACTAATGGAGGTTGTTACCCAATCTCTACATTTAGAGAGGAGTCTTGGAAGATTGAAGCAAGGAAGGGAAAAGCTCTACTCAAACTTGTTCGTTGCCATTACCTCTTTGTGAAGGTAGGAATTCTCATCTCCCTTGTTCAGATTTCATGTTTGTTTCATGCTTATGCTACCTTGTTGTTGTTTGAATGTTTGTATGTTTGTGGGTATGTTGGGACGCTTTGAAAACCATGTTATTTTGAATGATTTCCTTTCATGTTTTTGTATGAATTTTGAGATGTTCTTGCATGGGTGTTTTGGCATTACTCACCCTTGGAGAGGGCAGAAGTGGCCAATTTCGAGAAAGGGCATTTTAGTTGGACTCCAACAGTGTAGAGTCTCTTCTCAGGACGAGAAGAGGGAGATAGAGTAGGGTGTTATGGGCCCCTACCTGTCAACACAAACCACATATGAGTTTTGGCATGTAAGAATGGAAGAACGGAAGTTCTTGATTTATAGCCCCGATTGGGCACCTGGTTTGGTGTTGTGTCTGACATCTCCTGTTGGAAATATCCAATTTTCCCTAGTTTTGATTCGTTGTGAATCCTATTGTGAAAACCTAGTATGAATATGCATGTTTGATTTGTCTTTTCGTCATGCTTGTTGTCACCTAATCAGATTCTGTCCCCTCCATGGTTCTAGAAATGTGTTGCAGAAATTGTTATGAATCCCTTGATGAGGGTCATGAAGAAAATTCAATTATTTGATTGTTGAAAATTCGGGATTGAAATCCTATGGAAAATTGTATTTAATAACTTGTTGTAATGGCAATGAAACCGGGTTTTCTTCCTGGTTCTTTCCCGACTGAGCCTTTGAATTAGGTTGTCAATAAAATAAGTGATTAAGTAATTTTTGCTTCTCTTGAGGTTTCGTATTTTTTTTCTGTCATATGAATGTATATCAAAGATACGATGAAACGATGATGTTCATTTATGCAAGATTCAATTTTGTGAAGTGTGGTGTTGTCTCCATTCATATGGGCCATAGAGAGGGATGTTGCTAATCCATGTAAATATGGTATCTCCATTGAGTTTGAAATGATTTAGTTCATGGCTGGTTGTGTTGAAAGTAAATTTGCAAGAACATGTAGGAGAGAATTATGTCAAGATATCCAAACTTAAATTTTGGAACATGATAGAGGGAAGAACTTTGCGTGTTTTGATACTCCCTTCAAAATGAATAGAACATTATCATTCTGATCTGCTTATTTTCTCAATTGCCCTAAGATTAGTTTAGTTACTATGTTATTCTATTACGTGCTCCATCAGTTATAATAGATAGTTAAATGAATTATGTAGATGATTATACTATGTAATAGGGGTATCATTGAGATGCATAGCGTTTGAGGTTCATGGAAATCATTAACCAGGTATTCATAAGAAATTTACGTAGATTTTGATGATCTTGCAATAGTTGTTTTTGTTGAGCATGATGCATAATATGATGATAAGTTAATATCATTAAGAATTAAAACACCAATCCTATAAGACTCCATAGTAAGACTTAAACCAACAAGTAAGTTTCAAAATGCATATAAAGAGGCCTGTAGTAGCACATATATCATTCTGGAAATTATATGGCAAACACAAATATAGTTGATACTATTACAGACTAATAAAATAATAGACCCTCAATGAAATAAAACTAATACTTTATAAAAAATCTAAATATCCTAGCTAACTAATATCTTTTCTTACCATATAAACTTTAAGCCTTAAATGTCTTGCATCCACTTGACGCCAGCTCTTAGGAAGGTTATGGTTAGTCTTTTTGTAAAGTAGAAGACGTTAGTCTTGGGTGACGTCACCCTATACACCACTTCTTGACTTTGTGCAGGGGTCGATTCTCTTTTGGGGAATGCGCTGAATTTTTTTGTTTAGTGTTGAGAGCTGTTGTTGGTGTGACGTGGGTAGTTGCGCAGGGGGTCTTGTTTCATTTAAGTGCTATTGCCCTTTTTCCTATTGGTCACCCTTATCCTCTGCAGTGGTCAGCGCTTGGAAAGCGCACGGGATTTGAGTGGTCGATGTGACATGTTGGAGGGAGTAAGGTAGGATGTGAGGGGTGAATAGGTAGGTTAGCGCTAGGTTTGGGATGGTATAGGTTTGCTTTGTCATGTTAGTAGTTTCATTAATAAAGTTTTTTTTAAGGTTTTAGATTAGTTAGAATTTAGTTCTAGTTAAATGATAGTTAGATCATTTTAAATTTAGTTTTGTATATGTTATATTTTGCTAGTTACTTTTTATTATTTGTTCATAGTTTTAGTAAGTTAGTTGTAAATTAAGTTAGTTTAGTATTAGATTATTTTTAAGTGTAATATAGTTTGGATTTTAAATTAGTTAGTATATATATATATATATATATTTTAATCTTAGTTGCAAATATAGTTTTAATTTAGTGATGATTGAATTTGGTATTTGATTTATGATTGTATTTGAATTATATTAAAAAGTTTAGTTTTGTTATGAATTAAGTATCATGTTAAATTAATATTAATTTATAGGTTCTATCATCATTTAAATTAGTGTAACTTTAGTTCTATACTAACATGATTTTTTAACTAGTTTAAATGTATTATTGAGTTAATTTTAGTTAGGTTAAATGTTAGATTTATTAATGTTATTAAAGTAATTTTTATATATAAAAAAAATGGATTGATTGATTTATTAGTTTAAATGTTACAAATTAATATTAATGGTAAATTTCACGTGAGACCCATAAGAAGAATTAAAATTGTTTTTCTTTAATATTCGATGGAATTTTTGTTTTATTTTATTATTCAATTAGAAATGTAAGAACGTAACCAATGATCGATATTAATCTTATAACGAAAGTTCTGATCTTAACAATGTATTCCTCCACAAGAGTTATAAACTTATGATGTAATGAAGAGAATCTTTTCTTGAAATGTGATCGCAAACTTATCAACTTGAGCATTATAATAATTATTAATTTAAAAAAAAAAATTGTGTGTTTTTGCCCCATAGTTTGGGCATGACAATCGGTTCCTTGAACCTATATCTAAAACCATACCCTAATTGGCAACTTAGTGTTGGGAGGTCGGTGCCTCCATCCACTCTAGGTTGGTGCCTCTGTCATGTGTTTTAACCGCCTCCCATGGATCCTTGTCTTTGGCTGTTGTAATGTTCATTAACAGCTCGAGCTTTTGGTGTAATGGCAGCAATGATTCCAACAAGTGGTGTCAGAGCGTTGGGTTACGGGTTCAAATCCCTCGGGTCATGCTGAGGGGGGATTGTTGGGAGGTCAGTGCCTCCATCCCCTCTAGGTTGGTGCCTTTGTCCAGCATAGAGGCGGATTTTTGACATGTGCTTAACCACCTCCCATGGATCCTTGTCTCTAGCTGTTGTATTGTTCATTGACAGCTAGAGCTTTTGGTGTAACGGCAGCAGTGATTCCAACACTTAGATCTTCACTATTCATCAAGTTATCAAGGCATGGCCTAGTTTTTTCTACTAGCAAGTGTCCACAAATCATTCATGGATGAGGAAAGGTAACTATGATCAATCGATCTTTTGAGAGCTTTCAAAAGCAAGGTCAAGGCCAAGGAAATAGTTTATAGCTCTTTGGCATTTTGTTTGAGCAAAACTAATGCGAGTGCCAGTGCCACAAGAGAAAGAACATCAAACAGTTACTTCATTACAAATAGATATAAGGAGTATGCATTCATCTCAAGGAAGTGTTGCATCTTTCAAGTGGTGCTCCATATTTTAAACTTTGATTCTAGTGGCAACAGTGTAAAGTAGTACCAAAGTGTCTAAAGCCTTAGAGATTCATTCTAAGATTCGGAGATGGAACAAGGTAAGCGTGTTGCTACTTTCCAATACCATTGCTAGTTATAAATGGTGACTTAGATGTCAATGTCATATCCAAATTGGAACCACCATAGACAATTAAAGTTTAAATTATGTTCCATGCTTCAAGCCGCCTAGCCAAACCAAAAGCACAACTTAAGCAATTGGAGGACAAGACCAACAAGGTATGAATAAGATCATGTTTAATGGGTCAAAGTCACATTTTTACAATGGTTGAACCAATCTCAACATGTGACTTAAGTGGTGAATGACTTAAGAAAACACAATTGGCAATTAAAGTGATAGGAAACAAAGAAAATGCACATTTTAAGTGGTGAGGACACAAAGAAATCATGACAAGAGTAGCAATATTATAAAAAATGCACGACCAACAGACTAAGTGAAAAAAGTTTAAGTATTGCATTTTGTAGGTGGTCGTGCCACTCTAAAACTGAGATTCAACTAGCTATGATGGTTAGAGAGTGCAACATTGCAAATACTATGTCAAGTCATGCTTTCTCAGTGGTAATGCAACTCTAAAAATGTGAAAATACTAGTGATAGAGGCAGAAAAATGTAACTAGCTAAAAAAGTCTAATAACAAAAGTTAAAATGAACACCACTAAAGGTGTGATAAGTTGCCAATGGTTAATAAAAGCACCAAAGTTTGAAGATTCAAAAGTAAAAAGTGACCACTCATAAACGGCCTTTGAAATAGGTGACTTGATCAAGGGAAATACATAGTTTAAAGCAATTAGATAGAAATGTCAGGTATTCATTGATTCAGGAGTCAAGATTACAAGAAGAAAGGAAAGGAAAGCCTATTTTAAGCTATTTCAAGTATCTATTGCCTCTTTTTAGAAAGATAGCAGACGGTTAATTTAAAAGCGGCTTTAAAACATTGTTTTATATTATTTTTCCCTAGAAGCTTGTCTAACAGTGCTTATAAATGTCTTTCGCACACATAGAAAAATTGTGTTCAACCTATACTACAAATATTCCATTCAAGTTGAACAGTTTAGATTATTTTGGTGTAGGTGTGAGAATACGTCAAGCTATTGATAAAGAAGATCCACGTTTAAGTGTATTTTGTATTCCATCTCTTGGAGTAGTTTTATACCATGTTACTAGGAACGCATCTCTAGGTCTACAATCCGCGTAAATATTACAAGTGTTGGCAGCGGCTCAACATCCCTTGTGAAATGGTTTACCTCTTTTGTCTTCTAGAAGTCTAGTGGTTGTAGCGGGCATTGATAGGTCAATCTTTTGGTGCAACAAAAACCCTAACAATTAACAAATGGTATCAAAGCTTGGTCACATGTTCGAACCCTTGCAGGCTGCGGCAAGTAATGTTAGGAGGGGGATTGTTGGTAGCGGGCCAACGTCCCTCACTAGATTCACGAGATGGTTTAACAGCCTCCTATGTCTTCTATAAGTCCAGTGGTTGTACTAGGCATTGACAGGTCGATCTTTTGGTGCAACAGCAACCCTAGCGGTTAACAAGCAATTAGGCAAACAATATCAGCCAATTATATCACATCAGGCCCTTCAAATAAAGAACTATTTTCCTAAATAAAATAGCCCTATCATTTTTAATTATACAACCCATATAATGTTTGGGACATTTTATTTCCAGAACTATCCCAAATGAAATCCACCTAAGTCAAAACAAAGCTCTGCAATGATTTAAAGCTGGGCATGCCAAAGGCTTCAATATTTGTTCAAAGACTGCGAGACTGAATACAGATTCAGAAAGTTGTATGCAGATGATCAATAGACATGCTTTCTATCATAAGATTGAGAAAGTCAGTTGCCACTGAAAACTTTAAAGATTAAACAAATATTTATTAACTATGGAGATTCCTTCTCGCAGGGGAGACTAAGACAAAAGTGAATATTGCACATTATAATTACTTAACTAATATTAACCCTTGAAAATAGGATGGACTCTTGCAAAAAGATAAAGTGTATTAGAAAAGTTCACTACATACCTTGCCCATTGTAGGGTGGTTGCTGAAATAGCAAAAATATAACTGCAACACAAACTACGGGTTAGAAACAATTCGAGAAATAGTTATTCACAGAAGCAGCATACCATGCTCTAGTTAGAGCAAAAGAGAAAGGATGGTACTGTTCAAAAATAAAAGTATGTGAACCCAAGGAGGGAGGTGATGATTCCCATTTGAAAACAAAACCCAAGAGATTTTGGAACTACAACAAAAGAGTAAACAAATAGATAACAATATAATAGATTCAAATGGCTTGAATATATGAAGCTGCTTTATGCGCATGATCAAGATAAACATAGACCGTCAATAATCAATGCAATCACTTTAACTTTTCACAATTGAAGATATCAGGAAAGGGGATAAAAAGGATGGCAGGAGGAATTCAAACATTTAAAGTGGGATGTAGAGGTTCTCACACCTTGTATCAGGTGCATCTTCAATAAGATTACACTATAAGGCTTCCCGAAAGATTGGATGACTAGTGTTGTTATCCGCCTATATAAAGTGGGGACACTAATAATCCACCAAATTACCGCAAAAGTTTGATGGTCCCTTACTAATCATAGGCTGTTGGTATATTGTATCATGTCTGTGTTTGATAATTTCTACCCTTATTATGCAATCAGTTTGATGTCGGAGTTCATTGGTTGTTGATTACAAAAGATAGTTAATACTTTTAACAGATATTTCTTAGTTTCTAATTGTCATCTATAACATCTCTGACTTCTTCGCAATTTTGTCTCTCCCAGAGATTTCACAAAATTGAAATACTTGGCTGGACACAATGTCAAAAGGGTAATGCATTACAACCATGTAAGAATATGACAGAGATTATGTCAGAAATTTGAAACAATTATTACAGTTGCAAATTTTTGTATCACCTTTTCCCATATTATTTGTGTCTTCATCTAAAATAAGCTCAAAAATAACTGCTAGCAATAATAAATGAAACAATCGAACTGAAGGTCAAATAAGTTACCACAAATTAGGGCCCTCTATGACTGGATACCATCCATCATATTAAGGTTTGCTTCATCTAGACTTCCAGTTAAATTGTGTGCCTCTACATATTTATGTTTCAATCCCTTGAGATGTACGATGCCGCTCATTTATATTTGGCATTAGCATCTCTGATAAGGAAAACTCCATAGAATGTGCAATTCAATCTATCTTGGAATCCCTGGATTAACCATACACAGTACAAAAGTTGTACAGAAACCTACTGTATTTGCAATATAACCTTTTGCTATGCTCACAGAATAGCTAGTGTTAATCCTCCTCGTCATGAAAACTATCCTCACAAATTATCAATTAAATGTGCTCTTTGGGCCATGGTTTTGGATGTTAAACTGCAACAACCAGTGTGAGTTCATCTATAAAGCTTAAAAGTTGATGGCATGTTATTATCTGACAGAGCTCTGCAGAGCTCCAAGTATAACTTCCTGCATGCAAAACCAGCATCATCTTGCATATGTCATAAAAATGGCTTCTTGCAGCTCACAGTTTACTTCTGTGTTTTCAGCAATCCTAGATATTGCATCCAGACCCATCCGAAAAGTTGGTAAATGAGATGTAGCTAGAAGAATATTTTTAAATTTTAGACAAGAAAACAATAAAATGCAATGCCAAAGTTATCACTAAAGCTTAATAGATATTTATTCAAAACAATTTAGAGCAGAAAGATAGTACCTGTGAACACCACTATATACCAAACAGCCAAACGTCGCTCTAATATGGATGCAAGCATTATCAAAATTCCCTGCAAAGCAAAACACCTAAACATCAGCAGATTTACTTAAGTAACTTGAACAAAATGAATTGTAACTGCAACTTACTAACAGAAATTGTAATGTCTCCTCCTTAGACAGTTCAGTTGTCAATGGAGGTTGGCCTATAATATGGGTTCCCATAGGTCCAGCAGAGTGAACAGGGGACTCATATAGAATTTGTTGAGCTACGCAGGGGCTTCATAAGTCGGTTGAGACATTCAAGAGAGTCTTCTAAATTTTAGGAGGGATTCTTGTCTATTAGAAAGTGACGGTTTACCGAAACACATCGGGAAACCGCTGACATTAGTTTTGAGACTTTAGTTGCAGTTTCTATTTTTTAGAGAGGGTCCCAATTTTATTAGGGGGAGAGTGTGTGTTAGCCTGCAGTGACCAGACAACATCTCTGGACTGGTATCAACATTTGAAGTCTAGATGGTGAATTTATAAATAAATATGAAAATATTTAAGTATTCACTTTAATATCTTAGTATTAATGAGTCATAAGGGATGACCCAGGAAAAATAATGAAGCAATAATAAAATAATCCCCTTCGCACATTTTCCCTAGGAAAATAAGCAGTGAAACACAGGGACTAGCACCCCCTCCCAAACCTTGAGGTACCCATCCCCAAGACATCCCCACACCGGGTACTTGGAGTACCCGAGTACCCCCACCTCCATCGTTCTGCAACCATGCCGACACTGGGATGGGTACTTGAATTTCTATTTGAATTTTGATACTTGAATGTTACTATTGGGTATGTACTATGTTACTATGTTGAATGTTCCATGGTTCTTGTTTCATGTTGTAATTTTCCTACATTCAAGTATTTTAATTTGGTATGTTATACTGAAACATCATATTATAACTAGCATTTCAAGTTCTATATGTTTAGCTTAAAGCACCCCTTCATGCCCCGTTGTCCCCTCGCTTCTGTCCCTTGGCCATTCGCCTGCCATCCCAAAGTTGAGGCCCATTGTCCCCTCATCCTGAAAACTCGTCCCCACATACCCCAGCACTGGTTTTACACTGCAAATAAGCTGAGTTACAACTTTAAAAATATTTTCTTAATTGTCATGAAGAATAACCCCTCAAGGTTCGATTTTATAAGGGAATGTATTAATTTATGATATTCAATAAAAAATCATGAGAAAGCCCGAGAAAATTTTGTTCTTTCTTGGAGGGAAAAGAAAAGTGAAATAAAAGAACAATGTGGGAGCCATTTGGACATATTCAGGTTATTATTTTCACATCAGCATATTGTAGTTTGAGATCTGTAAAGGGTTTGGCATCAATTTTAGAAAAGTATTTCTTTGTATCAGTTTAGCCTGTGCAGGATTTAGTTTCAAATCACAGATCGATGGATGAGAGAGTTTTTAATCATTTATTGGACATTTAGGACCAGACATAAAGCCCAGGCAAGGGCCACGTCCCTCCTCTAGCTGGACGTGGGTTTCTGCAAGCAGTGAACAGCAAAAATATGGATTCTCGGATCAGCATCAGAATTTCGGTAATTTGGCATCTCAGATTAGAGCCAAGACAGCACTCAGTTTACAGCCATGTGATGAGAACCCTAGCCGTACCATTCCCAGCCTGTAGACAGCAGTTGGAAGTTTGCACGACAAACAATGTCCCTCTGTTTTGCTGTACAGATCTGATTTAGACCATTTCCTCGTAAGATCTGAAAATGATCATTTGAATTAAGAATTTTGATTTATTTTCTTGTTCAGTGCAAGCATTTCTTGTAGTTTTCTTTGTCAGTAATTTATTTATTTTCAGCATTGTATTCTTTTCATCAAAAAACCCATAAAATCACAAAAAACAAAAAAGCAGAAAAAGAACAAAAATTGAGATATCAGCCAACAAATGAGAGTTTGCAAATTTTCCATTCTGAAGGTGGCCATTATAGTGTTATCAGAGCACAAATATTCCTGCCATCCTCTGAATAGAAATATAAACCATTCGTGAGTGAACAGCCATATCAGACTTTCACCAGGAGAGCGAATCACACTCAGTGGCAACCACCATTGTTTACTGAAGGTGAAACACCATCCAGTATTCTTAGTCATCAGAGGTCAGACTTAAGTGATAGATAGAAATACATATGCTATGATTGAGAAGGAAGGCTAGGTCCATTAGTCATAGTATCAGGATTGAGAGTAAATTTGACACTATGATGGATATGATGTCTCAATTGTTGGGACAAATGGTTAAGCAGAATTGGTTGCGCAAGAGTTGTCTCAACGCACTACCTATACAGGCAAGACTAGAAGGCCACAGGATGAGCACACTACAACTTCTAGTTCAGTTTCCTGGACTCAATAATCTATTTTCAATCAGCAGGAGGAATCATCTGCTTGACAGGGACGAGGGCTTGCACTACAGATTTCAGTGGCAAAGAAGATATAATGCCATTATACAGAATATATGACCTTACGACTAGAGGTCAAGGATTTATTGACCCTCGCTCCGTTCATTGAATAGAAAAGGCAATGGGTTGGTTGAGTAGGTAGAGCAGATCATAGGGCTATACAGGGTAACACAGATTTCAAGTAAGTTGTGGACCAATTGACCTTGCCAGATATTGATGGAGGAGATCTATGTACAGCTCGTGTGTGGGTGCAAAAACTAGACAACTACCTCTATTTGAGGCCCATGTTATAGGAAGGGACGATTAAGTTCGCTACTTTTTACCTAGATGGTGTGGCACATGAGTGGTGGTACCATGGGTTGAGTAGTTTGGGGCACCGCTATATTACCTCCTATAATGAGTTCACTATTAGACTCATCAAGCAATTTGATCGAAAGGAATCGGAGATGTATTTCAGAGAGCTTGCACAGCTCAAGCAGAATGGATCCTTAGAGGCTTACATTTCTGAGTTCCAAGAGTTGTCAGTGATGATGACAGATATCTCAGAGAGGAGATTGGCAGTTCTATTTGTAAAGGGGCCCATGTATCCTTTGTGCAGTTGGGTTAGAGCATTTGATCCACCTACATTGCAATATGCCATGAAGAAGGTTAGAAATATGGAGCATGTTGATTCAACAATCAAAACTTCTTCCAAGCCTTTTCCTAGTAATAAGGACAGAAAACCATTTCATAAAGTTTCAGAATAGAAAATGAAACACTCCAAGAAACCAAGTGAGGAGTCTTAAATATGATTAAAGATGCGGAAATTTGTGCTTCAAATGCAATTAACCATTGGATCCCAAAAACTAGAGCCCAAAAACTATTAAAAAACCAGCAATAATAAAGAGATAAAACTGAAATAAAGAACACCAGAAATATCCTGGGAAAACCCTTCGAGAATGAAGGGAAAAACCCAGCCACAAAACACAAAATATCTTTATTGATAATGAAATGTTCAAGTGTACAATGCTTATCACATGATGTGAATATATAACAATAAAAGAGACTCTTCATATTCTAACCGAAGGTCTCTTGAGTTTCTCATAACTCCTATAATTAAATAAGACTCTTTGAATATTCATGCCTCAATGCATGTGAATAAAATATGTCATTTACATTTATAATATTACAAATTAAACTTTAAGTGTCCTTTTCAGCTGAAGATGACAATAACAGTAATAACGTTCATATTTCCAGAGATAAAGATCTCTATCGCAGCTACTATCTTCAACACTCCCTCTTAGCCAGAGAGAGATCTTTAGCACACAAAACTGCAAACAAAATGTTAATGATAAAATCTTACAATATATTCTATAAGATTCATGAAAACCTGTAACAATCACATTCATGGAATCAGTCACATTCATGGAATCACTCAGCATGGAACCCTGTAACAATTAATCACATTCATGGAATCACTCAACATGAAACTTGTAACAATCAATCATATTCATGGAATCACTCAACATGTAAAGATTTGCAAGACTCACAGCTAAGCCTTTGTTCACGAACTCTCTCAACGTGAACTGTCATGGAATCTCTCAACATGACATCCAACTCCCATCGCGGAATCTCTCAACGTGATGACATCATGGACTCTCTCAACATGATATTCACTATCGCATAGTGAAAGAGTTATCATAGCTGATCTTACAATCTCATTTATTTACCCAAGAATAGAAATGAACATTATAAAAACTTAGTTCTATTTAAGTCTCAAATTTTACAACTACCATAAGTATCACAAGCATATATGAGAGTGAAGGGGATTCCATAGACACTCCCTCTTAATTATGAAGCTTCCCTCTGAAGTGAAAAAATTCCCTCTAAAGCTCAACATCTCCCTCTGGAGCTATAATCCTTATCTTGTTGCATCCTGCAACCAGGAGAAATTATTATAATCAACCATCAATACTAAACATAATCAACATCACAATAATATTAAAGTCATTATGAAGATAACAAAGAAAACCTCCCTCAAAAATCATAAGCTCCCTCTGACACTTATATATGCAGCAGATGTACATTCTAGTTGCTTTCATAGAACCACTACATGAAATAAACCAAGCATATTGTTCGACAACCTGAAAAGACTCCCTCTAAAGCTGAAAAGACTGCCTCTGAAAATGATCTTTTATTTTTATTTTTTAAATAAAGATATGCATTAATCTCTCATCACTTCATTGCTCTTTCGTATGGAAATTTACCAAAGTTTTCAAGCAAGATATCCTCACGCAGGACACCTGACATTTTACGATATCAACTTCTTGATCTACACATCCAATTACATGCACTACACGAGCTCTTGTCGAGCCCCACATGCTATTTCCAGTTATATAATAAGAATTCAAGAAAATAAAAAACTTATCTTTGATTGCCTGATTGTATAAAATCATAATGTTGCAGTTACCTGACATCCAACAACTTCAACCAACCTCTGTGATGGTGACTCCATGGATGTGAGTTCTACTCCTCAAAAACATCCTCTCTACGCTGGTCTGAAAGTCTTACTCAAAGACACGACTCTTGCTGAGATCAATGTAACTCTTCTCCTTATCAACACGGAGCACCATGACGGGCTTCTACCTTCCCACTTTTATGAGGCTGCTCATGCTCCAAATGTGCCGCTGCGACAGCTACGAGAATAATATCACAACGATGTCCACTTCCGAGTAATGAGATTCATACATCCAGCACTCTAAATTAGGCGTAGTTGCCATTGCTAGACTTCAAACCTTACAACCCTCTAAATCGCCAAAATCTGCTAACTTGCCTTCTTGAAATGGATTGAATGATGCTCTACTCCTTTTTCAAACTCAATATTTATTTTTCCTTTCCTCTTTCTCTTACACGAATACAATCAATGTGAATAGCTATGACGACATGAACTGACGAAGAGAAAAATATTTAATAAAATATTAAATTGTCGCTCTACTAAGACCAAATGCCAGATAAATGCACCATGAGTAACAAAAAATAATTGGCATGAAGAGATAATAACAAAGAAAAACGGTGACATCCACGATAGGAGTATGGCCCGTTAAAAAATAAAAATAAAAATAAATGAACCATTACCAATCTTTAGAATTAACTCCCGTGAATATCAAAACTGAAGGGAATGACACATGGACATACAAGATGAATTTTGATAGAGGGGAGTGCCAGCTAAAGAAACGTATATCATAAAAATAAAGGAATACTTATCTTTGAGATGATAGCATCTAATCTGGTTGTGCCGCTAGTTTGTATGTATCGCTCCAAAAACAGGTAAAAGCGGGCTTTCGAAGAGACCAAGTCCCAAAGCTTCCAACAAAAGCTCACTTCCATCGGCCATATATTTAGCCACTAAATACATTAAATAACCATAAGTCAGACGCAGAAACAAATTTCCAAGAGCATTCATAGTGCAAGGCATGAATCTGTAAGTTTCATCACAGCTGCTACTCTCCAGATCTCTCACTTTCCAACTAGAGATCAGTTGGTCAACATATTTTGAAATCCCCCAGATCGATCTTAGACAAAAAAAAAAACAATCAGTTTCAAATCTACGAACACATTTCGTGGTACACGCTTCATAGATCCCATAGAATAAAATGTGATATTTTTTTTAATGAACTTTTGACGGTAAGAAAGGCCCTTGAATGAGAATAACAGTGGATTCTAATCTTGATGTTTCCAATAAATAAAACACAAATGAAACTGCCTAGACTAGGGCTCAAACACGAAAATCTGCAGACAATTATTGACTTCTGAGACACTACAAAAATTATATGACATAGATTACAATATTTGCAAATAATAGGTTCCTGCAATAAACACTTAAGACTTGCTTTCCATTTCCAGAGATTCATACTAGTGACGCCAATTGAATCCTTAAAGTATATAAATATACTCTCAGCTACTCAGAACATTGATACTACTATATTGTTGTATAAGCTGGCTCTGATACCATGTTGAAACTAGAGCCCAAAAACTATGAAATAACCAGCAATAATAAAGAGATAAAACTGAAATAAAGAACACCAAAAATATCCTGGGAAAACCCTTCGAGAATGAAGGAAAAAACCCAGCCACACAACACAAAATATCTTTATTGATAATGAAATGTTCAAGTGTACAATGCTTATCGCATGATGTGAATAGATAACAATAGAAGAGACTCTTCATATTCTAACCGAAGGTCTCTTGAGTTTCTCATAACTCCTATAATTAAATAAGACTCTTCGAATATTCATGCCTCAATGCATGTGAATAACACATGTCATTTACATTAATAATATTACAAATTAAACTTTCAGTGTCCTTTTCAGCTGAAGATGACAATAACGGTAATAACGTTCATATTTCTAGAGATAAAGATCTCTATCGTAGCTACTATCTTCAACATGATCCACCTACATTGCAATATGCCATGAAGAAGGTTAGAAATATGGAGCATTTTGATTCAACAATCAAAACTTCTTCCAAGCCTTTTCCTAGTAATAAGGACAAAAAACCATTTCATAAAGTTTCAGAATAGCAAATGAAACACTCCAAGAAACCAAGTGAGGAGTCTTAAATATGATTAAAGATGCGGAAATTTGTGCTTCAAATGCAATTAACCATTGGATCCCAAGCATAAGTGTTCTTCAACGGGAAAAGCAAACAAGATGGAATACCCATCAGTGAATGATGTTAATTCTGTGATTTTAAATCTGCATTTAAGACTTGTGACAGTGAGGGAGGGAGTGCATGTGAGGGGTCTGTAAAGGAGCAAGAGGATGAGAAACCCATGGCACACCTTTCTAGCATCCAAAAAGAGGGATCAAATGGGATGAGAGAGTCTTAGAAGGGCACCAAGCGATACCTTACTTGATATAGGTGTGATACTAAATTTCATTGACAAGGGGCTCATGAATAGGTGTGGACTTTAGATAGACAAGTTCCAAAGGTGAGTTGCGGATGGATATATTCTCACATGTACCAAAAGGATTCTCAAACTCTCCTTGAGGTTGAACGATTATGAGTTTCAGGCTTATTATTGTGTTATTGGCTTGGGTGAGATGGATATCATCCTAGTGACGAAATGGCTTAATATGGTTCAATAGTTTTCATATGCACACTATGAAGATGAGGTTTGAGGCAAATGGAAGGAAGCACATATTGAGAGACTTGACAGATGAGAGAATCCACGCTGTATCCTTGAGGAAAAAGAGGTTGATTAGACATGAGCAAGTAGAGTGGGCAACAGAGTGCATTTTGATGCCTACCGCAAAAGAGTTGCAAAATCATGACTACCATTCATAGGTTCATAAGATCCTAACTAAACACAATAAGGAGTTTAATGAAATGCCACCAGGTAGACATCCAAACAAGGGCATTAAGCACATCATTGAGTTAGAGGTGGGTGCAAAACCCATCATCATCACCTCATATAGACAACCCAAGAAGCTCAAAGACTAGATAGAGAAGACAAGTGAGAGTTGATTGATATGGGGCATATTTGGCCTAGCAAGAGTCCATTTGCATCTGAAGTTGTATTGGTTATGAATAAAGATGGAATTCTTCACATGTCCATTAACTACCATGCTCTAAATAAGAAGACAATTGAGAACAAGAATCCCATCCCATAACTTGCATAGATGAGTTGATTGATGAGTTGCATGAGGCTTGTTACCTCACCAAGATTGACTTGAGATCTACTTACCATCAGATATGGATGAGGGAGGAGGATACGAGAAGACATCATTTAGATGTCACTGTGGGTATTTCGAGTTCCTAGTTATGTTATTCAGCCTAACAAATGTGCCAGCCACATTTCAGTCTTGTATGAACAAGGTGTTTTAGCATTAGTTGTGGAGGTTTGTTTTGATCTTCTTCAATAATATTTTGACATTTAATCAGACTTGTGGGGAGCACCTAAAACACCTAGAGGAGGTACTAGACATTTTGGAGAGGAAGTCCTTGTATGCCAAGGAGTAAGTGCAAGTTTAGGATGACAAATTTGCTCTATTCAGGGCATCTTATCAGTTCAGACGGAGTCAAGTTGATCTGGAGAAAATTCAAGCTATCGCGGATTGGTCCCCACCCAAGAATCTCACCCATCTTAAGGAATTCTTTTGGGTTGAGTGATTCTCTAGACACTTTGTCAAGGGGTTTTCACAATGGGCAGCACCTCTCACAAATTTGACAAAGAAAGGGACTTTCATTTAAATTGAGCAAGAACAGCAGTGTCTTGATCAACTTAAGCAGTTAATGAGCTCATGTCCAGTTCTTGCATTACCTTATTTGACTGCGCCTTTTCAGTTAAAGTGTATGACTCAAGTGAATGACTTGGCGTAATGCTAATCCAAAACAAGCATCCCATAGTATTTGAGAGTCAGAAATTGAGAGGGCCAGAGCAGAGTCACAGCATTTATGATAAAGAGATGTTAGCCATCATGCATGTATTAACTAAGTTCAAGTATTACCTTGTGGGTAGAAAATTTGTGGTTAAAAGAAATCATAGCAGCCTGAAACATTTCTTCACTCAATGAGATCTCAATGATATTGCTTACAATTTTGATATTGCTTATATGGAGGGGAAATAGAATGTTATTGCTGATGCCCTATCAAGGAGGCCACACAATGTTCTATTGGAAGATTGCAGATAATTACCAAGGTTTAATTTCTACCAAGTATGCTAAGGACACATGGGTTACGAGTATTCTTAATGAGACAGTGCAAGATGATAGATATACAGCTACAAATGATATCATCATTTACAAGGGGGAAATCCTAATGGTAATAGGATCAAAGATGAAGAGAAAGATATTGAATGCTTTTCATGGTGCACCTATGGCTGGGCATCTAGGGTACCTTAAGCCATATCAACAAATAGAAGAGAGATTAACTTGGAAGGGCTCAAGTCAAAGGTTCTTAGATATATGTGTGTGCCCTACCTATCAGCAAAATAAATAGAAGCACACTTTCCCTCCAAGTTTATTGCAGCCCCTACACATTCCAAGTAGGAAGTGGGAGTGTGTCTCAATGGACTTTATCACAAGCTGGCTCAAAGCCAAGGCAAGATTGCATATATGTTATGGTGGCTAGACTTACAAAATTTGCACACTTTTTCCTAATCACCACTGCATATTCAGCCATGTAAGTGGCAAATTTGTTCTCCAACGAGGTATTCAGACTTCATGGCTTGTTGAGCAGCATAGTCATGACAAAGATAGTAGGTTTGTAAGTCAGACTTCATGGCTTGTTGAGCAGCATAGTCATGACAAAGATAGTAGGTTTGTAAGTCATTTTTGCCAGGGGTTGTTTAGGCCTAATGACACTGAGCTCACCACAATCACTAGTTACCACCCCCAAATAGATGACCAAATAGAGATTAATATAAATCGTTGAAGGGATACCTTTGAAATGATATATGGAGGCACAAAAAGGAATGGGTCAAGTGGTCATATCAGTGTGAGCATTGCTACAACACAACCTATCACATGTTCATCTAGATGCCACCTCTCGTGCTATTATATGGATATGATGCACCCAGTTTTCTTGTTTCCTTTTTGTCGACAACAGCGAACTAGTGCCAAGGACTTCTTTCAGGACACCCAAGATATCATGAGGGTCATTAAGGAGAACATCCAAAAAGCTCAAAATCAACACAAACAGTACATCGAACAATGCATGGGTTAAGTGTTCATTTGAGGTGGGTGTTATGGCATGTCTTATGTTGCAAGTTGCTTAGTTACCGATTCGAGATATGTATCCAATTCGGCACATGAATCGGATTCGTGGATTTGTGATTTTTTATTTTTCCCATTAGGATTTGTGAGGATTCGTGAGTACATTATATATAAATATATATATATATATATATATACACACATTATATATATTTATTCCAAGTTTGGCCTATAGATCCTTGGGGATTCATGATGGATTTGTGTGGATTCGTGTTGGATTTGAGAGGATCTATGTGGATTCTTGACGGACTCGTACACGTCCTTGTTTTGGACTATGGATTTATCCGCATTCGCGGTCCACAAATCCAGACAGATCCATAGCCCAAAACAAGGATCCTACCCAAATCCGAATGAATCTTGGCATGAAATCCAAATTTGGATTGGATCCAAATCTAAATCCAGCCTCTCGAGCACGAATCTCATAACTAGGGTTGCAACCTTCTTCTAGAAAGAGTAAGGACGATTAACTTAAGCCACATTATTATGGACCATTTTGGGTCCTTAGGCGTATTGGTGAGGCAACTTACGAGTTGGAGTTACTAGCTGACAACTAGCTACATGACGTCTACCATGTGTCTTGACTAAAGAAAGTGATTGGGCATAATGTAATTCCTTCTACAATGCTACCACCCCTTGATAAGGAGGGGAACTAATTTTGGTCCCTAAGGCTATCATTGAAACCCAAGAGAGGAGAATTATTAGGTAGTATCTAGTGAAGTGGAAGGACCTATCGATAGAAGATTTGACATGGGAGAGTGAGCAGATTCTACAACACCTGAGGTTGAGACTGCTTGAAGACAAGCATTCTCGGAGAAGGCAGAGTTTAAATTCCCCTCCTTGGCATTTCAATCATTAGTGGAGGTTGGCCTATTATACGGGTTCTCATAGGTCAGCAGATTGGATAGGGGACTCATCTAGAGGTTTGTGGAGCTATGTAGGGGCTTTATAAGTTAGTTGGGACAGTTTGGGATGGTCTCCCAAAGTTTAGAAGGGGTTCCTACTTTTTAGGAGTTGATTGGGAGTTGACTGGAATGCATTAGGGGACCTTAGGATCAATCAAGAGACATTGGTTGTAGTTCCATTTTTTTATGGAGGATCCCTATTTTTTAGGGGGAAACTATTAGTCAGCCTGCAACAATCAGACATCATTTGTCGATTGGTGTCAATAGAAAACATCAATTTGGAGTCCAAATGGTGAGTTTATAAATAAGTTTAGAAATATTTAAGGATTTAATTCAATATTTTATTATTAATAAGTCATAACGAGTGACTTAGGAAAAATAATTATAAAATAACCCCCTTGGCACATTTTCCCTAGGTAAATATGTTGAGTTATAACTTCAAAAGTGTTGAGAAATTTAGCCTCATTGTGAATCAAAGCCAATTCCATATGTAATATATGTTATTTTATATACGTGTGTGTTGATAGATTTATGTTGATATCTTTAATTATGCCATTTAGGAATATCATACTGAGATGATATCTCTTCATATACTCAAGAACATAATATGTCCTATATCAATCCTTCCTAACTAAGAGGGAGTGTTAAGTTTGTCGTTACAATCAGATTGATATGATAATGAGTTTCATTATTGATAGTAAATCTTCATTAGATAAATATTCTTTTATAGACATATACTATTATATATATATAATATATAATAGATATATTACATATATTATACTGTGTGTGTGTGTGTGTAATAATGTATTTATTATACATATAGTTATTTATATTATTAATATACTAACTAATGATGTTTATATGAGATCCAAATCTGCATTTGGAACATATCTGTAACAATGGCAATATAATTACATTTGCAGAACCGATCCATGTTATTCAACACGGTATCAGAGCAAGGCTGCAAATAAATAGCCATTATAATATTGAATCGAGAAGACTGCAAATAATTATGTGATTTTGAATGGGGAAGCATACATATTGGATAGAAAGAAAAGAAGACGGGCCGATACGGGGGGGTGACAATTCAAAGACTTGATCAATTTTGTGAAGAATTAAATATATCAAATTTTGTGGAAATTCCATCCACACCATAATATATGAACACAGTGAGAAACATTTTTGAAGAAGTCACTATACATACTGGCAGTTGCTCGCTGAGGAGAGACGGAAACAAGAGTACCAAACATAGAAGAAGAAATCTCTTGCAATCGGAGAGAAAAGCATAGAATCGAATAAGAGAAGCTTCAGCAATAACAAGATAGAGAGTCGGACAAAACAAAATGTGAATTTAGGAGCACAGTAATACAACATCAAATATGCGATATCATCATATTCATCCAGTTTATACAGTGATCAGGAATGAGTTAATAAATTAGAGCGGGAATCAACATACAGGTCAGGAAATAAAAACAGTTAGAAAATGACACTCAGCAGATAAAGATAAGATATACAGCGTGGCAATCACTCCAACAACATTCAGAAATCCTTGACCAAGAGTTGAAGTATATTGAATACTCAACATATGACCACCACATAATCAGTAAACACATTCTCTGTGCAATCCAGATGTACCAAAATTAAAATGTTAAGATTATTGGGTTCAAAATAATAAGATGTTAGAAGTTAATAGATGGGAGTTCAAGAATATCGATCGTCACATACTAGAGTGAGAATTACCGACAACTTCCATATCTGTATCATCAAACCAGAGTTGCATATATTGAGGTTGATAATAAAACTGAAATGATAGAAACATGGAGAAACAAGAAGTGATCAGTAATAACAAATAATCCATTGAGGAAAGCCGACACTAAACTATACATCATTGAAAAGCATGAAGAATAAAAACATGGAGATATCTAAACCATTATGATTATCATGGTATGTTTGTGGCAACGTGGAATTATGAGACAGATGACGAAAGTTGTGGAAGTTAAGTAGTTCAAGTTAGTTGTAACATGATTATAAACTACTTCTAAGTGAGCAATATATATTTATTATATATTAAACTACTTCAATTTAAAAGACATTGAGAATGAACATCATATGAATGAAGTACTACATCTGCAATAAAATGATGCTCAGGATTCGAAGAGGGATTTTCTTATAGTGAAGGTATGAGATGGGTGTGCAATGCTACCTGAGCTATAGAAAGCGTCATTTCACGAAGTTTGGAATCGTTGAAACTTAATATCTGCAATATTATATCGATGTGAAGAGAGGAAATGAATAAGTAAGCGATTCATATATTTTTGGAAGCCATCTATGTGTTTGATCTGATTATATATTAAAATGATTAAACTCTGAATGAATAAAATAAGGATATTAAGACAGCTTGCCCGCAAAGAAATATCCTTATCAAAGAACCCATACCCAATATTTTAAGAAGCCGCAACAAAAGTCCCTTATTTATGATATGACATCAATAAAAGGTCTAAATTCATCAAAAAATCAATAAACTCCTTGCTGCAATGTCTCTTGATTGGGTTGGTAAACGATTGGAGGATTGAAATCTTCTATCCAAATAGGCATGTATGAATATTACCAAATATATCATGGCAGATATTGAAGGTGAGGTTTGTCCCAAGCTTTGGAACAAGAACTTCCATAACAAGATAAACACATCATGTTAGATCGGTGTTAGATCGGTTACGATGGGTGGTATGAATTAGATCACTCTCCCACGGACCCACGAACCCAATAACCATGACTTTATCTGCATTCGCACATTGAGGGATCATTACACTTATTTGAATGAAAGGAATCTCTTAAGTCAATCTGTTGCCATATGGAATAGTGAACCAACAAGTAACGCGAGCAAGTATTAAATGATCGGTGTATTAAATCCGAAAATGAACCATCATTTCCACTTGGAAAAAAAACATGGATAGAAGACAACGAAACAAAGATATAATATTATAAAATAATTCTTCCAATCGAATAAGTCTATTCATTTGGCATCAACACTGAGGTGGACCTAAAAGAGTGGTAATAAAGGAGAAGATAAGAAGTTTTAAACATAGAAGGCGGCATGAGCTTATTTGGTGAATGGATTGGTGACAAGAACCATAGAATAAATAATAAAATGATGATCAGACCCATAAGAAAATGTAACTTTAAAGAGGCGGATATCTATATGGAGTGGATCATTGGTTGGAACACCCACGTTATAGGATGGAAACGATAACAACCCATCGGAGACTAAGAACAATCAATTAGAAGGTAGTAATATTGAAGACTAGTATTAACTATTAAGCAGTAGGAAACTTAAAGTGATGAATGTGAACAAGAAAGATGGGGCAAATCCATTGTATGACACGATGTCAAAAAGCACAACAGTTTGATTAAGATCAGTTTTAATACCAAACGAGATTATACCATAGTTATGGTTTCTCTATAAACCAAACATCACCAATAGAAGCAAACAATTCCTTGTTTCTAGTTACTATTGCATAGAAGAATATTCAAAGGAGTTCATTGAACACTTTCATATTTGGTACGATAACCATCACCATTATTTTATTCAGGATATGCACATGAGACAAACCACTAAAGTGTTACTTAAGGGTTGATGATATAAGAGTGATAATTTCACATTATTGGGAGGAATAATATCAATGCTCAATTCCCACTTGAACCATCAATAATAATCAATGTTTCACTCTCAAATAATCTAAGAAGGAGCTTTGTGATTTAATGTCTATGGACCTTCATGTGCAAATAAATATTTCTTATTCTTGAGTATTACATTGATCTACTCATTATAGTCTCTCTCTTATTTGTATTTCTATACATACTATAAAGAGTTGTTTGCCTTGATCTTTTCCTTTATGTCTGAGGATGTTCTTATAGGAAAAGAAGGTTGGTACTTTACACATGCTACCAAATATTGTACAGACTCAATCTAATGATAGGAGCTCCAAAGACCTTGATGATCAAGATGGATTAAGTGATGCTCTTGAAACAAACATCTTTGATGATTGAAATTATGAGACCTTCTAAATTAAGAGGGAGTATGAAACTTCTTCTAAGGCAATGTAGAAGCTTAGAAGATTGATACTCAGCGGAAGTCTATAAATACATGTGGCTGACTGCATGATGCTAATGGGCCTACCCCTACGTATATCATGAGGAAGTGATGACTTATCACTAGAAAATCAGAAAATTGATATCAAATTCAGAGTGAGTTCAATAGGCATCCTTGGATGAAGAGAGTTTCTGAAGAAGTAACTAGAGGACCTAACTTCCCAAGATCGATGATCAAAGGGAAAAATTTTGAGATGCAATCCTTTGTGGATGATATCTTCTCTATGAGGAGAAGTTCTAAGAGATTCTTTGTAATGTGCTTTCCTCTATGAGAGAGAAATCTAAGGTGAAAACTGTTGTTCCACCCACTAGTAGCAACTATGGTAGGTCCACCCTCTGACTTGGTTCATGGTACATATCATGTGAGTTACAACATGATGTTGTTGTGATTATGTCATGAAAGGTGACGATTTTTCATTGATGTATATATTTAGAGGGGAGTTATTGAAAGGTGACGATCTTATCAATAGCTAGACCTATTATCATAACAGACTACATTAAGTTGTTCTAAAATGCCGAAAGTTATGATAGCGAACAAAAGGTAACTATTGAAAGGTGACAATCTTATCAATAGTAGACCTATATCCTAACACCAAAATGTGTTGGAGCGAGTGTTATCATGGTTCTTTGGGCCAGATTTTTCCAGACACCTTGATAACCAACTCATCATGGTTCTTCGGGCTAGATTTTGCTAAACACTGTGAAAATAAATTGTTATGGTTCTTCGGGTCAGATCTTGTCAGACACCATAACATATATTTATTATAGACAACACTTAAGGTGGTGTTTAAACTTATATTGAAGTTATAGAATTTGCTTCAATTCCCTCTTTGCTAAAGAAGTGTTGAAAAATTTATCCTCATTGTGAATCGATGCCAATTCCATATGTAATATATGTTATCATATACATGTGTGTGTTGATAGATTTATGTTGATATCCTTACTTATGCCATTCTAGGAATATCATACTGAGATGATATCTCTTCATATACTCAAGAACATAATATGTTGTATATCAATCCTTCCTAACTAAGATGGAGTGTTAAGTTTGTAGTTACAGTCAGATTGATATGATCATGAGTTTCTATTGATGGTAAATCTTCATTAGATAACTATTCTCTTATATACATATATTATTATATGTATCATATATATATATATTTATATATATATATATATATATATATATACATGTAGTGCCTGCCCCTAGTTTACATTTTCAAGCTACATTTATGATATGATTGCCAAACTCTTTTAGGCCAATTTATGTTTGATGATTAAGTATTATTATTTTAGAGATTATCAGATGATGTTTACACTCAGTTTATTATATGATGAGATTACTTGGTACTCTATATTTCATGCATGTATGATGATTATTCAATGGTTTCAGTTATCGATGATGATTAGTTAGATGGTTTATTATTCCATGTGCTTCTTATGGATACTTACCCCATACTGCATGTGTATGGTGTGCGTGCTGTTTTAATTATGTATGGTGTTTCTGATATGGTTAAGGAAGGGAGTCGTAGTCACCTGCTAGTCGGGATCTACACGATGCACCACTTCCTGCCATTGTCTGTTTAGCTTAGAATATTGTGTTTGTACATGCGTGGATTTTATGCAGGTTGCAGGTACCGGGTATCGACTTCCCTGAATTGTCAGGATGAGCGTACCCTATCGCACTGTCTCAATGGTAAGAGAGGGGAAATAAAGCTCTTAAGTCCAAATCCTAAACCCTTTAGCCAATTGTCCTAATTAATAATTAGGACAAGTATCTGAGTTAAGTACCCTCCGAATGCATCAAATGATGTAATTTTGTGATTATAACCCTTTTGTTTGATTTGGTATGTATTTTTCTATAGTGGGTTTTCATATGTTGCTTTATGAGTCCTTGGTGTATTTTTTTATAAATTAAGTCTAATTAAAAAGACTAATTAATGATTTAATTTAATAAGGAATTATTATGATATCTTTATATTTAATTAATTAATTAATTAATTAAATAAAAGAATTAAAGTTGGAAATTAAAGTTCAAGATATATTTAGAACAGGATAATATTTATTTAATTTAATAATAATATATTTGGAGTTCATTTTTAAATAAATGCTAAATATTATTGTTATTTAAATTAATTAAATATGTTATCAATTAAGTTCTAAAATAAATTAAAAAGTTGAAAGATATTAATTTATTAAGAATTCTAGATCGCATGATCTAAACATGAGTTAAATATAAGAATTAAATTAAAAGATTAAATTATAAAAATTAATAATGTTATTTTAATTTCTTAAAAGTGCACATAAGATTTAAAGTAATAAATTAATTAAGAATTGAAGTCAAGTGAAATTTTAAATAAAGTTATTTAATAATTCAACTTAATGTGCATGAAAGTTGAATGCAAAAGAATAAGAAAAGATAATAAAAGTTAAATTGGAGTTAACTGAGTTGTGCAAAGAGTCTTCTCGGGTAAACGCACAATTAGTGCCCCGACTTGAGGAAAAATTGCTTATCACAACTTTGGGGGTTCATTTTTGGGGATAGACGAATTTGGACGGGAATTTTTGGGAGACAATTTTTGGAAGCAAATTTCAGAAGGCTGATACGAAGAAAGTCTTCGAGGGGAAGGTTATTGATAGGAGCGAATTCGCATACAGTTCCTGGAGATTGCATAATAGCATCAGGATCAGGTAAGGTCTTGTGTTTTGACTATCCATTAAATATGCAATTATCCCTTCCTGTCTTCTTCGTGTCTGGGGTTTGTAGATCTGAATTCTCTGTGATGAAAGTTTTAACTGTTCAATATTGTGAATTTATTAATTGTTCGTCAATAATTTTTGTATCCATGAAGACTGGATGAATTATTAGAGCCCTTGTTTTCCTGATTTAGAAATTGAGATTTGATTAGGTAAGGGTTTGAGTGTAAAATTGAAAGTTTTAAAATTAAATATATATATATATATATATATATATATATATATATATATATATATATATTCCCTTTGGAGGAAATTGTTTTAATATAATTAAACTAAAACTAATTAAAATAAAACTTAATTTGTTTTAAAAAAAAAAAAAAAAAAAAAAAAATTGTTAAAAAAAAAATGTTTAGCAAACTTAGAGAAACTTTAGGTTAATTCTTTTGGATCCCTTGGCGGGGCGTTACATCTGGTATCAGAGCCCGAGTTTCTACATTGGGAGCTCTGGGTATATTGGAACGCCACTAGTGTTAACTAGTTGAATAAAAATGCAAACCTTAAACTAAAACTTGAAGCTAGTTGAACTGAAACAGTATATAAACTATTAGTTACCTATTTTATTCATACTTCAACACTCAAAACTTCAAAACTGAAATTATACTTAAACTGAAATTATAGGTAAACTGAAAACTGAAAATATCTTGGTTGCAAAACATGTGTCTTCTATCTATGTATTTCAGTAGTATGTTTCATGGTTATTTTAGCATCTTGTGTCTTGGATATTATTGTGGGATGGTATCTGGGACGAGATCTTCCGTTAGGGGCCATAGCCTTGGCCGTGGCAGAGGCCGTGGACGAGGCAGAGATGTTAGTGTTCATGAGTCTATCCATGAGAGCCCCATTCAGGAAGAGAATAGGGAAGAGCATGTCAGTGAGCATCAGGAAGAGAACCACGAAGAGGGACATGCCGACTCTGAGGAGGTTGATCTGAGGCAAATGATGCGAACCCTTATTGATCGCTTACCTCCTGTTCTTGAGCAGGATAGAGCACACCAGGTTGGACATGAGCATAGACGCAGATCTAGGAGTCCTCAGAGGGATCGACATAGATTCATAGTATCTTCTCAGATGAAGGATCTTCAGAGGTCCAAGATCAAGCCCTTTAATGGGCAAGGTTCTGGTATGTAGCTGAGCAGTGGCTTATTGCCCTTGACAGGATTTTTGCTATGCAGGACTTTGACAGTAATGTCAAAGCGAGGTTTGCCATTACCAATCTAGAGTTATTTGGGGCCACCTGTGGACTATTGAGGAGAAGAAGTTGGGCATTGACATGGGTAGTGTCACTTGGGAGATTTTCTTGGAGAGTTTTCATGAGCGATTCCTACCAGAGGAATGGAAGCAGCATAGAGCAGATGAGTTCCATAACCTGAGACAGTTCACTATGACCGTTGTAGAGTATGAGCGCAAGTTCTATGAGCTCATGCCTTTTTCGGCATTCGGTGACAACCCAGCACAGTTGGCACAACATTTCATCCGAGGCTTGAACAACCGTTTTATTGGGGGTGTTAAGGTATTTGAGCCTAAGACCCTCAAGGATGCGGTACATCGAGCTATCCTGGTAGAGCAGAGTGTCAACTTTGGGCAAGGAGGATTTGTGGGAGCGCCTACTATAGCAGGATCTAAGGGCAACCACAATTCCGGTGGAATCAGGAAGCCTCCCTTCCCTAGGAGGAATCAGTATTCTCAGCAGCAGCCTCAGCAGCATAAGGGATTTTACCCTCAGGCACAGAGTGGTGGCGGTGGATCCAACTCTAGGATCAATCGCAATGCTCAACGTAATAGACAGAATCAGCAATCTCGGCCTGCACAGAGCGACCAGTCTTTTGCTAGCAGGGGTAGCCACCAGCGGTCGAATGCACCACCTATAGGGAGAGGATCTGGCAGAGGCACGGGATGTTATTCGTGTGGACAGATTGGTCATATTGCAGCATACTGCCCACAGTGAGCATCTCAGTATTCAGGACCCAGGCCAGCAGCATCTGAGCCTACAGTCGGAAATACAGGTGGATCTCATAGAGTATTTGCAGTGGTGGATCACCGTCAGGCAGACCATCAGGGGACAGTAGTTGAGACTACAAGAGCTATCCGAGGTACACCTCTCTCTGTATTATTTGATTCAGGTGCTACAGATTCCTTCATTTCTCCATCTCTAGTTGATAAGTGTAAGCTGGAGTCGGTTAAGCAAGATCATGATTGGCAAGTGGAACTAGCCTCAGGCGCTAAAGTTTCCACAGATTCTGTAGTTCATAAGTGTGGACTTAGCATAGGAGGGTTTGAGACTTCAGTCGATTTTCGAGTTATTCCTCTTGGCTCCTACGATGTGGTCTTAGGTATGGATTGGCTTGGCTCTCATAGGGCTAGTATAGACTGCAGAAAGAAGACCATTATGTGTCAGGATGACCAAGGGAAGGATGTTGAAATTGTGGGGATACCGAGGCCTATATCCCTACGGATGATCTCTGCTATGCAACTAAAGCGAAGCTTTCGTAAGGGATGTCAGGTATTTGCCGTTACGGTAAATGAGCTTGATGAGGAAGACTCTACGAGGAAGACCCTAGATCACCCTATTTTACAGGAGTATGTTGATGTCTTTCCGAGTGAGATTCCAAGCATGCCTCCGAAGAGAGACATTGATTTTAGCATTGAGCTCACTCTAGGAGCGGAACCTATCTCTAGAGCTCCTTACCGTATGACCACTCAAGAGCAAGTGAGTTGCGTTTGCAGTTAGAGGAACTTTTGGCCAAGGGTAGTATTCGACCTAGTGTATCACCATGGGGAGCTCCAGTGCTCTTCGTGAAGAAGAAGGATGGTTCTTTGCGCCTTTGCATTGATTACAGACAGCTGAATAAGGTGACAATAAAGAACAGGTATCCTTTATCGAGGATTGATGATTTATTTGATCAGATCAAGGGGGCTACAGTGTTCTCTAAGATTGATCTTAAGTCAGGATACCATCAACTTCGCATCAAGGAGGCTGATATTCATAAGACCGCCTTCCGAACTCGCTACGGGCATTATGAGTTCACAGTGGTACCCTTTGAGCTGACGAACGCTCCATCAGTTTTCACGTGCTTAATGAATGGGGCGTTCCGTTCTTATCTTGATAGATTTGTTCTTGTGTTCCTCGATGATATTCTGATATATTCTAAGTCCCAAAAGGAACATGAGGAACATTTGAGTTTAGTTTTGCAGTGCTTGAGAGATAATCAACTTTATGCCAATGCGGCAAAGTGTGATTTCTTTCAATCAGAGATACAGTATTTGGGACACGTTATTTCAGGCGAAGGTATCTCTGTAGACCCTGCGAAGATCCAGGCAATAGTAGATTGGCCTGCACCCACTACTGTGTCGAAAATTCGTAGTTTCATGGGTCTAGCTGGGTATTATCGCAGATTTGTTAAAAACTTCTCCAGAATAGCACACCCTATTACCTCCCTTCAGAGGAAAGGAAAGAAGTTTCTTTGGACAGAAAAGTGTGTAGAAGCATTTCAGAAACTCAAAGAGCTTCTGACCAGTGCACCAATCTTAGCAGTACCTGATCCAGAAGGTGATTTCATGGTGTGTACAGATGCTTCCCTTGAGGGTATTGGAGCAATTCTAATGCAGAATGGTCGAGTGATTGCATATGAGTCACGCAAACTCAAGGATCATGAGTTGAATTATCCTACACATGACCTTGAGTTAGCAGCAGTAGTTAATGCCTTAGTGAGATGGAGACATTTCTTGTTGGGACATAGATTTGAACTACATAGCGATCATCGTAGTCTTCAATACATATTCACGCAGCCTAATCTGAATGCTAAGCAAAGGCGTTGGATGGAGTTTTTGTGCGAGTATGACTTTGAGGTAAAGTATATCCAGGGGAAGGAGAATGTTGTAGCTGATGCTTTGAGTCGCAGGAAACATGTGATATCATCTATGACTCAGTGTCGATTTGAGGTGTCAGATACTTCAGGCACTCCCCACTGATTCATGGTATCTGGAGGTGTGCAGTGAAATCAATTCAGGGAGACCCTTGGAGGGTAAGTTTTCAGGCTATGTCCTAGAGTCAGATGGCCTTTTGAGACTTTCAGGAAGGATCTATGTGCCGCTACTGGATGAGCTTCGCATATTGATCCTATCAGAGGCCCATCGTGCACCTTACTCGGCACATCCAGGTGTCAAGAAGATGCATGCAGATTTGCGACGTTTATTCTATTGGTCCGGGATGAAGCGCGACATTGCTGATTTTGTGGCTAGATGTCTTGAGTGTCAGAGAGTCAAGGCAGAACACCAACATCCGGCAGGACTTTTGCAACCGAATCTCGTTCCTTCATGGAAGTGGGACATCATCTCTATGGATTTCATAGTAGGATTACCTATGACTCTTCGTCGTCATGATGCTATCATGGTCACCGTTGACCGGTTGACCAAGGTGGCACATTTTGCACCAATCAGGTCTTCCTACACTGCAACTTCAGTAGCTAATGTCTTCATGCGTGACATTGTGAGACTACATGGTATTCCCCGAAAGATCATTTCGGATAGGGATCATGTTTTCACTTTCGCATTTTGGACATCACTACAGCATGATCTTGGAGCGCAGTTGAACTTCAGTTCAGCATATCACCCAGAGACAGATGGGCAGACAGAGAGAGTGAATCAGGTTCTCGAAGATATGTTGAGGATGTACGTGATGGATAGGCAGACTCATTGGGAGGACTATCTCTACCTAGTGGAGTTTGCTTACAACAACGGGTATCACAGTTCTATTGGCATGGCACCTTTCCAAGCCTTATATGGACGCCCTTGTCGTACACCTTTAAGTTGGGATAGCCTTGAGGATCACATCCTGTTGGGCCCAGAGATGCTTCGTGACATGGAGCAACAGGTGGTGCGTATCCGAGAGCACTTGACAACGGCACAGGATAGGCAGAAGAAGTATGCTGATGCACATAGGTCAGATAAGCAGTTTGCTGTGGGAGAGAAGGTTTTCTTGAGAGTGCGTCCGCGGAAGAGTCCGATCCGTTATGGAAAGGGCTCGAAGCTAGCACCTCGCTTTGTGGGACCATTCGATATTCTTGAGAGGATTGGTCCAATTGCCTATCGTCTTGCTTTACCGCCCAGCCTTGCTCGCATTCACGATGTTTTCCATGTTTCAGTACTTAGACAGTATATTCCTGATGTTGTACATATTCTTGATTGGAATGCATTACAGGTAAAGGACGGGCAACTCGCTTTGGAGCCAATACGTATTCTGGAGCAGCGGGAGTTGACCCTCAGGGGTCGAACCATAGAGCAGGTAAGGGTCCAATGGGACCCTACTGATGACTCTTCAGCGACATGGGAGGATGCATCTAGATTACGGGATTTATATCCCTATTTGTTTATAGGCTTCCAGGAGTAAGCCTAAGTCTAGGGGGGGTGGATGTAGTGCCTGCCCCTAGTTTACATTTTCAAGCTACATTTATGATATGATTGCCAAACTCTTTTAGGCCAATTTATGTTTGATGATTAAGTATTATTATTTTAGAGATTATCAGATGATGTTTACACTCAGTTTATTATATGATGAGATTACTTGGTACTCTATATTTCATGCATGTATGATGATTATTCAATGGTTTCAGTTATCGATGATGATTAGTTAGATGGTTTATTATTCCATGTGCTTCTTATGGATACTTACCCCATACTGCATGTGTATGGTGTGCGTGCTGTTTTAATTATGTATGGTGTTTCTGATATGGTTAAGGAAGGGAGTCGTAGTCACCTGCTAGTCGGGATCTACACGATGCACCACTTCCTGCCATTGTCTGTTTAGCTTAGAATATTGTGTTTGTACATGCGTGGATTTTATGCAGGTTGCAGGTACCGGGTATCGACTTCCCTGAATTGTCAGGATGAGCGTACCCTATCGCACTGTCTCAATGGTAAGAGAGGGGAGATAAAGCTCTTAAGTCCAAATCCTAAACCCTTTAGCCAATTGTCCTAATTAATAATTAGGACAAGTATCTGAGTTAAGTACCCTCCGAATGCATCAAATGATGTAATTTTGTGATTATAACCCTTTTGTTTGATTTGGTATGTATTTTTCTATAGTGGGTTTTCGTATGTTGCTTTATGAGTCCTTGGTGTATTTTTCTATAAATTAAGTCTAATTAAAAAGACTAATTAATGATTTAATTTAATAAGGAATTATTATGATATCTTTATATTTAATTAATTAATTAATTAATTAAATAAAAGAATTAAAGTTGGAAATTAAAGTTCAAGATATATTTAGAACAGGATAATATTTATTTAATTTAATAATAATATATTTGGAGTTCATTTTTAAATAAATGCTAAATATTATTGTTATTTAAATTAATTAAATATGTTATCAATTAAGTTCTAAAATAAATTAAAAAGTTGAAAGATATTAATTTATTAAGAATTCTAGATCGCATGATCTAAACATGAGTTAAATATAAGAATTAAATTAAAAGATTAAATTATAAAAATTAATAATGTTATTTTAATTTCTTAAAAATGCACATAAGATTTAAAGTAATAAATTAATTAAGAATTGAAGTCAAGTGAAATTTTAAATAAAGTTATTTAATAATTCAACTTAATGTGCATGAAAGTTGAATGCAAAAGAATAAGAAAAGATAATAAAAGTTAAATTGGAGTTAACTGAGTTGTGCAAAGAGTCTTCTCGGGTAAACGCACAATTAGTGCCCCGACTTGAGGAGAAATTGCTTATCACAACTTTGGGGGTTCATTTTTGGGGATAGACGAATTTGGACGGGAATTTTTGGGAGACAATTTTTGGAAGCAAATTTCAGAAGGCTGATACGAAGAAAGTCTTCGAGGGGAAGGTTATTCATAGGAGCGAATTCGCATACAGTTCCTGGAGATTGCATAATAGCATCAGGATCAGGTAAGGTCTTGTGTTTTGACTATCCATTAAATATGCAATTATCCCTTCCTGTCTTCTTCGTGTCTGGGTTTTGTAGATCTGAATTCTCTGTGATGAAAGTTTTAACTGTTCAATATTGTGAATTTATTAATTGTTCGTCAATAATTTTTGTATCCATGAAGACTGGATGAATTATTAGAGCCCTTGTTTTCCTGATTTAGAAATTGAGATTTGATTAGGTAAGGGTTTGAGTGTAAAATTGAAAGTTTTAAAATTTAAAAAAAAATATATATATATATATATATTCCCTTTGGAGGAAATTGTTTTAATATAATTAAACTAAAACTAATTAAAATAAAACTTAATTTGTTTTAAAAAAAAAAAAAAAAAAAAAATTGTTAAAAAAAATATATATATATATAAAAAAAAAAATTATATTAAATATTTTGAAGTGGGGCGGGGCCACCACTTCCCACGCCCCACAGCCACGCTGCCGCGGCAGGTGGTACTGCTGCGCAGCAGCAGTAACACCTGAAGCCGTAGGAAATGGCAGGCTGGCGGGCCTTTAAACACGCTATTTTTTTTTAATAAAAAAAAATAAATTTCGACTTACATTTTGTAAATTGTTTTTTTTTTTTTTTAAATGTTTTAATTAATATTATTATATTTTAATTTAAAATTTATTAAATTTTAAATTATATTGGAATTTTATTATTATTTATTAATAATTTTATAAATAAATAAATTATTAATAAATATAATATGATTTTTTTTATGTATCACTAATTAATTTTATTTAAAGTTTGATTTAAATAAAGATTAATTAAAATCGAAAACTTGTTTAAGCAAGTTTAATATTAGAATACTGTTTTCAATAAATGTAAAGATTATTATAATCAAAGATCAACAAGTATTCTTATTAATTTAAATATTACCCTCAGATTGTTTTAGGACTCTGACTTAAGAACAATTAGGGGTAATTAGGTGTTTCATTTGGATATAGGAACGGGATATTTGGTAAAGGTGAACTATGGGTTCTATCTGTTTAAAACATACGTTCAACTGGAAATGGAAACCTCACATTAACTCAATAGTATTTTATCAATCAAATTGATCTATAAGACTGTTTACTTGAAAATAAACACTGATAACTGAAACCTTATTGTTTAACTCAACTGTATGTTTTCAAATCAAAACCAATTGTGTGACTATGATGTTTTTCTATATATATTGTCCATGCTTTGAGTGTTATGGGGTTCGTTTAGCGTTGACCAGTTTAGGTTGTTACCAAAGGCTCGGGGTTGTGAATGTGATGTCATGATGATTTGGTTTCGATCTTTCTTAACCTGACCATGGTAATGTGATGAAGTGCTCTATGACATGATTGTGTTACTGTTTGTTGTTGTTTTCCAGTTTCCTTGTGTGAAGCTGAGGTGTATATATTTGAGAATACCTAACTTAACCATTTTTGAGTCTCGATCAGTTATATGTGATAACCATTTCTGAGTCTCGATCAGTTATACTTGTATTACTTTCTGGTTGCTCATTAGAGAACCATTGGATTTTGTGACTTATCATTGATGCCTTCAGTTGCTGATAGAGGACTGTCGTGATTACATGATTACTATTTGATGTTATCCGTTGCTCATGAAGAACTGATGTAATTTTGTGGATTATCTTTTTTATGATGTTTTTCAGTTGCTCGTATAGGACTGATATGGTTTTATTATGATTCTTTGATTTACGAGTTCATGAGCTAGGGTAGGTTATCTATGTGTAGAGTCGGGAAGTGGCTTGCAATGGGGGTCAGAGCCCTAAGAGGCTGCCTTGAGAAACCCATTGTAAGTCGTTTTTAATAAGTGAAAACATTTACACTAAATGAGAGAAAATGAACCTAACAAGATAATTGTATGTTCTCTCCCATGCCATGAGTGCTAGTACAGACTAGGATGGGGTAGAGAGAACGCTTGGTTACGACCTTGCATTCCATAGTATGCCTCGTCAGTACGAGAGGATACTAGTGGCCGCAGGATCAGTAGGGACCCGGGATTCCTAAGGGATTGCTCGGGTAACTTCTACATGACTTTTGCGATGACACTTTCCCGCTTGCATAATAGGTTTCCTATGTGTCTTTGTTGTACCTCTGGAATTTAGATGTCGATCTTTTTAGGAACCCTTGAGTTAGCATACTTATAGGATTTCCTGGACTTAGAGAGTATTTCGATTATAGGTTTTGTTATCCTATTTGGGACTTGAGACTATCTCCTCAGCGCGGTGGGAGTGGGCCATTTAGGTTCCACACGGTCGGGTGGTAGTGCTTTTACTCTTACCATTGAGATCCATTCTGTGGTCACCGTGGCTGGAGATTTCGTGATTGGCATTTACCTTCACTATGTTCTTGGATTATTATGATAGATGGTTAGATTTTATGATAGATGTTTTATCATTATGGATGTATGGATGTATCATGTATGGTGAATAGTTTCATATATTTTTACTGTACTTTGTATCATGGATTTAAGGATGTTGTATCTTGATCTTTACATATGTATATTCTTTTAAGCCTTTCATACCCTGTGACTTGTACAGTGGATGATTGAGCATTCCGAATTAATTTGCCGAGGCATTTGGAACAAATGTATAATATGGACATGGGACTTCTGATTATTCTTTCATATTTATGTGGTATTTGTTAGACTTAGAATTAATTAAAATTAAACGTGACTCAACGTCTTGGGATCTTTAAGAAATGTAACTTGCAATGTATGTTTGTCGATGATTAAATGTTATTGCTTCCGCTACTATGTGTTTGATGTGTATGTCATACTTTCTTACTTTTAAAAAAAAAAAATGTTTAGCAAACTTAGAGAAACTTTAGGTTAATTCTTTTGGATCCCTTGGCGGGACGTTACAATACATATGGTTATTTATATTATTAATTTATTAGCTAATGATGTTTAAACCTTGGAGACGTGTCTCTTTGTCATGTCCCCTCTTTAACTCCGTCTAGCAAAGACTTGTGAGTCAACTTATTATGGGGTCTTGTAGGCTGACAAGGTTGGATAGAGACCCAGTATGGTTATACACTTTGGTGTTCTGGAAGTTCTTGTTCAGTTTAGAGACGTTCCTTGTTTTTAAGAGGTTGTTCCTAAAAATTAGGGGGTTATTCCTACTTTTTAGGAGGGATGATCAGGCCCAGGGTTGGTTCTCTATGAGATGATTCCTTGAGTTCAGTTTCAAAGGAATAGGGTTTGTTTCCTAAGTTTTAGGAGCATCCCTAGATTTTAGGGATGAGATTGCCAATGGATTCTTGATTTCTGACTTCAGTCACAGACAGGTGATAGGATGATTTCATGTTTTATGGTGTCTTTGGGGCATTTTGTAGCTACTTGGGTTATATTTTTAATATTTCCTAAGCTAGCATTTAATATTTAAATAAGGCTAAGTTATAGCCATTTTGGAGTAAAAAGGGGTTTTTGGCCTCATCTAGATTTCTTATCCCTTGGTGTAATAGGTCATTGGAAAGATCTTGAACTTTTCTAAATATTTCTCTTTTGACTCAGAGCATTTCGGTGAACGAATTTCTTTCTACTGGGGAAAAGGTCATTTTCTGGATCTTGACCACTTTAAAAATGAAAAATATATTATTTTATAACCCAACACCACATGGAGACACATTTAGGGTTCGAGCTAAGTTTGATGGGTTATAAGGAGTTAAAGACAAAGTTCGAAGGATTATTGACATATTATATCTTGGATTTGTGTTTTGGGCTCTAATTGAGCTTTCAACATTTGGGACACCAACCCCACTTGCTTTGCCTGTTTGGGACGTAGCCCCCAAAATAGTGGTTTGGATTCTTGCAATCAGAAGCATCTTGGAGATTGTGCATTGTTTCTTCCGGGGAACGCAGTACTTAATCAGAGTTTTAGCTAGGGTTTGGACATTTTACCCACGTGTGGGCACTTTGCAATTGTACGGCCACGCCTGGCAGCCATATCCTTTCCCACGTGCAACATTTGAGAGCTAGATTCTAGGTTGTAGCTTCCTTCTGGGCTCATATTTCACCTTCACACCTTCAGGTTGGCTTTATTCTTGGTTGTAATCATCTAGATATTATTGTAAATCTTCATCCGGTTACATATTAGGCATATAGTCAAAAAATCTGCTTGAAACGACTTTGCTTTAAATGTATTTGGAATACATTTTTAGAACTGGTTCATGTTATTGTACTTCTGTTATTACTTATTGAAAAATCATCAAAAATATAAAACAATCAAACCCTTCTGCAACTTCTGTCTAGTTTTGTAAGAAAATTTTAATAAACAGGGAAAACAAATTTAAAAATATAAAATTACAACAGATCTGTAGAAGAGATCCATTAGGGATCTTTCAGTGGTATCAGAGTCTGATTTTGCCAGCCTGTGGATTTGATTTCAGATCTATGCATCCAAGAGCTAAGATACATAGATTTTATATGCGCGGGAGAGCTCAACTTGAGCAAGGGTTTGGAATAGACTAGGAACCTATTATGGTAGAACAGGTGGGCGGCACAGGGAATCAGGATGATGAAGAGAGAGCGATGGTGCAGACCCTATTCACTACTCAGCCCAAGATCACTTAGGCTTTAGATAAATTACAAGATACCTTAGAGCGCTTGGAGATGGGTGGACACAGAAGCAAGCAAAGTAGATCAGTTTCAGTGGCTGGTAGTCAGCGCAACCATCAGTCCCATTCTTTAGTTGGGAGCTCCCTTCATTCCTCTAGGCGGCATCACCATTGTAAACCTACTATGAATAGACCATTGCTTCCTCAGTTCATACCAAGTGAACGACCAGCGCAAGTGGAACCACCAGAGGTGGGGTTCCAGGAGTCAAATTTGGCAGCCACAGCTGAGTGGAGAGCTCTACCCCTTGAGGTTAGGCACGTCTTCCCTCTTCCCCAATATTGATTGGTTACCCAAGATCACGCCTTAGTACATTCCTATGCTAAGTTCACTGAGCGACTCATTACACGGTTTGACGGCAAGGATACAGAACTTTACTATAGAAAGTTGGCTCATCTGAGACAAACTGGTCATGCAAAAGCTTATATTAATGAGTTCCAGGGTATTGCAGTTATGGTACCTAATATGCCCCAAAAGCGTAGTGTGATGCTATTCATTGAGGGATTGCAGGACAGGCTTAAGAGATTGGTTTGTGCTTTCTAGCAGGCCACTCTTAAGGATGCTATTGATGTGACATTGAGACTGGACACGACTCCTACTTATCCATCAAATAAAAAGCCATTCAGAGATTCGCAGCCTCCAGGGAAGGCCAACACCTCACAGTTTAGGGATGGTCAGTTAGCTAGACCTCCTAGGATGGACCCAGAGACACGAAATGATTTGAGGAGGAAGAAACTATGCTTCTCATGCAAAGAACCTTGGGAGCCCGAGCACCGTTGCATGGGTAAAGGAAAGGTTCATTTGATTGAGGTGACTTCTGAGTTAGGAGATGAGGATGTGCCCGACACTAATATTAAGGATAGTACGGAGGATATTGAGTAGGTATAGACATAGTTGGAGTTAGATACCCCTGAGCCCATGGCATCAACCAAAGTAGCTAAGGCTACTCTCTCTAGCTATCCTAAGTTTCATTACTTCCAGTTGAGAGGTACACTAAAGGGCAAGCGGGTCACAAGCTTGGTAGACACAGGTGCTACGCATAACTTTATTGATCAGAAGTTGGTTGAGAGGAGTAGGTTACAATGTGAGGAGTTTGGTGGTTTCAGAGTGAAGGTGGCAGATAGTGCAATTTTGGGTTGCACCAAACGGATTCCAAAGCTTAGTATTCAGATTGGGGATTATACTCTGACCAATGATTTTTATGTGCTTCTTATAGAAGATTATGATGTGGTTTGATCATGCAATGGTTACAGGGTATATTATTGATCACCACCGTATGCAGTTAGAGTTCCTTTCTAGGAGGAAGAAGGTTATTTTGAGGGCAGCTTTAGATGGTGGACCTAGAGAGGTGACTTCTCGCAGGATGGAGACTATCCTTAGACATAATGAGGTGCTTTGGGCTACGCATTGTTTGGTCAAGTCCAAAACACCCACACCTCAAGATGATCGTGTGTTTCATGTTGACATGCAGTCAATGATGCATCATCATGGGAGAGTTTTTGGTGACATCCCTCCCGGAGTGCCTCCAGATAGAGGTTTTGAGCATAGTATAGAGTTAGAGAATGGAGCAAAACCAGTAATGACTACACCATATCGTCATCTTAAGGCATATAAGGATAAAATTGAAAAGACTATTCACGAATTGCTGGATATGGGTTTCATTTGGCCAAGCTCTAGCCCCTTTGCTTCCTCTATAGTGCTTGTTAAGAAGAAGGATGGGACTCTACAGATGTGTATAGATTACAGAGCGTTGAAAAAAAGGACAATCAACAACAGATATCCTATTCCACGCATTGATGAGTTGTTGGATGAGCTTCATGGAGCTATTTACTTCTCTAAGATTGATCTTCGCTCAGGCTACCATCAAATACGTGTATGAGCAGAGGATGTACACAAGACTGCCTTCCATTGTCACTATGGACACTACGAGTTTTTGGTAATGCCCTTTGGCCTCACCAATGCACCAATTACTTTCCAGTCATGTATGAACCATATCTTCAACAAGCAATTGAGGAAGTTGGTTCTAGTATTTTTTGACGACTTATTGATTTATAGTCGTACTTGGGAGGATCATATCAGACATGTTGAGGAGGTACTTAGCATTATGGAGAGTCAGTCTCTATTTGCTAAGCTATCCAAATGTGAGTTTGGATTGAAGGATGTATTATATTAGGGTCATGTAATCAGTGCTGATGGGGTGAAGGTGCATGAGGAGAAGATTCAGGCGATTCAGAATTGGCCCAGCCCTCAGAACATTACCGAGTTACATGGATTCCTTGATTTGTGTGCTTGTTACCAAAGATTGTGAAAGGTTTCTCTTAGTTGGCAACACCTTTGACAGATCTCACAAAGAAAGGGATGTTCAGATGGACAAAACTAGCATAGGGGGTCTTTGATAAACTCAAGGAGGTTATGTGTACTTGTCCTATTTTGGCACTACCTGATTTCTCGCAGCCATTTGTCCTAGAGTGTGATGCTTCAAGCTTGGGTATAGGAGCAATGTTGATGCAAAATAGACACCCTATTGCCTATGAGAGCAGGAAGTTGCAAAACAATGAAAGGTTGTACTCCACCTATGATAAGGAAATGTTGGCTATTATGCATGCGTTAGCCAAGTTCAAACAGTATCTTGTTTGCAGCAAATTTGTGGTAAGCACTGACCACAACAGTCTGAAACATTTCCTAAATCAAACAGAGCTCAATGATCGACAGCAAAAATGGGTTAGCAAAATTCAGGCTTATGACTTTAATATCAAATTCATAAAGGGGAAGAATAATACTATGGCTGATGCACTCTCTTGGAAACCCTCATTGGCTGCCCTATGTTCATTGAGCGAGATTTCAGCGGGTTGAAAGGCTCAACTTTTAGTTGAGTACTCCAAGAATCAGCATGCTTGTGAGATCATGGAGGGTTTGATAGTGGATGACAGATATAGCGTGGTAGACATGATATTATCTACTACAAAGGCAGGGTTTAACTTGTTCCAGGTTCTTAGTTGAAGCAACATATTTTGCATACTCTCCATGATACTCCTACAGCAGGATATCCAAGATATGGTAAGACTTACAAGGAGGTTCGTGAAAGATTCTCTTGGAAGGGTCTCAAAGATGATGTTTTACGCCATGTCCATGAGTGTATGACTTGTCAACAGAACAAGTCGGAGCATACCTACCCAGCAAGTTTATTGCAGCCCTTACCTATACCAGAACAGAAGTGGACAGGGATCTCTATGGATTTCATTACAAGTCTTCCTCGAGTTCAGGGGAAAGATTGTATTTATGTTGTTGTGGATAGGCTAACTAAGTATGCCCACTTTTTTCCCATTGCATTAGATTTTAAAGCATCACAGGTGTCTGAGTTATTTTTCAAAGAGATGTTTAGACTCCAAAGGTCTTCCCAAGACCATTGTGAGTGACAAGGACAACAAGTTCATGAGTTCCTTTTAGCAGGAGCTTTTCAGGCTAACAAGCACTGTGTTGACACCTACTACTAGTTACCATCCTCAAACTAATGGACAGACCGAAATAGTCAACAAGTAGGTTGAGGGATATTTGCGTAACTATGTGTCAGGGCAGCAAAAAGCATGGGTAGGTTGGTTGTATTTGGGCGAGTATTGTTATAATACCATGCACCATATGTCCATTGGCATTATGCCTTTCAAAGCTCTCTATGGATACAAGGCATTATCTTTCATTGATTTGGCACTTAGTGACAGTAGAGTACCCATGGCTAAGGATTGGTTACAGGAGAACCAGGATATCATGAGATCTCTAAGGGAGAATTTACAGCAGGCTCAAAATCAGCAAAAAAATATACGCTGATAGGCACAGGATTGAGAGAACATTTGAGGTGGATGATATGGTCTTTCTATGCTTACAACCATATCGACAAAGCACCCTGAAAAGGGGGGGGGAGCTGAAAAGCTCCAACCACATTCTTATGTTCCATACTGGGTCATCAGGCGAGTGGGGGAGGTTGCATATGAGGTTGAGTTACCACCTGGTAGTAGAATTCATAATGTATTCCATGTATCTTGCCTGAAAAAAGCACTTGGACAGCATATTACAGTTTCACCTAAGTTACCTCCCATGGATGAGGAAGGTAAATTGATTTTGGTTCCTGATGAGATTTTGGAAGTAAGGGAACGGCAGTTGAGAAGCAGGGTAATTTGAGAGTATTCGGTAAGATGGAGAGATCTTCCCATAGAAGATGCCACTTAGGAGGGTGAGAGCATTTTACAACATCCAGCATTACAGTTGTTTGTGGGCAAGCATCTCCGAGAGGGGAGGATTGTCATGTCCCCTCTTTAACTCCATCTCGCAAAGACTTGTGAGTCAGCTTATTATGGGGTCTTGTAGGCTGACAGGGTTGGATAGAGACCTAGTATGGTTATACAATGTTGGGGATTTGGTGTTCTGGCAGTTGTTGTTCAGTTTGGAGATGTTCCTTGTTTTTAGGAGGCAGTTCCTAAAAATTAGGGGGTTATTCCTACCTTTTAGGAGGGATGATTAGGTCCAGGGTTGGTTCTCTATGAGATGATTCCTTGAGTTCAGTTTCAAAGGAATAGGGTTTGTTTCCTAAGTTTTAGAAGCATCCCTAGATTTTAGGGATGAGATTGCCAGTGGATCCTTGATTTCTGACTTCAGTCACAGATAGGTGACAGGATAATTTAATGGTTTGTGGTGTCTTTGGGGCATCTTGTAGCTACTTGGGTTATATTTTTAATATTTCCTAAGTTAGCGTTTAATATTTAAATAAGGCTAAGTTACAGCCATTTTGGAGTAATAAGGGGTTTTTGGCCTCATCTAAATTTCTTATCCCTTGGTGTAATAGCTCGTTGGAAAGGTCTTTCTCTTTTCTAAATATTTCTCTTTTGAATCAAAGCATTTTAGTGAACGAGTTTCTTTCTATTGGGGAAAAGGTCATTTTCTAGATACTTGACCACTTTAAAAATTAGAAATATATTATTCTATAACCCAACGCCACATGGAGACACTTTTAGGGTTCGAGCTAAGTTTGATGGGTTATAAGGAGGTAAAGACAAAGTTCGAAGGATTATTAACATATTACATCTTGGATTTGTTTTTTGGGCTCTGATTGAGCTTTCAGCAGTTGGGACGCCAATCCCACTTGCTTTGCCTATTTGGGACGTAGCCCCCAAAACAATGATTTGGATTCTTGCAATCAGAAGCATCTTGGAGATTGTGCAGTACTGAGTCAGAGTTTTAGCTAGGGTTTGGGCATTTTACCCACGTGTGGGGACTTTGCAGCTGTACGGCCGCGCCTGGCAGGCATATTCTTTCCAACGTGCAGCATTTGAGAGCTGGATTCTAGCCGTAGCTTCCTTCTAGATCATTTGGATATTATTGTAAATCTTCATTTGATTACATATTAGGCGTGTATTCAAAAAATTTGTTTGAAATGGCTTTGCTTTAAATGTATTTGGAATACATTTTCAGAACTGGTTCATGTTATTGTACTTCTATTATTACTTATTGAAAAATCATCAAAAATATAAAACAATCAAACCCTTCTGCAACTTCTATCTAGTTCTACAAGAAAATTTTAATAAACAGGGAAAACAAATTTAAAAATATAAAATTACAGCAGATCAGCAAAAGAGATCCATCAGGGATCTTTCACTCTTCAAGAGACATGTCTTCTCCTCGCATACTTATATGAGATCCGCATCTGCATTTGGAACATATATAGATTCTATAACAATGGCAATATAATTACATTTGCAGAACTGATCCATGTTACTCAACAACTAGTGTTTTTTTAATTCTCATGAAGAATAAGCCCTCAAGGCTCAATGTCATGAGGGAATGGATTAATTTTTATGAAGTTCAAAAAAAAATCATGAGAAAACCCTATAAGAGTTCAAACTTTCTTGGAGGGAAATGCAAAATGAAATATAAGAACAATTTGGGAGCCATTTGCCATATTCAAGTTATTATTTTCACATCAACCTATTGTAGTTTAAGCATTGTGAAGAATTTGGTCAGCAATCAGGCTTCAAAGAACGAAATCTCTTGGATGAATGCTGAGTTGGACAAAAACTCAACTCTCCTAGTGACAAGATTAAATAATGATTGATTGGGCTTCAGTTTGGCATTAATTTTAGACTAGTGTTTATTTGTATCAAACTAGATTGGGCATAATTTTTGTTTCAGATTGTAGATCTGTTGTCCTCAATTTTGAAATCACAAAATTGTGGCAACCCTACAAAAAAATTTCATGGATTCATAGGTACATCATCTTTGTTTTACTGTATTCGTAAAGTGTTGTGAAAGCAATTTTTTGGCATCCATGAATTGTGCTTTATGTAGCTTTATTTGTGTGTTCTTTTTGAAGGTTTCCATCAAGTTAATCCCCGTAAATGCTTTATCAATACAACTTTTTCTTCTTCAATTGCAAACACTTGGTTTTTGGCAATCTTCAAGTTTATTCTCCGTTTTTACCTTTCTTCTTGGTAGTTTTTAAACTTATTCCCCTTAGAATTCCACTCATTTCGAGCTAACTTAGGCCTCAAATAGAGTTGTCTAGCTCAAGTTACAAAGGAAAAGGTGGTGTTATTCAGGGGACAGCACGTCTTATTTAAAAATCCTCCAACAGTAGGTTTTTATCAGAAATTGCTAAACATAAAATTATGAACTCCATAAAATTTCAACTCATTCTAAGTTGATTTGAACATAGTTTTTATGTTTCAATGAAAATTTGGATTTTTCTAGTCTATTTTCATGCTACTTTATTGAAAACTATAGTTATAGTTTAAAGTTAATCAGATGAGACACTTAAATGCACTAAAAGTGGGGTTTTATCACTCATTGCATATCATCCACATGCAAATCATCTTCTAAAACTCACTTCCAATAAAATCGAAGTCCCAAATGCATAAAGGCGGGCTTTTTATATGCAGTTGCACATTTTAATTTAAAAACATTTCACTTAGCATGTGTAAGTGGAGTTTTTATGTGCTTTTGCATATTTAAATCTTATTATTATTAACCTTTAATGCCTTAAAAAGGCTTTATAATTGGGGAATTTAAACCCAATAACACATGTTACTACATTCCAAAAGCCCACTAGCATGTATTTTGAGTTATAACTTAAAACTCAAAAGCACAATGGTGGGGAAGTTGAACCCAATAACATATGCATTTGAACTTTCATATGTTATTGCATTTCTAAAACCTGTCTATACTTGTCCTACCAAGGCATTTTGACTTGCAAATACATATAGTGGGGTTTTATAACTTAAAAGCACATGCTTTGCATTTGTAAAACCTATAACTCCTTTCTAAACACCACATTGATGTCACTTACGACTTGGGGGACAATTTTGAGCATTAAAGCACGTGTTTCTATACTCAAAAAGCCTTTGTTGCTTTCATTATGCAATAAAGTCACTTAGGGCGGCAATTTTGGGCATCAAAACACATGTTTTCCATTGCCAAAAATGTGTCTATACTCATCTTGCAAACAGTTAAGACTTGGGCGACAATTTGGAGGGCATGACCACATACTTTGGGCTTCTAGAAATGCATCTATACTTATCAATCAAGGTGTTTTTAGACTAAGTCTCTTGAGCGGTGATTTGGAAGGGAAAAGCACGTGCTTTTTAGTTCCAGAAATCCGCTTTCCTTGGGTGCTTCTAGCTGAACGCATTTTTGGAAGACTTTTGCACATGATTGATCACAACAAATTCTTATTTTGCTTCTCCAATAAGGGTGTTTTGGCTGCAAATCCATCAATCATCAATCTAAGCTCAACAATATTGCAGATTTGAATGTGATGTGCTCTCAAAACAGCCTGTTTAGGGTATGTTTTTGCTCAAAAATGCCTATTGTTTGGCCATTTTTCTTCATCAAATGTCCAAGTTATTGTTTCAAGGTAAGTTCTGGGGTATTAGATTTCATTTTTAGCTGGTTTATCATGCTTTTCAAGTTCCATTTGATGCCCTAGTCACCGTTGTGGATTGTCATTGCATATTGGATATGATTTGGTCAAAACAGTTGCTATTTGTGTGCATTTTAATCCTCTAACTGCCGACGCTTAGCAAGCAACGGATCTTGACTTAAAAATACATTCATTTTGCAAGCGTTTAGTCAAGATTCGAAATCTATTTAAGTCTCATTGCTGCAACCTTTCTAAATTGGAAAATTTTATTGGATTTATTTTCAGATTTTGCATAAAAGACTAAAGAAACTTCTTCCTTTACTTCTTGTGGAAAAGAGGTAAGATCTTTGTCACTTTAGTTGGGCTATGTTGTGTATATGTTTATTCTTTTGTTCTTGCAAATGATTTCATTTCTATTTTCAGAATATATATAATGTGCTCCTATCGTTCATCTTAATTCTCCAAGTTGCATATGCAAGTTGTATATGCAATCGGGATTTTAAAAAAACTTCTTAAAAGAAACCATCAAAGAAAGAGAGCTCACTTTGTCATGTGCTTTTGCATCCTAAAATCCCACTTCCACACTGCAACTTGTATATGCAATCAGGACTGAAAAAACCCGTTCTTAAAAGAAACCATCAAAGAAAGAGAGCTCACTTTGTCACTTGCTTTTGCATCCTAAAATCCCACTTCCACACTTACATGCAGTCCGTCCACACTTTCCATACTCCTGCCGCATGACTTAAAACTCATGATGGTGGTTGCTTACACATACATTTATAATCAGAATGCAATAATTCATTATATGTAGATGTTATACCATCAAGTCCCATACCTTGTCCATGCTATACCCTTGTTGTCCGCATATGCAATCCCACTCCAAAAACCTGTTTTGGGGATTTTTCCACAATAAAAGTGCAAGTTTTGAGTCCAAATGCATACATTTACTCGCTGTCCCAAAAGTTTCCAGCCATCCTCCATATGCAATGCTCCTAGAAAATCCTGTTTTTGAGTTTTTTCCTCATTTGAAGAATTGGTTTTGCCTACAATCCTTCTCTATTTGCTACTAAACGGCCTTCCACTTATATCCAATATGCATACTCTTCCTGATATGCAAAGATCGAGTTTGAAAGACCATGTTATGTCTTTTTCTGGTGACTAAAGAACAACAACATATGAAGAAAGTAATGAAAGATGGAAAGATTGCAGGCATAAAATGCTTTCAAGATAGAGATGGATAAATGTATTTTTCAAGAAACAACCACCATTATACTGCAGAATGGGCAAGGATGCAAGTTCATGTTCCAAATCAAGATGCTTCCATCAAATCTGAGCACATCAATCATAAAGCATCCTTGTAGCAGCATGAAGACAAACAACGGATGATGTAATAGGGTTCGTGTCTTGTTAGACACTTATAATATTTTCATCATGCATTTGTAATTTGTAATTGACATGATACATGTAATGGAAAAACAAGATGTAATTGCATGTGATAGTATCACATGCAAAATTGTAACATGTTGTAAGGTTTTAACCCTTGTAGTATTGAATAAGTCAAAATTAGTTAGTTAGTTAGAGAATAAGTCAAGGTGGTTGACGGTTTTTCCCTTCTTTTTCCACTTTTTTTTTGTTCTTTTCCTATATAAAGGAGGGAGATATCATTGTAAATAATCATCTCTTGGCAAGACAAAAAAAATTTGCCAGTTTGTATATGCACTCTAAGACATTGAGCTTAGATGCAACCCTGAATTGCTTTCAATTAAAAGGGCAACTTGCTCTCAAAATTTGTATTAATTCAAGATGTTATGTGACATGTTCTGGATATTAATTGTGAGTTCTACCACTTTGTTCAAAAGGAATTTGAATTCAATTGTGCAAAATCTGAGTTGCCTATTATATTCAGAGTCAATTTGAACTTTTGAAGACCTTGTGTTGCAAGAGGACAGATTTTTATAGATAGTAGTGGCTGCAATTACTTAGACTTGAAGACTTCGGGCTTCAGTTGTAGGTATTTTTATTAAATTTGAGAGTATCTAGGAAGAGATTTTGTGCCTTAGTTGTTATTCTACTTGAATCCTCATTCACGACAAGAACAAGAGACTTTGGGTTCTTGTTTCACAAAATATAAAAAGTAAACTATTGCTATTATTGAAGCAATAAGGCACTTTTTGTTAAGTTGGAAGGTTGTAATTGTATGCAAATCATTCATGAAAAAAGAAGAATTGATTAAGTGAGCTGCCCTTTTTGTAATTTTGGTTAAGTTCCGGTCGAAGCCACCTATGTTAAGAAGGAAGCCTCCCCTATTTCTGAGAAGAGAGATTTATCTCAAGACACCATTGCCTAAAGTCACAATTTGTAAGTTGTAGTCTTAGTGACTAACAAAACTTTTAGCCAACAAGATCAGTGGGTGAGTAGAGTTTTTTATCATTTATTGAACATTTAGAGCCAGCCGCAAGGCCCAGGCAAGGACCACGACCCTTTTTTAAGCTGGACATGGGTTTTGGCAAGCAGTGAACAGCTGAAATTTGAATCTCAGATCAGCATCAGAATTTTAGGGAAGTTGGCATCTCAGATCAGAGCCAAGACAGCATTTAAATCACAGGCAGGTGTGGAGAACCCTAGCCATATTATTCTTAGGCTGGTGACAGCAGTTGGAATTTTGCAGGACAAACAATTATTGCTGGTTTTCTGTACAGATCTGATTTAGACCACTGCCTCTTACCTCTGAAAGTGAACACTAAAAATAAAAAATTCTGATTTATTTCCTTGTTCAGTGAAAACATTTCTTGTAGTATTGTTTTTCAGTAATTTATTTATTTTCAGCAATACAATTTTTTTCATTAAAAACAAAAAATCATAAAACTGCAATGAAAAAACTCAGAATCTAACCAATGAATCAGAATTTGCAAATTTTCCATTCCAGTGGTGGCCATTGCATAAATGTTATTGAGAAGCCCCATTCAGCATAACTCAAAGTAATATCACTAAACAACTGTACAAATGTACAGAAGAAATAATTATAATTCTTCAGTAAAGCAAGATCTTAGATACAGTGAAAAGCACAAGATGCTAATCTAAATTTAGGAAAATCACAATTACAAATCAGTTACCATACCTTTGCATAAAGCATGCTATCAGCTATAAAGGACTCCCAAGTTCTGCTTTTAACCATCTGAAGAAGGCACAAAGTTAAAATCATAAAAGGGCACACTATATGGATTCAGCAGCACTGATCATCCAAGCAAAAACATAGCAGATCAAATAATTATGAACTACTTGGAAATCAAAGCATGAAAAATGCTAGAATCGTCAAATCAGATAGAGTATGCATCCAAATTCCAAAATAACAAATTCATGAGTGTGTCTTGAAAAGATAATTAGTTAATGCTTCACAAAAACAATCACTGGAACTTCACAATTCACAATGTAAGAAAACATTTCTTTACTTATGTAGGTTTGAACCACTAAAAAACTCAGAAGAAAGAAACGTTTGGAAGTATAGAAGATATATATAGTTGTTATTATGGACATCAGAATAAGACAAAACGAATGAATGGACATGATGTAATATAGACAAAAGAATGAAGAGACAACTACCACCATATACCTATAAAGTATAAGGTAATGAACTTGAGTTCGTTAATTTTTACGTTATGAGGATGGTCAATATCATGAACATGGAAATCAATCCTGACAACTTACCCTCCTCCATTCTATATCTATGATTTCTACTGACATGATCTGGATCACCAATGTTTATTTCAAGATTGAATGTAAATCACACCTGTACTTGGAGACAATGTACATAGTGTTAAAAAAAGCATTCCATCTTACAATATGTTGTACTCTCTAATGTAACCTCATATAATTGTCAATAGTTTCTTGCTGCATTCCATACCTGCAGGCATACAATTCAAAAAGATCTTATGCAAACAACTAGATGGAGACAAATCATCAATGATATCACAGCTTGTGCATCTTGACTCTCTTCTATATTTATTATTCTCACAAGTAATCAGTAAAACAATACAGAATGCTCTTAACAAAGAAACATGTTAGAATTTTTCGTACTCCTATAAAATACATTTCCCCAAGAATCAGTTTAAACTTTGTCCTATTCCGGGAGATTTAAAGTACATCTGTTTAAGTAAGAAGATGAAAACGTTCCATAAATTTGTAAAGGCAATAATTTTCGCCATTCCAACATGAAGACACGAAGTTTCAGGTTGCAATCTACAGTCGTAGAAGAATGACGTGATCCAACAATACGGAGACAAGTTTCAAATCAAATTGTAATATGCAATGCACAGCTGGCGCCTGTTGAAAAAAAAGATGTTTCAAAGTTTCAAAAACTTGCAGTGCAATAGGATGGCATGTGCCAATTAATAGAAGACATTTTACGAGCTTTGTTTCAGTTGAAACATGCACCAGCTCTGTTTAGATTGCGTCAATATGAGAGAAGGAGATTTTTTCACATTTGAAAATTGCACCAATATGAAGAACTGCATAGCACAATGTTGGTCAATGAAATTCAAAGAGTTTATCAATCTGAGGGGGTACAGAGTTCTGATAAACATATAAAAATTATTATGCTCCAAATTTTTATTGTAAATTTTAGTTGTAGATGTGTGTTCGATTAGTTATCATTAAAGTCAAAGACATATCAAAAAGAGTTTTGTTGTCTAAGCATATTAAAATTGATAGATCATTAGAGTTAGATTGTGATTGACGAATGGAAAAGATCATTAGAGTTAGTTTGTCATTAATGTAAATGAAGCAATTCAATACCTTTACCTGATATATGGTGATTATTACTATGAATATATCAAACCAATGGTTTACATTTGATGTAATGTTCACTTGTTGATTTACCCCTAGAATTTGCCCACAAGGATAGCTGTTAATGCTGTTAACAATTTGGCAGATTAAATTTGGGTCTATGTTCTTTTATTGATTGCTGTATATACTTTAATCCTCCCTTATTAATCCAGGAATTGATTATTCTTTCCTTTATTGACCCTTTTCTAGGTCTGATTCAATGTACTTGCCCGTTTGCAGACCTGACCACTACCTTAGTCAATTCCCTTCCCTTCTTCTAGATGGTTCTGTTGAGACTCAAAATTGAAGCCCTGATTTTGAGTACCATTGATGAATCAAGTCCTATACGCGCTTTTTGATGCGTATGTACCCGGCTGTCCTTGTGAGGCCTAAGAGGTGTTTAATGTTTCTAACACCTTGCATTCAGTACATCTATGCATCCCATGAAGATAAATTGCCATTCCGAGCTATTCTGTGAAGTCCTATTTTGAGCAATGTCCAAATCTGCATTTTTGCCTGTGTCAAGCAGTGACAGGAAGCCTTGTTTGCATCTGAATATCTCGTACACAGTAACATTTCATGACTCGCCGCTTTGGGAATGTTCAGTGTCCATACCAAAGAACGATGTTTTAGATCTCGAGTCATTTCAATATGTTTTGACTAGGTTTTGAATCCCTCAAAGTTGGTTGTTCATTGTCATGCTGATGCAAATTGTTCAAAATTTTGGGAGGCCCTGTTTGACTCGTTATAAATTTGACCCAGTTGATCAAAATGAGAAAATTCCTTTTGCATTGCATTCTAGAGGCCAAAGACTTGCTACATTTCAATTTTGAGCTTATGACGAATCCGTTTGATAAGTTTTCGAACATGATTCCAAATTCAATTTATGATGTTTTATTGGTGTCAGCAAATGCAAATTAGTTGGTACCCCTATTCGTGATGTCATATCTTTGAATCCATGATAGGTGAGATTGAATAGATTGTACCACTGTGTTCTACTCTGAAAATACTTTAAGCGTGCCAATTTTCAAATCTTGATGAATTCGTCCGCACACTTTCCCAGGTCCATTGCATTTGCAAAAACCACTTTTCTGCCAATGTTCCTAGTTTGCAAATCCGAGTAGCCCACTTTGACCATTCACCAAATGCGTCTTGTTATTCGTCATGAGCCCTAATCCCAAATTTATGTTGTCCTTATGATAGTGAACTAATGCCCCAATTTTTGTGCACCCAAGTGTTAGTTTGCCTAGTTTTTGAAGCCAAATCCGAACATGTTTTGTTGTTTTCTAACACATTGCAGGCAGCTCTGAGAGGGCAACTTCGATGGTCAATATCTTTTGACTGAGAATTCATCATGAGACGAGATTCAACATGTTGCAAGAATGTGGAACAGAGAATCAGTACTATTGATTTCAGAGCCCAATCAGGTGTTTTTGTCAGTTTTTAAAGCCAATCAAAGGACCTCCTGGCACAAAGTTGACAAGTTTGCAAAAAGAGGTGAACTGAGTTTCAAAAATTGAATCAACAGTGATCGAATAATTTTCAGTCAATGTTGGATGATTCAGTAGGCCACTCTAAGATGTCAGTTGTCCAAAAACGAAAAAAAAATTTAGCCGGACCCACTTTGGGGCCCAACTAATTTCGTCAAATTGAATTGTCGAGGAGATTGAATTGTCATGTTTTGATTATACCTTGAAGATTTGAAATGGAAAGCAAAGTTTTTGTTTTCTCATATCAATACACACAGATGGTCGATTGTTCAATCAAATAAAAAGGAGACTCTGCATGGTCATATTTTCAAAGAGGCAAAGTTGATTGCCTGTGTTCTGAATGCCATGAGGTTATAAGAGGCAAAGATTAAGTCCAATGCAAGGCACTTATGTAAAACAGGGCAGCGGCCAACAACAGACAGAGGGACGGCATCATGAAAGAAAAATGGAGCACAATGCAATTTTAATGGGACAATGCGATGATTGAAGTGTGAAGAAGGACGCTTATAAGAAGAAAACAACATTGTGGGCACCCTAGCGATGTTGTAGGGGCCTATTTTAAGAAAGGTCACATTGCTAATCTAATGGGGACGTTCTGTTGCTCTCTACGAGTGATCGAATGTTTAAATATAGTTGCATTTCATTGCGCAGGGAGGCATAGAGAATATATGAGGCAACTCTAATTGCAGGAGGAATTACATCATTTTCCTCATCCATCACAGGCAATAAATGGGAAGAAGTAGAGAGAATATTTCTGTAGTTCTGATTTATCATATATGAATTATATGGAAAAGGGAATCTACCAAAAGAATTATGTTTAGGAAGGAGTCTAGATGACTTCGTTTTGGCAACTTGAACACTTTGACATTGTAGCTGAAGAAACAAAAGAATTCAATTTTCTTCATTTCTCTTTGTCACCGATTTGACAAACACGGCATTAGCAGGAAGCTATGAAATTGAATCAAAGAGACAGAAGTAAGTTGTCAGAGTAATTAGGAATAGGCCTTTTCAAGGTAAAAATAAGTGGTTGCGGGAATGTGAGAAATGAAGAAATTTCGGTAAAACTGCAAGTGCTATATTGATGACTATTTAATAGCCCAATCTCCTTGTAATTTCTTTGCAAATGATCTTGCAGTAATCTTTCTCATAAATGTATGTCTACTATAAATACATCAATTGTTTAGCGGTGTCGAATTCTATGGCCATCCAACTCAATGCAACAACTCTAGGATGCATACTAAATGGGTCGGATCGAGCAGAAGTAGTAAACAAAGCATCATCTTCCAACTTGTTCATGGTGGCCAGGAGAAGGCAAATCTCCAATTCAACGCTCTCTCCGCCTTCTCTACTCGGATGAGCAAACACTTTCCCATCAAAGTGATTCCCCATCCCACTCCTAACCGCTACCGATCTACCCCACTCGAAATCATTCTCGTACATCTCAAACCGTGGAGAGTTCTCAGTGCAGCTGATACAAAAGATGGTAGAGGGAGGTAAGCGAAACACCACAAGCGACTTGGTCCAAAGGCAATAACAATGAAAAACAATATATCCCACATGCACTAGGTTTGGGGATATTGGAATGTTTAAATATAACAATGCATAGTATGCTTGTTGTCTTTAAGACAATGCCTTTTGAAAGGCAGAGTTGCTTGGAGGGGCCCGTCATCGCTGGTGGACGACAAGGTCAAATAGTTGACTTGAAGATCCCGCCGGAAAAACATGCCAGATTCCAATGATCGCCATGTCGCCATCGAAAAATGGGAGGTTTTGCCAGTGGAGACATGGCGACCTCCTGGAAAACCTTGAAATCCAACAAACATGGTGGGACCCGGTAGTGATTAAGATGGCCACTCACTATACGACACATGGCGTTGTGTGAATGGACAAGGGAGGTATAAGGAGATATAATATAAAATCATATTTTAATTCAAATTTTTGAGCGTTCAATCTCGCAGTTGAAAATTTTGGTTTTAAATGGTGATTTTTCTATAGTTTATACTATAGAAATATTTAAATTTTTTCAATTTCATTCTTTTTTAAACTATCTATTTTATAGTCCTCGGCCAGTTTTTCAAATGGCTGCCAAAGGGGCGAGATTGAACCGAAATATGCACTCCAATATACCAACGGAACTGGGAAGCGACGAGCCATCCATTTATGCAATTGGTTTTTACACAAGTGGACATTGGTGCATGCTACAAGGGGATTTGTAATTCTTTTAAATCCATGGGTTTTGATAGGTGTTTCATGTTTTCAATTGTGATACACTTGATATGCTTGGTTGGCTCAATATGTTCGAAATTTGATACCCAATGATGTATTTTGCCTCTAGTATTTCACAATTTGCATGCTTTTTGATGGAACTTTTTCAGAGATTGTTATTTCCTACCAAATCAGTTATGTTGTTCTATCAAATATCTAAGATATTTTATGTTTTTGGGAGGCAAAATGAGTGAGGATTTGATGTGCAATTACAGAGAGAGATTAGAGAGATGTTTTTGACTTCTTGAGGAGGTTTTCCAAGCGGGCACATGGCGGTTGTAGAGCAGATCTAGGAATTCATTCCTTCTATATCTTCTTTTCTCTCATTCATTGTTGTGTTTAGCAGTTTTCTCTGTAAAACCAGCAGGGGTTCCAATTTTTACTGTGAGACCAGGTTGTTGTTGGTTTTACTTCTTGTCTAATTGAGTTGAGCTCTAGATGTGAAGGCCACACATCCACTCTTGTGCAAATTTCATTTCATTTTTCATGTATTGTTTCTTTGAGATAATGAAGATTGACGATAGATCAAGTAATATATCTTGAGTTTCATGTAGTGCTGCCAGTTAATGTATTTTGTCTTTCCAAGGATGAATACAAAAGGGGATTTATAACGAATTATCTATGTTCTCTTATTCTATCTCCTAATTCTTTATATGCTATTAACTTTGTGATTGAATGAATAAGGTTCATTCAATTTAAGACAGCTTGGATGAGTTGTGTGTCAAATCTGTTGTTGCTTTTAACTCAAGGAATTAAGTAAATGCTTCAATGATTTGATAGTGTTTCTGAGTGTATGGAGGGGATGCCAGTAAGAATGGAGTTTGAGGATTTCAGTTGACAAACTTAATTATAAGGCAATCAAGTTAGGTCATCCTGCTGGTAATGACTCTATGTTGCAATGAATAAGGCACTGATCACTAAATCAGATGCAAGCTGAGATGAAGGTCATTTGTACAAAACTTTTTAATCAAATCAGTTCAGTTTTTCACATTCTATAGTGGGCTGAAAGGAATTAACCCTCACTTAGCTTATGAGTTCATAGGTTATGATTTGTAGCTTTTTCATTCCCATGTTATTGCATGAATATCAGAAGATATAAGGGTTTCATTTGCTGTTATTAGGTTTAGATTATATGTTTAGTTGCACTGGTACCATAGATTAGAACCTCAAGATTAACCCGCCTAAGTTTCGCAAAGCTTGAAGTAAGGAAGGAGTTAAGCCTTGTAGTTGGCCCAAGATTAGCAGTCAAGTGCATCCATCATAGGAATTTGATAGCCTTAGATGTATTGGTCTGGTTTCTTGGTTAATTTTAAATTTGTTAAATCAGGAGCCGACAGGTTCAATGCTCCTATTGCATACCAATTATGTGTTAATATTCAAGTCTGTTGTAAATGATCTGATCTGATTTCTTCGATTTAAAAATTGGACTCCTGACTTCTTTCGTCCTGTTTGTGATCCCTTCGACCCCCTATTTATATATTCATAATGGAAAGACACAACCTTTCATTAATTCCATTCCCTTGCAAGGGTCAGCCCTTATTCAATTAACAATTTCATTTTTATTTTTTAATTTAATTTCCTTGTCTCAGGTCAGTCAAGTTCAGCTCCTTTTCTTTTTATTATTGTTTATTTTCCTTAGCCCTAGGTCAGCCAAGTACAGTGCCCTTTTTTTATTTTGCCCTAATCTCAAGCAAGGTATGATAGTCTGCCCTTCCCAAAGATTGCTTGTCCTCAAGCAATATAGGTTTCTATGAACTAAATCATGAAGGTCCCAAACCAATCCTTGAATATTTGTATTCCTTATTTAATTTGCTTGACCCAAATCTTTGCACTATATCTTGGATTCCTCTCTTTGCTAAAGCAAGGGTGATCTTAACAATATTAAAATGAGGATTAGAAGCATGACACACATCTATGACCTCGAATTCAATTCATATCTTTTTGGTTTACTCTAGTCATTCTCATATTTGGAACATATTAGGTATGAACCAAAGACAAAGAATACACATAAAAACACAAGTATACACATGAATATATGCAAACACAAAGCATACAAATACATGTATTGCTAGGCCCCTTCTTTTTTGGTTTTATCCTTACAATTTGCCCCAGTATTCAATCATAATAGGATTTGGACAAGGAAGCATGATTGGTTCGCTAAAAGCCCTTCCGGCACTAAGCCAAAGAGTGGATACTTGCCCTCTTGGCCCCAGTGACAAGCACATTGGACATCTACTCAGGGTGGACTACCTAGTGGGGTGCTTATGTCTACTTTCCCTATTCATGTATCATGGCCATCATCATAGAATTGGGACGGAGAGCTACAATAGGAAGCCTAACACCGCTTCAGTGCTCCCCTAAGCCAAGAAGGGGACGTAACCCTAACTTGCTGCTCATAAGCTATTTTAGAGCCACAATGTAGGCAAAAACCCATCTTGTTGCTCATAAACCATTTAGAGCCAAAAAGTGGACCTAACCCCATCTTGCTACTCATAAGCCATTTAGAGCCAAAAAGTGGGCTTAACACCATCTTGCTGCTCATAAGCCATTTAAAGCCACAAAGTGGGCCTAACCCTACCTTTTTACTCCCTTGGGCTAGGAAGGGGGCCTAACCCCACCTTGCTGTTCATATTTCACTACAAAACGTCAAATTATTCCTTTATGACTGCCCACTCCTCATATCTATATCTCCAAATACTTCTTTTCAAATCTCTCATGAAAGTCTTTTTAAATCTGCATGCATAAACTCATAGATATGTTAGCATATATCTTATATGTGTCTATAAATAGTCATCTCTATTCTTTTTGTCTTTGTATATTCTGTATTTCATCCTATATTTCTTCATTCTAGATATGCTCTGAAAATTGCTAAGAATAGAATGATATTTCTTTTTCTCAATTCACATTTCACTTTTCTCTACCCCCTCTTCATTCAACTCTCCATAGTTTTATATCTTTGTAAAGTCATCTCTTTTCACCAACACTCATTTCTCAAGGATAAGTAACACCTTTCAACTTATGTAATTATTAACATTGTATTTATCGTATTATAAACCATGTCTCCTTAAATTGTTTCCTTAACATTTTATACTTTGTCATTAATATTTAATTTATGGTTGTGCCCTCCAATAGCTTAATTGCACCATTCAAATGCAATCACTATTTAATAGCTTTATTATAGCTTTGTTGATTAATTAAACACATCCTCCATATTATGACATATTTGTTTACCGATTTAATCAAAAACACATCACTTGTAAACTTTAATCTTTGTCAGCACTTGCCAAGATGTAATCTTAATTCTTGTTTAAAACATAGCTCTTAATTTAATGCCTGCTCTCTTTATAATGAATCACATAACTCTTGTCTTTTGTTTATTCCAAATTCCTTTCAACGATAATAATCAAAATGTCACCTTCCATCATTGCATTATATAAAACCAAAGTTGTAGGGTTTGGACCTTGCCAATCAAGTCTGGGTCTAGATCCTTCTTGAGTCTAGATTTGTGTTGAGTCTGTGACAAAACCTAAAAGGGTCCACATTGTGGACTGTGGGTCCACCGACCCACAACGACCCACAGTTAATGGCACAAACCTTGCCTGGACCCGGGAGGACCCTCAAGGACCCTACACGAACCCTTAACGACCTTGCACAAACTCTCAAGGAACCACAAGGACTCACAACCCATTTGGCCAATAAGTATGTTAAAAACACTATAGATTATATTTTTAGTATTATTTTATTACGGTACAGCTATATGTCTATACGAACAACAATTTAAGAAAAGATGAGTCTTAATTAATAAAACAATTGTGTATATAGTATATCAAATTGCAGTTGACAAATGGTATTGTTATAAGATGCAACAGCCAAAATGGTATAACAGTACCATTAGTAAATTGATATTTGATATAATTTAAAATTAAATGGTATAACTCACACAAATACATACATACATACATACATACATACATACATATATATGTATGTATGTATGTATATTCAAGCCCACCATTAATAAAATAAAACATGTGACACTAAATATAAATAGCAATTATATTAATCCAAATCCAACACAAGGATGATTTAAAATATCACACCAAATTGAAATGTATATTGAATAATTGGGAACCACATTGGCAATCAAGCCTAGTCCTAAAAATTGTTTCTCTTAGATATAGGTATAGGTATAGGTATAGGCATAGTTCAAATTCTCGTCGAAATAGTAGCAATATCTCGGCTTCTCGTGAGATTATAGTAACGAGACTCGCTACAAGTTGTCTGGGTTGGCAAGTTGAGTTACCTTGGCTGGGTCAAAATGACCCGTGACCCTAACTCGATGGGTCATCCGGGGTGACTCGACTGACTCATCTAACTTGTCTGATTTTTAATTTTTGTTTTCAAAATTTTCTTAATACATCTAAAATTTACCTTTGTACTTATGCAATCTATGTATGTTATGTATGTGATCAAATTACCTTCTATTTCATGATGTTATTGTGTATTTAAGCTTTTTTCAATAATGGGTGCATGGAATTTCTTTAAATCCTAAAAAATCTCCAAATTTCAAGGTTTTTATCACTTTGCCAAGTCACTGCCGAGTCATAAGTCGAGTTACCCTTGCAAAGTTTGGACCGGGTCCGAGTCTCGTTAATTTGCACGAGATTCTTGCCAAGGCGAGAAAATTCATCCTTTTCTCACTAGATTTGGGCCCAAAGAAAAACAACTTCTCGCGGCAATAAATTGACAACTTCTTGGCAAGATCTCGGCAACTTCTCACAAGAAGTACTTATGTTCTTGCAGGAAGCACCTGAGTTTCCAATTAAAAGACTATAACGCCCAAAAACGACTTCATTTTTCCTTTTTTTGCAGCATTGAGTTTGTTGGGTGTGGGAGAAAGGTTTGGGAGGAGAAATTAGGTGTTTGCTATTTGATTTAGAGTGATTGCCGGTGAATTCGGAGTGGATTTGAAGCGGATTTGAGGCTCTTTTCAAGCAAATCCGGACTCACAAGTTTCTTAATTTTTTGTTCTTTTAAGTTAAAAATCGCTTTTCCTTGCCATACTTGCATATCTTGCATCTAACTTAGTTAAGACTCTACGAATACTATTTCTAATGTTCTCTAACACATTTTAGAGCATAATGACAAAGATCTAACGCCATCTTTTTGCAATTTTTCCAAAAAAAAAATTAATTCAGTAATTTCAAAACCTAATACATTTTTTGTTTTATTCTTTGAATTTGCAGCTTGTGTTTAAACTTATTTGAAGTTTTAATCTAATATAGTTTGTTCGTAAATATGTTTATTGAATTTTTAAATTTGTGGCTTATTTTGTATGTGTAGGTTGATTTTACATTAAATTGCAACTATGGCTTTATAACTGGGTCAAATGCAACATCTCCCAATGGCCCTATAGCATGTCCATCTAGATTCATAGGCACGCGCCCTAAAGGCCCATGGATCAGCGCACAGAACACACCTACCCAATGCAGGTCCTTGGGCTCAGTTTCTACATCTGTTGGTTCTAGTAGACCACAAAACTCTTCTATTGATGTTTATATTGTGCATAGAAATACACCTAGAGCACAACCATAATTGGAGGGTATTGGATGGAACCGTGATGTGCATGAGCGACTTGACACTCAATGTGCTGATTTTTGGCTTTTTAATATCCTCTCCTTCAATGTTGCAGCAAGTCCATATTTTCTAAATTTTGTGATTGGTTGTACGGTATTGGGAAAGGGCTACAAGACACCTACTCCTACAGCCTTGAGCGGGAGGTTAGTTTACTTGTTTCAAACTTTAATACTTTTCCAGTTTTACAATTTAGTTATTTTTGTTGAAAGTAAGTTTTTTTTAATCATAGTTGTGTACTTAATCTCATTTTTTATTTTGTATTTGTAGATTGCTGAAAGATGTTTCTAGGGTTAAAGATGTGGTTGAAGAGCAAAAGTTACAACGGAAACAGTATTGTTGCACCATACTTTCTAATGGATGGACGAATAATAGAAACCGTACCATCATCAACTTTTTGGTTTCTTGCAAGGATCAAGTAGTCTTTCTTGAATCCTTGGATGCCTTGGACAAGATAAAGACTGCTAAGACTTTGGCTCTAATGTTAGAGAACGTTGCGATGGAGGTTGGGGCTGAAAATCATAACCGACAATGCAGTGACATATGTAGCAACAGGTAGGATCTTACAAGAAAAGCATAACACACTCTTTTGGACTCCTTGTGCAATGCATATTATTGACCTTCTTTTGGAGGATATAGGGAAATTGGATTCAGTGAAATTGGTTGTAGAGGAAGCAAGGAAGATAACAAAGTATATCAACAATCATCCTTGGGTCCTTTGCTTGATGAGAGACTTCGCCGAAGACAAGGAGTTGATTAGACCCTCAGTCACAAAATTCGCAATCATTTTTTTAACGTTGTAAAGTGTTCTTCGTCGTATAAATCCTTTGCGGCAGAAGTTTGTGTGTCCAAAATGGCCACAATCAAGTTATTCAAAGAAGGCCAATGGACAGAGTGTTGCACGCATTGTGTTTGACTTCAAAAGTTGAATTTATTTTTTTTTGTACTTATTAATCAAGTCTTTCATTATTAATTTATAACCCTACTCTTTGATTAATAATTGTTTTCTTGTTTTCAATTGTGCGTGGTAAAGCCCTTTGTTAGAGTTTTTTGCTTGGTAGATGGGGAACAAACCCCAATGAGGTCCCTTTATGAGGCCATGGATAGGGCCACAGAGGCTGTAAGAAATAAATACAAGAGGAAGAACCAAAAATTTCAGCCCATATGGAATATTATTGATAGGAAGTGGAGTAATCGACTCCACCAACCCATTCATGCAACGGGGTATTTCCTCAACCCTTGTTACCGCTTCTCTCCATCATACGCAAATCCCAGTGGGGAGGTCATGGAGGGTTTCAATGAATGCATGCAGAGGATGGTACCTGACATTGTAGTGAGAGACATCATCGTGGTCGAGATGGAAGTGTATCAAAATGCAATGGGCAAACTATTCTCCTCAACCTTGGCAAAGAGAGGTAGACACACTCAAACCCCAGGTACAATATTTGGAATTTGAAGTCTTTCACATGCATGATAAGTAGATAAATACTAAACTCCAAAAACTTGTCCTCATCTTGCTTTCTAATCCTTAAATATTTATCTTGCAGATGCTTGGTGGAGAAATTGGGGTGGAAATGTCCCAAATTTGCAAAAACCTGCTCTTTGCATCTTATGTCAACCATGTAGCTCATCCAGTTGTGACCATAATTGGAGCTTGTTCAAATCCATTCACACAAAGAAGATGAACAAGTTGGCACAAAAATGCCTAAACGACCTTGTCTTTGTGCATTATAACTTCAAGTTGATAAGAAAGGTAAAGGTAATGTCATCAACAACTGAGCCACTTGATCTAGATGACATAGATCCTTTCGGTGATTGAACAGCACAGGAGCAGCCTTCATTGTTCATCAAGGATGACATATATGAGTTGGAGAGGTAGGCTATAGAGGAGGGTGGTTTTGCAGCAGGACTGGACGACATTCGGGAGGGGGGCAATGAGAGTGAGGACACAGGCAGTGAGCATAGTAATAGTGACGATGAGGAGGAGGAGTCCTTACCAGGGCCAGCACTAGCACCACCACAGACGACTGCTACGGCTAGGGCCGCTAGACCCTCTCCCTCTCCTATAGTTTTTACTAGAACCACTGGGAAGGGGAAGAGGATGATGTAGACTAGTTGCATGTTGAATTTGAAATTTGTATTTGCTTATATTTTTACAAAGACATTTCGGTATTTGTAGTTTGCTTCAAAGTTAAAAGTTTGACTACATCGGCATTCCACTTGAGGATGCGATTTTGTTACTTATTGCATTTATATATATCTAGATCAGCTTGTTTGGTTTGTTTACTCATTTACTGACTCATTACATGCATCTACTTATTGAATTTTGTGAAAAAAATGCAATTTTAATTAAATTTAAGTCATTTTTTAAATTCTCGAGAAGTTGTCGATTTCTCTCCAATATTTGCTGAGAAATTTTTCTTTTTGCCTCACCGAGAAGTTGCAAAGAACGAGATTTTGAACTATGGGTATAGGTATAGATATAGGTATAGATATAGATAGACAAATAGATAGACAGATAGACAAACAGACAGACAAACAGACAGAGAGAGAGAGAGAGAGAGAGAGACAAATAGACAAACAAATAAATAGATAGACAGAGAGACAGAGATGGATAGATACTTATGAATCCAAATGAAAAAAAAAAACTGCCCAAACCCATGAACCGGAATCCGAATCCATCCTTAAACCCAAACCTACAACTCAGTATAAAAATTTTAAGTTGTTGTTTATTGGAATGCTGCTCGCTGTCTTGAGGAACACTTCTGATTTGATCACAATCTCCATAAGATAATCTGCTATAATTCTCTTATAAGCCTGCTCTTAACTGTGCTATTAATAGGGAAGATATTTGTTAGTTGCTTCAACTACTGTTCACCCCTTAGGCTGGAACACAAAGTGTTCTGAAACCATTTGTGATTTCGCCTTCTTGATTTACCACTAGAATTTTCCCACAAACATAGCTGTTAATGCTAATAGCTATTTGGCAGGATAAATTTGGATCTGCCTTCTGTTATTGATCGCTGGATATATTTTAATTGCGCTGGATATATTTTAATTGATGCTCATATTCATCCTTAATAATTCTGGAATTGATTATTTTTTCCGTGATTGGCCCTCTTATCTGTCTGATTCAATGCACTTGCCTTTTTGCAGAGCTGAATACTTCCTTCCTTGATTTCCTTCCTTCTTGATCTCCTAGATGGTTCGAAGCTCCTATTGCATACAAATTACTTGTTGATATTCAAGTCTGCTGTAAATGATCAGATCTGATCTCTTCAATATAAAAATCATACTTCTGACTTCCTTCTTCCCAATGTTGGTCCCTTCTCCCTCCTATTTATATCTTCGTAATGGGAGAGACGTGACGTTTCATTGAATCCAATCCCTTGCAAAGGTTGGTTCTTATTCAATTAACAGTTTCTTTCTTTTATTATTATTTCTTTTCCTTATCTTAGGTCGGCCAATTACAGTATCCTTTCTTTCTATTATTATTTATTTTCCTTGGCCACAGTTCCCTTTCCTTTTTAGTTTTCCCTAGTCTCAGGCAGTGTATGACATTTGATGATGAACATATATCAGAGGACTCAGTGCTTATGATCGTCATTAAAAGTTTATTACATTTTCTTTTATGGAAAACATAAAATAGACCAAGACACACTTGGAGAAACATACAAATTCATTTGCTGGGAGGAAGATGATCCAGACTCTTCAAGGTATGTGGGTTGGCAAAACGTATGACAAACTATTTAAAGAATATAGCATTGCTGATGTACAAGGAGGGAAAGATTGGATTAAGATGTAGAACCTGTGCAAATATTTCCTAAGTCATTGATTTTGGTTAAATATGTTAATATGGTAGAGCTTGGATGCAAGTACATGGCTGTAAATTCATAATAAATGTGAAGGTTTGAATGACTCACATAGTATCAATGAAAAGAATGCCTCAACTATAGATTCTGTTCATAAGGTCTTCAGCCTGATGCAGACATTGGTAGCGGTGGGTGGTATAACAGAGAAGAAAACAGTTTTCATTAACCCACAGTGAAGTTGGAGGGAGAGTTCTCTCTTGACTTCTTACACTTATGGAAGAAGCTGAATCTCATTGTGATCGAAGCAACGAAGTGGCCAAATATTATTTACCCTGTATTTAAAAGGTTAGAAGATTTGAAAAGGAAGTTGATACTGAGGTTCTTAATGAATTAGGTGAGTTGGAAGAGCCTTGAATCAACATTAAGAATATGAAGTTCTCTGATCATTCTGATTTTGAAAGGCTTTCTAAGGAATGGAGCCAATCAAGGTTACAAAAAACTACTATAGAACAAAGAATTAGATCTAGAAAAGTTTACTCAAAGAGGCAAACTAGAACTATGCAATTGCCCAAAGCTAAGTGGTGTGCGTGTGTGTGTTAGAAGCAGTTCCCATATTGGATATGCAGAAATGCCAAACTATAGAAGCAACCATAAAACAAAGACAGTGATTAAGCTTGTTAAAGTGCAGCAATTTCATTAGGCGATGGTTAATAAGGCAGCAATTATATTTTTTAAAGGCCATAATTTATAAAAGACAATTTATTAATTAAAAGTGTTGTCTCCTTAAAGATTTATCTCGATTCAAAGAGATGCTTCCTTGCTCAAAGATACAGAAGATAAATAGGAAAAGATAAATTTGGAGTTGGAAAAGCAAGCAAGAAAAGAAATAATATTTGGTTCAATGCAAACCAAAAGAGCACAAAGTATGAAGAATATTTCTGATTCATATTGAAGAACATATGCAGATTAATATGTGCAAGTTTATTTTTGAAAAATAGAGCAGATTTTGTGCAAGAGTTGTATCAGATTTGGAGCAGACCCTGTGCCTGATTTTAAGCAAAAGTTAGATCAGATTTTGGAACAAATCTTGTGCCTAATGGAGATTTTGGATCAGACATTGAGCTGTCACAATACAGTTACAAGGGCAGATTGCAAATGAGAAAAAATGATCATTTGAGAAGAAGAATATAATGCAGATTTGGTGAAGGAGTTGAATGATATCATCATGAAGTAAATCATTAATATGAAAAGACAGGAGTTATGAATAAATTATGCTTAGATATCATTCATGAAGAATAAATGAAATCCTCTTACACTAAAAAAGAAATTATACCTTTCATTAAGATACCTAGAATCCAAATCACAAGTTCCTCTTAATGAAACTTAGCCCTCATTCATAAAATTAAGATTATGATACATCTAGGGAACAAATACAACACTCCTTATGATGCACATTTTTTCATTCTACATTTGAGTCATACATGACTAAAATGTTGTACAGTGTACCTAATGTAACCTTCCATCTCCAACATTTACCTGAATAAACACGTGTTTGTACCTAATGTAACCTTCCATCTCCAACATTTACCTGAATAAACACGTGTTTCTATTTATTGAGATCCTTGAACAAAGCCTTTTTCTGAACTATATGCTTTAGGCTCCTTGATTTATTTCTTTTGAATTTTTTTATCATGAAGAGTAAATCATTCTCTTTCACTAAAAAATTAATTATACCTTTCACTATGATACCTAGTATCCAAATCACAAGTTCCTCTTGATGAAACTTAGCCCTCATTGGTAAAATTAAGATTATGATACATCTTGGGAACAAATACAACACTCCTTATGATGCACATTTTTCCATTCTACATTTGAGTCACGCATGACTAGAATGTTGTACAGTGTACCTAATGTGACCTTCCATCTCCTACATTTACCTGAATAGACACGTGTTTCTATTTATTGAGATCCTTGAACAAAGCCTTTTTCTGAACTATATGATTTAGGCACCTAAATTTATTTCTTTTGAAAAAAAAATATTCACAAGTGGACAAGAACTTTTGCTGGTCTGCATAGCTCCTTGGAGACTAAAAATTTATTGCTTCACTCAATATATCATACATTGGGCTTCCCATCAAAGTTCATGTCCAAAATTTAAGCAGCAAAGTTTTATGCAAAAGAGGAATTAAATTTTCACTCATGTTGGTTTTGCTCCTTACCATGTCTACTTGACCCTTTTTTAGAGAGCTTAAGATGACTTTCTACTTTGACAGTGTTGACAACTTCATTCTAGATACAATGCTGAAATTTCGCCAGTTGCATTCCACGAGGTGTAACAGTACTTAAGAACTTGAGGATTGTATCATAACGTACAACAAAGCAATAATTAGCAATGTCCAAGACTGATCATGCTGCTGATTTTAATAGCTAATAAATATCAAAATACCACTTGCTTCATTCAGAATATAGAACAGAGGGACAAAACCCTACCTGAGACCCACCACTTGCAATACAATTACACTGTTGGACGTCAAAAACAAATGATTTCAGAGAAGTCAATATAGAAAGAGCTAGGATATAACTCCCTTTCTGAATCTCAGAGCATCGTATGGGTGTTGGGCAACAAGGGTCATATTAGCGGTTCCACTACTAGAGCTTGACACAGAAAAGTTTGAGTGTCTTGATCTGTGAAAACTCATTTTGGTACACATGATGGCACTGCCCAAGGTGGTGAAGGAGACCAACCTTTCCTCCACTAATCAATACTCCTAACTCTCTGACATATGGCGTTAGTGTGTCCTGACTTACTATTTTGAGGCTAGTTGTTGCTTGAGCAATATCTACACTAAAAGGTGGTATTCATCACTGGAAACTTGTGGAGTGTACAATTCCATTTATTTTTAGGAACCTCTATCTAACAGAATCTAAAATCAAGACAATTACAGTACAAGATTAACACTCACTGCCAGAAAAAGGGCAAGATGCTTAAATGCTAAACTATTTGCACAAAAATAATAAATGATGCCCATAAAACCATGTGGAGTTTGGGGCATATATTTACATAATCGAAGAAGGTACAAATTAAGACGGTCGCTAATACATTCTGTATCAATAAAATATCTACACTGAAAGGTGGCATTCATCACTGGAAACTTGTGGAGTGTACAATTCCGTTTATTTTTAGGAACCTCTATCTAACAGAATCTAAAATCAAGACAATTACAGTACAAGATTAACACCCACTGTCAGAAAAAGGGCAAGATGCTTAAATGTTAAACTATTTACACAAAAATAATAAATTATGCCCACAAAACCATGTGGAGTTTAGGGCATATATTTACATAATCGAAGAAGGTACAAACTAAGACGGTCGCGAATACATTCTGTATCAATGTCAAGGATACAAGATGAGACAGTAAACCGGACCTTTAATGCTACCAAAACTCCAAGTGTCAATAAGGCTTGGATTTCCTGAATTGTAAAAGATGTCAAAATTAGCTTAATTTAAAATTTTTAAAATTAAAAAAAATTACTTGATCAGGTCTGTGTATCATCAATGTTATATTCGATTTATACAGTGTGAAGATAGATTTATGAATGCTTACCCGACGAAAAAGATGATGAGAAAATCCGTCCGAAAGCCATTCCGATGCGGAATGACGGATTACAACATACGAAAAGAAGGCGAGAGCGTGAGATGCATAAAATGGCTCTGTAACTAGCGCGTTCAGCCATGGGATCGGATGGTGTTCTTGTTCTCCCATTTTTTACTCTGAAAACTTAAGATCAAAACCAGATGCAAGTATTTCAATCGCGAAAAATAGAATATTTCATTTCCTCTAGTTGCTGTCAGGGGCTTCTCTCAGGGAAATATATATTACTGCCCTGAACATTTATAATTTCTAAGTAAAAGCAACTGTTTATTTGCAATCTTACCTTTTATGGGGATCGAATGTATGCGGATTTGACGGCCAAGTCCAGAAGAAACTTTTCCACTGAACGTTTTGCTTTGAAAATTTTGAATTAGAAGCGAGATTTATTAATGGAGATTTTGTCATGGGAGTAGCATTTTATCTGAATTCAGTATTTAGATCTCAACAAAATGCCGTACTTTAGTACCGTTCAATAATAGTTTTGAATTAGATTGTATACGAAAAATAATTCCATCAATAATAATAATGACACATAGAAATCATAATAATAGTTATAAGTAATTAATCTAAGACAAACATTAATCATATATTAAAATAATAATAACAATGTATTATCTATGTAAAATTAAATAAATAGAATTGTTAGTTTAAATAATCAATGGTATAAATGTAAGATTGTAATTCTATTTAAAATATTAAATTACACTATAGAATTATAATGGAGAACAATAGGTATGCACTATATACAATGTGTATTTCTCTTGAATAACACATTAAAAATAATAGGACATCAACATAACTAGATTAAGAAAAGGACATTACTTTTAATTACACTTTAGAAATGGTCAATATTTGACAAGAAGATGGTCCTTAGAAATGTAATTAAGAATAGAAAATATTTTAATTTAAAATCTATTCTAAAAAAAATTTAAAATTAAATTAATTTAAAAATTTAAAAGTAAATAAAGTAAAAAATTTAAAATAGTTTTAAAAATCAACAATTGTAAATTAATAAATATAATCTATAATCAATATTTATATTGAACTCATAATCAATTAACAATTTTATTATTATTATATTAAAAATGTTTTAATTTACTTGATCATAAAATTAGAATAGTGGCTTTTAAAGTAACTATTTAAAAAGAAAAATCTCCACATTTTATATAGCTAAATATTTTACATAATAAATCTAATTGTGTATTATAATGAAATTACATTATTTTAAGAATAAAAAATCAATAATTTATTGTAGATCCTTAAAGATGTGATACAATGAACGCACAAATAGTAAGCAAATTTATAGAATGAAAAATAACATAATAGAGGAGACCAGAAGATAATATACAAGAAATAGTAGAGTAACATAAAAGCAAGAGTAAAACAAATTTGATCCATGAATAATAGCATAATGATGGAGACACACAAAATTGCATATAAAAAATAACTAAATAACAAAGAGAATAAATGTCATATTATTTCCTCATTAGATATTATCATACCAATTTCTAGAGCCTAATAATTAATTAAAGTATTAATACGAGATATCTACAAAACAAATCAATTATTTAAATATAATTAAGAAAATATATTATATAAATAGATAATATTAACAAGAAATATTGACAATTGAAAAATGAAATTCTAACATTAATCTCCAATCTTTTGTCTTGTTGCCTAATTTTTCAGTTTCATACCCTTTTGCTCTAAGATGTAGTCAAGTCAATGTCATGTCTTGAGTCTGAGTCTAGGTTACCTTAGGAAGATTTTCTTCTCATCTACCCATCAAGCAAACCAGGCAAGAAATTGTGTGAGCATGTGATTATTCAAGTGGCTAGGTGATTAAGGTTTGGGTGGAGTCAAGCTTTCCCTGATGAGAAGAGGTTTGTAATTTATGTTAATCCATTGTTCTATATTCTAAAGCATGTTGGAGATGAAGACTCATATTGGTCTACAGTTTAATGGAGAACAATCTAGTCAAAGGTGGCAAGAGTGAACATGGAAATCAAATCAATGGCACAAAATGCATCTAAATTTCCATGTCACGGCTTGAAAAGTCAACTGCCCTTAGAAATGGATTCCTAACTATCAAATGAGTATAAGATTGCATGATCGCAACTTAGTCTCGTCTTAAAGAAATTTAAGTTGCAACGCTGTGAAAGGTTAACGTGACAATTAAGATCTAAGGCTATCACATGTTCACAAATAGTTAAAGATAACCTGGAGTTAAGGCTATGAAGTAGTGAAATGTTATTAATCACATCTTTGTAGGGTCATTGGTAGTTAAGGGTAACTTGAGGTTAGTGTTGAAATGGAGCAAAAGCATGCATTCGCATCTTTGCAAGGTCAAAGGAAGAGTTGGAGTCTTAAGTTGTGAGTGTGTGAAAAGGTAACAGTAAGACTCAAAATCATCATCATGGCATCATAAGGTGTTAATGCTAACACTTAAAGAAGGTTGCAAAGGTGCGAGAGACCACAACAATTAAGTCAAATAGTTTTTGCAAGGTCGTAGGCTAGAAAGATCTAAGACATTTCAAGTTGCAAAAAGGCGAAAAGCATTTGATAATTAAAGATATAAGTTTTCAACACTATTGTTCGATTAAGCTATCAACGAAGATGTCAAGTTGCGAAGTTGCAAAATGAAATAACAGTTAGTGCATCGCATCATCACACAGGTTAAAGGTATCATATGAATGACAGTTGCAAAGAGGCGATAAGGGAAAAGTAAGGAGGATTGCTAAGTTTTAATCGTGATCGTTAATTCAAGATCAATGGCGAGAATTCAAACTTGTTGTGGCTGTTCAGATGCAAATTAGATGGATTTGGCGCCAATAGTAGAACACAAAGGAAATGAAGATTTTCACAGGGTTTTTGAAACTGCATGAAGATCAACAGACACTAGGTATTTTCGGAGGTGCTATGCGATCAGGATCATTATTGGGAAAAATGCCACATGTCCATACCATGTTGCAGATTAGATATTTTCATGTTTTATTCAAAAAAAAATTATTGTATGACTATTTCTCTACCAGAACTAAGGGATGGTAGAAAACTATAAATGTAATTTCTTCTAATAATGTAGAGGTTAGCAAACTTGATAGTGAATTGGCTTTGTAATTCCATTTACCTAATTTGCTCTTCATGTTTTGTTGCCCGTCCAATTCATACATTAGTTCCATGTTGAGAGTTGAAATACTATTCTATGTGATTTTGTGATCACCCTGTGGATTCCATTTCACCATGGTATTTACAATATAGGTAATTCCATTTACTTTTTCACATGCAGTTCTGCTTGTCCTCTTGTTTGTTCCATGGCATGTTAAAAGTAGTTTCATTGAGAATTGAAGAATAAATGTGGATGAATCTATAAGCAACTAGTTGGATTCCATTTCACCTAAGTCTAATAGTTAAATCAATTTCATTTGCCCTCGTGTGCATCTCCTTGTCCTTTCCTCTTTTGCATTTAGATGATTAATTTGCATTTAGAATAGGAGTACGAATCAAAAAATCACAAGATAATGCATGAAAAATATTCTACTGGGGGTTGTGGGTTATCCAAATCCATTTTTTCTGAGTTGTTTGTGTCTACAAGCAATTTGGTTAGCCTTTACTATTCTTAGGTTAAGAGCTTATTCTACCATAAACTTCTGATCTAAGAAAGACATATTCATTGCACATAATTTCAAGTCCTAAGGGAGTTATACCTTGTAATTTAGAGGTTAGTGATAGAACACATACACAAACCCATTGGTTGGTGACATCCTTTTGTTTCTTCAAACGTTGGGTATCAAAAGAGTCAAGTTGTAAACCACAACAAGAGAACAAATTGTTAACCAATAGTTTTTAGCAACACTAATGGGGAGAATTCAAAATGAAATCTCTGAAGAATTTCCCTTCATAATCAATTGACACTCTAATTCCTTATATATTAAGAGTTGCAAGATAGGTCTTGTGGAAGTGAGGTGTTTGCCATAAGAACCTAATACCATTTTTACAGCCTCAACCTAAGAAAAAAGAAGCTAACTCAAAGTTGAAGACTAGTAAAATTTCCTTGATCATCAGGGTTAAGGTAAACTAAAGACATCATTATCTAAGTAGTTGATTTATCCTAGATCCCAAGTATACCAGGAGTGCCAAGGAAAGAGGAAGGATTGACCCAGTATACGAGGGACTCAAGAAGGCCAACTTTTGTATTCTAGAAGATATTTTCAAAAAGGGAAGAGCACTTGTAAGGGAATCTGTGGCTAAGGAACTCCAAGAAACTCACTTACCTATAGTTGTTTCTACTAGAACAAGGAGAAATCAATCTTCTTCTCCTCCCATTGCTAGAAGTTATATTCCTCCTACCTTTGATGCTTTATTGTTAATTGGTGCAACACTCCCTATTTTAGTCACTTTCCAAACAAATCATATCATTATACTAGCAACTATGGCAATCCCTTAAGGAAATGCAATTGGTCCTCTCATCCTTGTAGCTAATAATGATTTTCTAATAGCATCCAGAAAAAATTTCCAAAGATTCAATAGTGATGGTAGATTCTTTGTAGAACAACACCTAAGTTTTTTTCATAAAGCTTGTGGTGTGGTGAATCCTCAACATGAAGATGAGGAAGTCAAAATGTTTGTGGATACTCTTGTAGATAATGTTGTTGATTGGTTCAAAGATTTACCTACAGGGTTCATCACATATTGGAATCAATACAAGATTTAACAAACTCATCAAGAGAATACCTACTGCAAGTTCACCAACATGAGACAATAAGAAGACCTTCTACATCATCTCTATGCCTCCTGATCTGGGACATCAAATTAAGAGAAAATGTAGCAAATTTACAAGTTGCCCAAATGCTAGTTGTGGAGATGGAAGATGACATGATAAACCTCTAGTAAGTGGAAAAGAGAACTTCAATCTAAAACCATAGGTAATGCAGCTAGCACTTCACATAATACAAATTACATGCTCCAAAATTTGTCTAATGAGGTTATTTCATTGAAGAAACAAATCAATAGGCCTATTCATTCTTTTCATCAACCTTATCAAGAAGGTTCTAGACATCCCAATGGAGGTAAGACTTTGTAGATACCACATGCTCAATAGAGGTTAGCAATTGAGGCTGCTCCAAAGAGACTAAATATGTGTGCTTTGCACTTAAGGGAAGATCATGATGGTGATACATGTGCTAACATGATCAAGTATAAGCAAATGGTGGAGAATAAAGAACAAACAATGGAATATCCAAAAAGTGAAGATGAGCATACTCCTTGTGGCGACTCTAAAAACTTTTATTTGGAGTATGAATCAAAATCAGAGACTGGACGGGGTTTTTTTTCAACTCTAGATGGACCTTAGTTGATAGTCATGACTAGGAGCTAGAAGAATAAGAATCAAACCTCCAATTTTGTTCCTACCAAAAATTACGCACCATCAAATAAAGCAGCTAGGGATAGTGGCATGGTACCTTCAACTTCACAAAAGGAACGCAAAGGTAAGTTATCTAATTCCTTTGATATAATACAATATTGTGAAGAGGCAAGAATTCAGATATCTCCACTAGATTATTTGAAGTCTAATCATGATCAACTCCAAAGACTTGTTGAGTACTATAATAATATAGATGGAGGCCACGATAGTATGAATGCTTATGTTGATCATCATAGCAAAGCTAACACTAGTGGAACCTTTATGCCTGATGAAGATCTTACACTACCTAAGTTTTTCCAAGAAGAACAATCTATTGTCTTAGCTACATCTCCCAATCAAAAACTAGATCCTTTTTACATTTCCTTGTTTATTAATATAAATAGGTTGAGTGATTGCATCATAGACTTAGGGGCTTCTGATAATGTAATGCCTGCCTCTATAACTAAAGCTCTAGGTTTACCCCTGACTAAAACTTTTGGTCGTTGTTACTCAATGGGTGCAAAACAAGTACCCTTGCTTCGACAAATAAGAGATGCTCAAGTTTCTCAACTCGCCTATCCTTCTAAAAGGCTACAAGTCACAATCCTAGTGGCAAACATCCCTACAAGTTATGGAATGCTCCTAAGTAAATTTTTTTGCAAGGACATGGGGGGAGAGATAAAGTTAGATTGGTCCTATGCAACCATCCTGTTTGGAAACAAAAGTGAGAAATTTGAACCAGAAGAAAAAGAAAAGTTCATTACCATAAAATTAGATGATCGTAGATCTCAAATCCTATATCAAGAAATGCAGTTTGGTAATTATATGTTATTTTCTTATACCCCTGATATCCAAGAAAAATCAAAGTAGACTAATGGTGAACAGTTGTGGACTTTAGAATTTGATGGCAATTGTGCCAATGTTGGTTCAAGTATAGGAGTGGTTTTGACATCACCTAGTGGAGAAACAATTTGTTTGGCATACAAGTTAGATTTCAAGAATACTAACAATACTACAGGATATGAAGCCCTTCTTGGCATAATTCTAGCAAAACAAAAAGGAGTCAAGATACTCAAAGCTCAAGGAGATGCATAATTAGTGGTAAGGCAAGTGAAGAACCAATATGCATTAAAGAACCAAAGATTGAAAAACTACCATAATAAGGTGTGGGATGAAATTGAAAGTTTGGATGCTTTCTTAATTATAGCAGTACCAAGAGAATTAAATTCAAGAGCTAATTCTTTGGCAATTTTTGCATCTTTGCTCCTACCACATCCTAACTTTAAAGATCAAATCGATAAAGTGGAAGTTCTATTTAGGTCCAACGTTCTTGATAATGAATATTCTTGGCAAGAGTTTGAGGATGACAAACGCATACAACAATTCATTGAAGGAGAAGAACCTTTTGCAGGCCTGTATTTTGAAGGAAGCACTAATTTGAATGGTGAACCATTGACAGATGGCAAAAGGAAACCAGAGCCATATATGATCCAATTCAAAGGTAACAAAATCCCACCTCATCTCATTTCTTTGGAAAAACTCTTTGATAGACATGATGCATACATTAAGAAGGAAAGAGACAAGAAAGGAAAATCTTGTGGTGAGTATGATGGATTAAATATAGGGACATAAATTAATCCAAAAATGATAAACATAGGAAAGTGTTGCACACAAAAGGAGAGGGTAGAAATCAAGAAATTACTCATTGAATATCAAAATGTATTTTCTTGAAGCTATGAAGATCTTAAAAAATTCATGGATGAGAAATCTAAACATGAAATCCCCCTAAAGCCATGAGCAACACCATTCAAATAGAAACAAAGGAACTACAACCCTATAGTTGAAGGAGCAATATTTAAGGAGATTGATAAAATGATGTAGGCTAGGATCATATATCCTATTCATCACTCTACTTGGGTAGTTGACGTTGTGCCAGTGAGGAAGAAAAATGGAGAGATAAGGATTTGTGTGGATTTTAGAAATCTAAATTAGGCTTCTCTCAAAGATAAATTTTCACTCCCCAACATGGATCACCTCTTGCAAACTATTTTAGGGTCAAAGATGATGTCTATGTTAGATGACTTTTCGAGGTATAACTAGATTCAAGTAAATGACACAAATCAGTTCAAGACAACATTCACCACACCATGGGGTACTTTTGCATATAATAGGATGCCTTTTGGTTTGACTAATACAGGTGCAACATTTCAATGTGCAATGAATTTGGCTTTTCGTGATTTAAAGGATAAAATCATTGTTGTGTACCTTGATGATTTGATAGTATTTTCTAAGAAAAGAAAATATCACATCAAGGACTTAGAAAGAGTGCTACAAAGGTGTAAAGATCATGGTGTCTCAATGAATCCCAAGAAATCAATATTTTGTGTAACAAAAGGTAAACTACTTGGCCACATTGTCTCTCAAGAAGGCGTAAAAATTGATCTAGACAAAGTTAAGGCCATTCAACAATTATGTCTGCCATTGAGAAAAGTTGGAGTAAAGTCTTTCTTCGGCCAAGTAAATTTCTTAAGGAGGTTTGCGCTTAATTTCTCTGAAATAGTTAGGTGTATAGTAGATATGATGAAGGGTAATAAAGCTTTCAAATGGAGTGATATTGGAAAAAGGGCTTTTGAAGACATCAAAGGTGTTATTGTCAAAGCCCTTGTTCTTTTTCATCCAAACTATACTAAGGAGTTCATCATATATTGTTATGAATTAGAGCATACCATGCCAGCCATATTGATGGAGGAAAACAAAGAAGGATTACAAGCCCCAATCACTTTCATGAGTATGCCATTGAAGAACCAAGAATTGAGATAATTGAAAATGGAGAAACATGCATATGTGGCGGTTGTGTACACTAATATGTTAGCAAGAAACACTAATCTATTTTAAAAAACAAAGCATTGACTAACAAAACCAATATAAACTTTAGATGAGACAAAGTGAGGTCCTCAAATGAGAATATAAGCCATGGATAGGCTCTTTCAATGAGGATGATCACTTGATTTGTAGAGGTGTCCTTTGATATGGATTTGGGATGTATGCTCAAGCTTCAAAATGCTTCAAATGGAGATGGATTTGGGATTTTTGGTGTGGGTATATGTAAAAGTATGGATTTGGCTTCTCAAACTGACATGGTAACTTTAGCTTAAAGATTGTGATTAAATGGCTTGGGAGGGGATCCAATTTATAGGCTAAGAGCTTGAGGGATGGAGGGGTAAGATGCAAGAACGAGAAAAAGCTCATGGAGGGCTCAGATTGCATGAGAGGAGAGCACATGGATTGTGCTTCCTTACAACCAATCAAGGAGTGACACATGTCACAGGGTGAGTGGATGGAGGAAAGGGAAAGGATGAGTCAACAAGGGAGGCTCAAGGGATAAGGTCCTCATAAAGACTCCTCATAAGTGCTTTGTAAGAGCAATGAATGAGCTTGTAAGAGTCATTCATGGCTTTGTAAAAGCATTCATGGCTTGGTGGTTGGGATATTTTGAGGGGAGACTTTGGCTTGGTTTAGGAATGTCTTAAGCTTGCTTAGGAATGTGCAAATGATTAGGGGATGGGTTAGGCTTGGGTTAGGATTAGTTTAGGGATGTTAGAGATGTGCAAGTGGATGGTATTGATGAGGGTGGGTGAGTTAGTGGCTAAGCTTAGTTAGCATGGGTGGATGGGGTGGATTAAGCTAAATGGAGGATTTAGGATAGGCTAAAGGGGTTATTAGATTTGAGGGTTTTATTTATTAAAGTGATTTTAGTAAATTTGGGATTTGGAATTAGATAGGAGAATAGGATTTAATTGATAAATGATGGGTTATTTGATTTATCAATTAGGACTATAAATGATTAAATAAGATTAATCAGTTAGGGGATGGCAAAGGTTAATTAAATAGGAATTTAATTAATGATGCCTTTAGAGGTAGCTAAATAGGATTACCAAAGCAGTGTAATCAAATTTAGGTGTCTACAGCGGTGAGAGAACTTAAGAATTTTAGGTTTTATATTTTGCATTCTCATTCAGTGATACATGTGCCAAATTCTATAATGAAAAGCATTTTGACACAACAAGAGGTTGGTTGCAATAATAGAGGAGCTTGGATAGCAAAGGTTCAAGATTATGATATTGAGATCAAGCCAACCAAACTTGTGAGAGGAAATGCACTTTGTAAAGCCTTGGCAAAAGATTAGCAAATTGAAGAAGAAAATACTCAAAGGTTCTCATGGTAAGCCTTCAAGATCCTTGGTTTTCAAATATTGCATACTTTCTGACCTATGGTGACTGTCTCGATGGATTAAGTGCTAAGAAGAGGAGAGATCTAAAAACAAAAGACTTAAGGTATGCAATTCATGATAATTGATGGGTGTGCAAATTGCTTTTGTTTTTGTATATTCTTTATAACTTTTTCCTTGTCTTAAGCCTGTCTAAACCCCTGTTATGCCATTAATTATTGAGGAATATAATGCATTTAATAAAGTCTTAAGGTTTGAAATATTTCTTGAAAAGAGTGGATGTTTAATGTATACATATTGATATATTGTGATCTATTCTACTATAGGAACTAAAGATGCTAGAATATGGAGTCGGCCATTCAGCTGGAAGAATAGTTTTTGAATTTGTCATTTTGTTACATTAAGTAAATAGTTTGGAATGGCTCTATTTTGGCCATATGTTATTTTAGCCAGATAGTTTTATAAATTGTTATGTATGGCCAGCCACCAAAACAAACTATTATCCATGTTTAGGAAATAGGCCAGCGGCCATTCTAGGTAGTTTTTAATATGGTTAAAGATTTTAGGCTATATAAGTGAATGTGAATTAAAAGACATATCATTGATAATCTATAAACATACTCTATTCCAGATTACCTCTGAATTTTTTAAGCACAATTTTCAAGTAGCAGTTGGTGTTTTATCTCTCACCTCGTGAACCAGAGGAGGGCCCCCTCTTGGGAAACTTGGTGAGATTCCAGTACATTACTTTGTAAGTATTTCAGTATTATTGATTGTGTGTTTTTCTCTTAGTTTTGATTTTGTGCATTTATAATAAGGTTGCCATATATGTTTGCTAATCAAATTCACACAAAGCTTGTTGATTAATCATGAATTCAATTGTTTGATGGAATTATTGCTTGCGACAATCTTATAAAGGAATTGTTTGATGTTAATACATAAATCTGTTATATAATACTATTCATTATATTCTTCCTACTGCTCCCATTTAGCCTTGGTACTCATAATATCATCTTCTGTATTCCCCTTACTGTATCCTTTCAGTCGTTAAACCATAATATTTATCATACTCACAACTTTCTGTCACCATTCACAATATCCCCCGTCACCTTTATCAACTTCCTACCGCATCTTGTATTTTGAACCAGCTCGTTGGAAACAACTTCCTGTCGCAGTCTAAGCAGATTACATTAGACAAAAACTCCGCAACAAGCATTCATTGAGATTAATTGTTTGTTAATAGTATTTGGGATTAATCAATTAAATGAGTGTTAAAAGTATTTGTGATTGATTGTTTAAAGTATGTTGATAATATTCATAGCATTCATAAAGACATTGTGTTTTGTTTCTAGGTGTGAACTTTAGATTAGAATCCATTTGAAAAAGTAGTCTTAGATGTGTGGTAATTTAGACAGTTCAACTTATTGACAAGTAATAATTGCATTCATAAACCTCTTGATTTATTATCTTCGCCCCTTGAGCAAAACGAGTCCATGATTCTCGGATTGACATTTTAGGGGTAATTTTTGATTCAACTATATCCATATAAAGGCCATCCAATTGAACCTCAATTTTACCCAACATTTTTGGCGTCATTGCCGGGGAGAGATATTAAAGGCGTGAAACTATAATAAGTCAAGATAGGAACAGTGAGCCCTTGAGAAATCTTGAGCAATTGTCGACCTTGCTTAGGATAGTACCTTTGGTTTCCACTGCAGTAAATCATTTAGGTGCATGAATAGGCCTAGAGATAGTCAAGGTAGATTTGTTAAGAAGGAATCCGTAGGTAGCTCAGAAAATCAAAAATCACAAAAAGAGAAAAATCCATCAACCATTGAAACCAAACCAAGCAGTGAAGTTAAAATCTAGCCATTCTCTCAATTCACCTCTCCTACTATGCCCTCTAAAACTGCTGAACAATTTACAAAGTCATACGAAATTAGGTTTAGTAAGCCTCCAGAGCCTCAGGAACAACCCTTTAAAACATATTTTACATCTTGCGCAACCAAAGTTTTGGAAGAAGTCATGGCTAGCAATGTCGAAAACAACAATGCAGGGGGAAATAATGTTGAAAACAATAGGAATGAAATTGTTCAACATAATACAACCTTCAAATTTCCTATTCAGCCTCCCATTGATGACGCCCCTATGAAAAATATCCCTCACTCAGCACTTCCCATATTTTGAGGGTCAACTTCTGAGGATCCTGATATGTTCCTGTTTGAATTTGATGTCCTTTCTAATAGCTATGATTATCAAAGTGATGCACAAAAATTAAAGCTCTTTCCAACTACTTTGAAAGATGCTACATTACGATGGTTTATGAGTCTTAGGGACATTAGGACATGGAACCAAATGAAAGATGCTTTTTTATCAAAGTATCAGGAGTACTATAAGACCAAGGAAGTATGGGATGAAATCTTTCGCATGACTCAACAAGAAGAAGAGTCAGTTGAAGATTTCTTGGAACATTTTACCTTTAGCTTACAATGCTCACGACGTCCTGATTTAAATACATAATCCATCAAGATGCTTTTCCTAAGAGGAATTCGCGATGAAACCATGGACGCCTTAAATTTGATTGGAAAAGGTGATATTTCTAAAATGTCCTTTGAAGATATTTGCGATATATGCAGGAATTATTCACGGTCTCATCGATCTATTTGTGGGAATTCAAGTAAGTTTTCTACTATGGGTAATGCATCAGGTATTTCCAAGCGTGAAATTGGTAATTTACTTGAAGATCTTAAAACTAACTTATTAAATCATATCGGCAAACAAATTGACACATTGTATTCTCGCAGGAAATATGAGGAAGCTGAAAAGGCCTTGGCAGTATATTGTCCAACCTGTCATAAGAAGCATGGACTAGAAGATTGCCCTTATAATCAAACTCATGTAGCATCACTTGAGGAAGCTAGTAAGACTTCAACGCTATGACCTCTTCCTGAAGGGATGATTCCTATGGAATATACCGAAGAACTAGTTTATTATATGGCTCCACGACGCCAGTTTTTATCTAGAGGGTTCTCCAATGAATATTTTTCCGGACCACCTCAACAATTCTCTAACCAAGGCCCATGGTATGGAGGTTATCAACAACCTCAACCTTATCAGCAATGGCCCCAAAACTTTCAGCCTAGTACACAACCATGGCATCAAACATGGAGGCCGCAACCTTCATATCCAACTCCTCCATCATCATATCAACCCAATACGCAATCCTATTTTCCACAACAGTCCTTTCCTCCACCACCATTAATAAGCCCCTACCAACAACCTCAACAATTCCTTCCTCCCATACCTCCATCTTCTTTGAACCTACCTTCAAATCCACCACAACCACCTAAACCCATCAATAATGTCTTGTATAAGAGAGCTATTGATGGTACATCTCTAAGATATGTTGATAAGGAGCAGCAAGAGAAGCTCTTAAAGTCTTTTCATAATGGAGCATGTGGAGGACACTTCTCTTCTACTGTCACTACATTCAAAATCTTAAGGTAATGCTACTATTGGCATGGTATGTTTTGGGATGCATATAAGTGGGTTGCTAATTGTGAGAAATGTAGGATGTTTACTAGTAAACCTCAGCTAGTTGCCTTGCCTCTTAGGCCAATGGTGATTGAAGCTCCTTTTCATCAATGGGGTTTGGATTTTATAGGCCTGGTTAATCCTCCTTCTAGCCAAGGACATTCTTATATCCTAACTGTCACATAATATTTCATCAAATGGGTGGAAGCCAAGCCAGTGAAGAAGACTTCATTAGAGGTGGTAAGTAAGTCCCTTAAAGAACATATATTGGTCAGATTTGGAGTTCTTATGAAATTGATAATGGATAATGCATATTTTTTTTCTTCCTCAGAAATTGTTGAGTTTTGTTATGATAATGGTATCCAAGTTGGTCATTCCTCTAATTATTTCCCTCGAGGAAATGGGTAGGCTAAATCTAGCAATAATAATCTTATTAATATCTTGAAGAAACTGTTCTTAGATAATCAGAGAAATTGGCACAAGAAGATACATGATGCTTTATGGGTAGATAGGACCACACCTTAAAGAGCTATTGGTATCTCACCTTTTGAGTTAGTTTATGGAGTAGAAGCTAACTTGTCATTGCCTCTGGAGCTTGCCACTTGTAAATTGAAGACTGTGATTGAAGATGGTACATGCAGAGATGAATTGGAAAAGAGAATTTTATATCTCACCAAGTTGGAGGAGGAAAGAGAAGAAATGGTAGATAAAATCACTGAACATCAAGGAAGAATCAAGAAGTTATTTGATAAAAAAGAAATACCAAGGAAATTCATGGAAGGTGATTTGGTCCTGTTGTGGGAAAAGAGGCATGAACCAAGAGGAATGCACTCCAAATTTCAGTCTTTGTGGAAAGGGCCATTTCAAATCATGCAAGTGAATCGAAAAAAATCTTTCAAGTTGGGATATCTCACTAGAGAAACCCTACCATGTTCTTATAATGGGCAAAATTTGAAGTTATACCAAATGCAAAATTGAAAAGTAGGCAACCCCTGCATAGTAGCTAGTTAGGTAGGTTTTTTTCTTTCATGCAATTTGTTTTAGTTTAGTTGCTCACTTTCTTAGTTAATTTTTGTTGCTTTCCTAGATTATTTTGTTCTTTTTGTTGCCAAGTTGTCACCCTATTTTGTAGAACCAAAGATTGCTAGGATTCTTTTTAGCATTGTCATGCTTAAATCCCCAGTTAGAGCCAGCTATTACCTAGTTTTCAATTTCATTCCTTTTTGCTCTAAGATGCAATCAAGTCAATGTCATGTCTTGAGTCTGAGTCTAGGTTACTTTTACGAAGATCTTCTTCTCATCTACCCATCAAGAAAACTAGTTGACAAATCATGTGAGCATGTGATTATTCAAGTGGCTAGGTGATTAGGGTTTGGGTGGAGTCAAGCTTTCCTTAATGAGAAGAAGTTTGTAATTGTTGTTGATCCATTGTTCTAAAACATGTTGGAGATAAAGATTCATATTGATCTACAGTTTAATGGTGAACGATCTAGTCAAAGGTGGCAAGAGCAAAGATGGAAATCAAATCAACAATGCAAAATGCATCTGAATTTCCACATCACAGGTTGAAAAGTCAATTGCCCTTAGAAATTTATTCCTAACTGTCATATGAGGATTAGATCACATGATCATGACTTGTTCTTAGCGTCAAGAAATTTAAGTTGTGATGTTGCGAAAGGTTAACAAAATAGTTAAGATCTAAGGCTATCTCATCTTCGTAAAAAGTTAAAGCTAACATGGAGTTAAGGCTACGAAGTAGCGAAATGTTATTTATCACATCTTCGTAAGGTCACTAGTATTTAAGGGTAACTTGAGGTTAGTGTTACGATGGAGTGAAAGCATGCATTCGCGTCTTTACAGGGTTAAAGGAAGAGTTGGAGTTTTAAGTTGCAAGTGTGTGAAAAGGTAAAAGTTAGACTCAAAATGGTCATCAAAGCATCAAAAGGTGTTAATGTTAATGCTTAAAGAAGGTTGTGAAGGTGCGAGAGACCATAATATTTAAATCAAATAGTTATCACAGGGTTGTAGGATACAAAGCATTTAAGACATTCCAAGTTGTGAAAAGGAAAAAAGCATTTCACAGTTAACGAAATAAGGTTTCACACTTAAGCATGGTTAAGCCATGAGTGAAGATGTCAAGTTGTGAAGCTACAAAATGAAATAATAGTTAGTGCATCACATTATCACATATGTTAAAAGTATTGTTTGAATGATAGTTGCGAAGAGGCAATAAGGGAAAAGTAAGGAGGATTACTAGGTTTTAATCATGATCATTGATTTAAGATCGATGACCAAAATTCAAACTTGTTGTGATGGTTGAGATATAAATTACATGGAATTGGTGCCAATAAAAGAATACGAAGGAAATGAATATTTTCATAGGGTATATAAAGCTGCATGAAGATCAACATCGCCAGGTATTATTAGAGGTGCCATGGGATTAGGATTGTCATTGTGAATAAGGACACACATCCATACCATGTTGTAGATTAGATTTTTTCATGTTTTTTCATATTTTCTTTTTATTGTGTGACTGTTGCTCTGCTAGGACTAAGGGATGGTAGAAAACTATAAATGCAATTTCTTCTGATAATCCAGAGGTCATCAAACTTGATAGTGAATTAGCTTTGTAATTCCATTTACCTAATTTTCTCTTCATGTTTTGTTGCCTGTTCAATTCATAGAAGAGTTCTCCAATAAGAGTTGAAGGACAATTCCATGTGATTCTGTGATTACCCCATGGATTCCATTTTACTATGGTATTTATAGGTAATTCCATTTACTTTTTCACATGTGGTTCTACATCTCCTCTTGTTTGTTCCATGGCATGTTAAAAGTAGTTTCATTGGGAATTGAAGAATAAATGTGGATGAATCTATTAGAAACTAGTTAGATTCCATTTCACCTAAATCAAATAGTTAAAATAATTCCATTTTCCCTCATGTGCATCTCCTCTTCCTTTCCTCTTTTGCATTTAGATGATTAATCTGCATTTAGAATAGGAGTAAGGATTAAAAAATTGCAAGATAATTCATGACAAACATTCTATTGGGGGTTGTGAGTTATCCAAATCCATTTTCCCTAAGTTGTTTGTGTCTACAAGCAATTTAGTTAGCCTTTATTGCTCTCAGGTTAACAACTTATTCTACCGTAAACTTCTGATCTAAGAAAGACATATTCATTGCACATCATTGCAAGTCCTAAGGGAGCTATACCTTGTAATTCAGCGGGCAATGATAGAACACATACATAGACCCATTTGTTGGTGGCATCCTTTTGTTTCTCTGAACCTTGGGTATCAAAAGAGTCAAGTTGTAAACCACAACAAGAGAACAAACTATTAACTAGCATGTCTCACATGAGAAAATATCAAAATACTTTTATGTGTATTCAACATAGTAGATTTTTGAAAACAAGAAAATCTTTTTTTAAAAATTCTAAATAAAAAATATAGGAATACAAGGAGAGGTTTTTTTTTTAAATAGAAAGAAAATAGTTCAAATACATAAAAATTAGATATTTCTAATATAACATACAAGTAAAAACTTACAACATTGATTTTAAAACAACTTCCATACTTTCTATTAGAAATAAATTTCTATTCCTACAATAGTGTGCTTGTAAGACACAATCATTTCAATGAATGAAATTTGAGATAAGTGATTTCATTTTAAAAAGTGAAAAAAACTATTATAGAGAATAACAATAGTTTATGTTAAAATAAATAATAATGCATTGTTGTGATTAGTGGAGCTTCAATTATTATTTAGTTCTACTCCAGGAAATAGTATTGCCTTATGGAAAATACTAATAATATAAATTTTAAGTTTATGGGATGTGTTAATAGGTATTTTAAAAATATATATTAATATTTTTTTTGTGTTGATAGTGTAGGATATAAGAGATGTGTATTTATGTGTGAATAATAGTTAGTCAAGACTAAAGTTTTCAAGCACCTTTCTTCTAATTAATATACCCTTGAAAATAATGGAGATTTTCTTTAACATATGGTCTTAATTATTTCATTATATTAGTCAGTTTTTAATTATATTATTTCTATTTTCAAATTGGAGGAAGCTATTTTTCTTAGTAGTATTTAATGAAGTAAGAATCTGGATGTACCCCAAAACGATGTGATCCAAAAACCAAAAAATAGACACACAGCAGAAAATGAACAAGAGGAACAAGATTTAGGTCCAGAGAGACAATATTTCATATATTTGAATCAAGAAGTTTGCATCCAACATGCTCCGATGTACGAACCTTCAGGTTACAACCATTACAAAGAAGAATACATATTTCAAAGAAGAACAAATCTCCAAACTCAAATGCAAACCTCTAACTCCAAGCTACTCCACACTAAGACTATGCATGAATCATCTTCACAATAATACCTAAGACTCTACCCAAGACCACCTTAAATACTTGCACGACCACAAGTTGGCTTGCTACAAATTACCAACTAAATAAACCCTTACATTAAATGCACATATAAGCCACAAGTCAGCTCACAACAAATATCAAATACCTATCACAAAATTAAATGCAAAGGTCACCTCCAACTAGAAACTAAACACAGACAACTCAGTCAAAGAAGGACAAGACATGACTGACCATTAGAAGAATCACCAGACTCCTTAGCACATGAAAGAGCTTAGTCACCAAAGAAACTTAGTTAACTCATTCGAAATTGGAACTTGACACCAACAACAACTCAATCAAAACTAGAACTCGACACCAACAACAACTTGGTCAATAGAAGAATTATAACTTGGTTGACAAAGGAACTCGACATCATCTGCTAGAACTAGAAACTTAGCAAACATTGAAATAATGTAACTCAGTTGATACTTGAACTGGGTCAAGGCTTCCACTCGGTCAATAGAAAAAACCAACCAACTCAGCATATAAAAGATCGCTCGGTTGATACTGAATAAAGTGACTTTTACTGGTACTTGACAACCACTAATTGAAAAAAGTAGGAAAGTTAAGGGACCAAGGATGTCCCTACAATAGATTACCAGGGTAAATAGAAAAGACCCTAGATGCTTCAACATCAGATTCCCCAGGTAAATAGAAAAGTGTGTCCCACACTTTGATTCCAAAAGAAAACTCTGCACTCAACTTCATCTTCACAAAAGGCTTCCAATCCATTAAAGAAAAAAGATCAAATCTGAAAATCAACCATTGTGCTTCATCCATTCAAAAATCAGAATCTCATCCAACCAATCAACATACTCACTCAACTAAAAATCACAGTGTTCCATCTACAACTTATCACCATCATCCATAACAACATCCTTATACATGAAAACCAAATAAGCAACAATATCCAAATTACAAACCCAATCAACAACAACATATGAACTTAGATCCATAATATCGGCAACATATAAATCCATAAAATGAAAATCCTCCACCAAATCAACAATAAATGAATCCATATTAAAAACATGCAAATCCAAGCCTATGTCATCCATATGCATATTTATCAACAACATCATCAAAATCCACATCAACAACAACTTTCATATCCTTTAGCATCTCAACAATAGATAAGTTTAGACCCATATAAACAACAATATCATCATGTAAATCCATAATAATAACATCTCTAAAATCCTCAACCACATCACCAACAAGCAAATCCATCTTCTTATCACAAACAACATCCAAATCAATAACATCCATAACAGGGGGAACATGTAACTCCATATCCATAATGGAAACAACATATAAATCCTCAATCACATCCATATCAACATTACTATCATTTTGAACAATAGCAACATCTAATTTCTCATCAACATAAGTGAAATTATCCTCTTCAACAATCTCATTACACACAACAACATGCCCTCCAATTTCCATGTCAAATCCAACCATCTGCTCATGAAAATCAAAAGATACCTTATCAACTTCAGCAAAATCATCATGCATTTCCATGATTTGTCTTCTTCTCTACATAATCTTTTTAATCAGCCAAATAACATTCTTTCTAATCCTTAGATGCCAACTAAAATCATACTCTTCCAAATCATCAATCCTTTCATGAATTTCATCTCAAAAAGAATCATACTCATTGCTCTCAACATCATCAAGATATCTTCCTTCATTTTGTACTAACTCGATAGCTTCTACTATGGCTAGGATTTTCCTCAACATCTCAAATAACTCTAGATCAACATCTCTCGTTTCATGATCCATCTTTTCACATACAACAAAGATCGAATGACAAGTCCTCTACAAGTGTAGACCAAATCTGTAGATCTACCACCCTACACCAAATTCACCAACTTTCCAGGACTTCCAAAATAGAACTTTTCTCTAATAAACTTTTGCCCAATCCAAGGTCCTAGTACAAACTGCCTCACACTTGGTAATCTGTTTGCATGCTCAGGAACACTAAGCTCTAATACCATCAGAAACCAACAAACAAAAACACATCAAAAAATAAACAAGAGGAACAAGATTCATATCCAGAGAGACAATATTTCATATATTTGAATCAAGAAGTTTACATGCAACATGCTCGGCTATACAACCCTCTAGGTTACGACCATTACAAAGAAGAACAAATCTCCAGAGTCAAATGCAAACTTCTAACTCCAAGCTACTCGATGCTAAGACCATGCATGAATCATGTTCACAATAATTCCTAAGACTCTACCTAAGACCCCCTTAAATACTTGCACGACCATAAGTAGTCCTGTTACAAATTACCAACTAAATAAACCCTTACATTAAATGCATATATGAGCCACAATTTGGCTCACAAAAAATATTAAATACCTATCACAAAATTAAATGCAAAGGTCGACTCCAACTAGAAACTAAACATAGACAACTTGGTTAAAGAAGGACCAAGACATGACCAACCATCAAAAGGATCACTAGACTACTCGGTACATGAAAGAGCTCAGTAGCAAAAGAAACTAAGTTAACATAGAATTTAGTCAGAACCACAAATTGGTCAAAACTGGAACTCGACACCAACAACAACTTAGTTGATACATAAATTATAACTTGGTCAACAAAGGAACTTGACATCATCTGTAACTCAATTAGAACTAGCAACTTGGAAAACATTGAAATAGTGCGACTTAGTTGATACTTGAACTCAGTCAAGGCTTCCACTTGACCAACAAACAAAATTGACCAACTCAACATATGAAAGATCACTCAATCGATATTGAATAGGGTGACTTTTACTGGCACTCGACAACCACTGATTGAAAAGTGTAGGAAAGTTAAGGGACCAAGGATGCCCCTACATTAGACTACTAGGGTAAATAGGAAAGACCTTAGATGATCCTACATCAAACTCTCCAGATAAATGGAAAAGTCTATCCCACACTTTGATTCCAAAAGAAAATTCTGCACTCAGCTTCATCTTCACAAAATGCTTCCAATCCATCAAAGAAAAGAGATCAAATCTAAAAATCAACCAATTTTGCTTCATCCATACAAAAATCAGAATCTCATCCAACCAATCAACATACTCAATCAATTGAAAATCACAATGCTCCATCTGCAACTTATCCTCATCATTCATAACAACATCCTCATACATGAAAACCAGATCAACAAAAATACCCAAATAACAAACCTGATCAACAACAACATATGAACTCATATCCATAATAGCAGTAACATTTAAATCCATAACATGAAAATCCTCCACCAAATCAATAGTAAATGAATCCATATTAGGAACACACAAATCTAACCTTATGTCATCCATATGTATATTCATTTCTCCAACAACATATAGATCAAAAACATCATCAAAATCCACATTAGTAGCAACATTTATATCCTTCAGCATCTCAACAACAAATAAGTTTAGATCCATCTCAAAACAAAAACATCATGTACATCCACATTAATAACATCTCTGAAATCCTCAACTACATCACCAACAAGTAAATCCATCTTCTTATCATGAGAAACATCCAAATCAATGACATCCATAATAGGAGGAACATGTAACTCTAGATCTGCAATGGAACCAACATATAAATCTTCAATCAAATCCATATTAACATTAACACCATTATGAACAATAGCAACATCTAATTTCTCATCAACATAAGTGAAATTCTCTTCTTGAGCAATCTCATTGTTCATAACAATATGCCCTCCAATTTCCATGTTAGATCCAACCATTTGCTCATGAAAATCAAAAGATACCTCATCAACTTCAGTGAAATCATCATGCATTTCCATGATCTATCTTCTTCTTTGTACAATATTTTTAATCAACCAAATAACCTTCTTTCTAATCCTTTCATGAATCTCATCTGAAAAAGAATCATACTCATTGCTCTCAACATCATCAAGATATCTTCCTTTATTTTGTGTGAACTCAATAGCTTCTACTCTGACTATAATTTTCCTCAACATGACAAATAACTCTAGATCAACATCTCTCCTTCTAGAAGCCATCTTTTCACATACAACTAAAATTGAATAGCAAGTGTAGGCCAAATTTGTAGATCCTACCACCCTACACCAAACTCACCAACTAGCTAGGAATTCCAAAATAAAATTGTTCTTCGATAAACTTTGCCCAATCCAAGGTCCTAGTACAAATTGCCTCACACTCGGTGATCTTTTTGCATGCTTAGGAACACTGAGCTCTGATACCATTTAATGAAGTATGAATCTAGATGTACCCAAAATGAGGTGATCTTGAAACCAACAAACAAACACACAATGAAAAATGAACAAGAGGAACAAGATTTAGATCCAAAGAGACAATATTTCATATATTTGAATCAAAAAGTTTACATCTAACATGCTCGACTATATGACCCTTTGGGTTATGACTATTACAAAGAAGAAGACATCTTTCAAAGAAGAATAGATCTCCAAACTCAAATGTGAACTTCTAACTCCAAGCTACTGCACGCTAATACTATGCATGAATTATTTTTCACAATAATGCCTTAGAATATACTCAAGACCCTCTTAAATACTTAAATGACCACAAGTTGACATGTTACAAATTACCAACTAAATGAAAGCTTACATTAAATGCATATATAAGCCACAAGTTGACTCACAACAAATATGAAATATCTATCACAAAAATAAATGCAAAGGGCGGATGCAACTAGAAACTGAACATAGACAACTTGATTAAAGAAGGACCAAGACATGACCGACCATTAGAAGGATCACTAGACTAATTGGCACATGAAACAACTCAGTCACCCAAGAAAATTGGTTAACATAGAACTTGGTCGAAACCACAACTCAGTCGAAACTGGAACTTGACACCAATGAAAACTTAGTTGATATATGAATCATAACGCGGTCGACAAAGGAATTTGACATCATCTACAACTTGGTTAGAACTAGTAACTTGGGAAACACATGAACTCAGAAAACACTAGAATAATGTGACTCAATTGATACTTGAACTCAATCAAGGCTTCCACTTGGTCAATAGAAAAAACTAACCAACTTGACATATGAAAGATGCTCGGGCAACAATGAATAGAGTGACTTTACTGGCACTTGGTAACCACTAGCTAAAAAGATTAGGAAAGTTAAGGGACCAAGGGTTCCCATACATCAGTCTTTTATTTTTTTAATCAACAAATTGGCTGAAAAATGCATGTTCTTTACAAGTAATAGTTTACATGCATAGTCATGTGCTTCCACATTTGGCATATATACAGGAATAGGTGGAAGATTGGTGGCTTGAAAAGTGTCTTGTTTTTGGGCTTTAACTCATTGTATTAAGGGTTGTTGTTGTGAAATCAATGAGGAAACACAATAAAGAAGAAGAGTGTGTATTGCTTCTTACTATGCTTTGATTTGGTATCATCACTTCACCATAGACATCATCGGCTTATAGCATCACTTCCCTACAATTTATTTAATATCAAATGATATTAAATAACCCTCCTAGTTAAGGTATCTTCACTTTTCATGTCATATAAAGTGTTAATCTTAGATTCATTTGGACAAGGTAGTGACAAAATACTTAGTCATAAATAACCTAACAGAATTATAGTATATGCTAAGTGATCAGAGCGAGCCAAGAAATCAGTGTGAGCTGAGTGATGAAAGCATGTTGAGCATAAGTTGCCAGCCAACACATGCTAAGCAATATAGATGGTTAGTGTTGAGTCACTCAGTGCCAATCAATCTATACATGCCAAGTGATTTAGGTGCTACGTAAATAGACAATGCCAAGCTATTCAGAAGTCGAGTTACAACATTAGGAGCACAATGAAGGTCGAGCACTAGAGTATTTGCATGCTGAGTGAATAGTCTATGGCATATATGTTTGTAATGGCACAAACTTCTATATAAACCATTTTTGAGCTAACATAATCATATTTCACTATTATGAAAGATAAGTATGGAGGTATATTATGAATCCCTATGTAGTATATGCAACCAATCATGGATCAACCACAATAGTTGATTCTAACCTAATGCATTCCTGATCTAAATCATTTTGTCAATTCAAAGGACAATAGCAAAAAAAAAGAAAAATAAATAATGGTATTGTAAACACATGATAAACAATATCAATAATTCAATTTACTCATAATATTAAATAAAATTTTATACAATTGTGGACAATCTCATAGTGAGATGTATGCCTGCAAATCAATCAAATTTGGAAAAACCTATGGAGGAGTTGTGTGTTTGAGCTCATAAAAGTTGGGCTATCCCATGAATGAGATGTGTTCCTATGAACTCTATAGGAGTTGGGAAATCCCATGGTTGAGATGTTTGCCCATGAACTTCATATATAAGATTTGATACAAATTGGCAATCTCAACAAACAAGATGTATATCCATTTCATTCTCCTCTTAAAGTTGACTTGAGCCTCTTTATAGATTTTCATGGAAGTTGAAGATCACTCCATCTACATTCTTATTAGAAGCCGAATGGACAAATAAAAATTGAAAAGTCATTACAATTGATAAGAGACCACAATTAATTAAAATATATAATTTAAAATAATATGTCATTTAATTGTGATTATCCCTCCCCTCTTATGAGGCAATGGGCCCCATTGTCTTATCACCTTTGAAATGATGTGCATTCATTCTGCCAAGCTACTTGAAAGGGAGTTGTATGTGTCATATCAATATTGTCCTATATCATTGGGCATTTGAATCTTCTTTGAAATTGAGTTATACATGAAGGTGGCTCTTTTCTCTTTATCACTAAAAAGTAGGTAATGTTAAGTTTTCCTTCACCCAATGCATGTTCTACATATGGCCCTTGGTGCTTTAACTTCCATCACAAACTTATTATTAAGTTTCTAAAACTCTTTCACTCCTCCTTCCATAATAACTTGCGACCACCTCCACTGGTTATCTCCACATTTCAAGGAGATTGTTGAAAATAATTTCTCATGGAGGCATTTTATCCTTCAGCTAATCGAAACTTTGTTACCTAGGACATGCATGCCACTTCTCACTTCTTATCACATGAAGAGGATAGGCTACAGTTTTCCCAACAGTTCCTACAATAGCTCCACAGGCTAATTTTGTTGCTACACTTAACTCTGAGCCTTCATTAGAACCAAAGGGTCAGGACTTGAGCAACCAGTCTTTCAAAAACTCATAAATAGAAAAGTTAAGACCAATGTATGGAATCACTCCAATTATAGATGACAACCAACCTTTATACAACACTCTTAGACCTTCCTTACGGAACACAGTTGACAACACATGGAACATTCCTTGATATTGATAAGGCAATTTTTTTGTCTATATAACTAACCTTCCCTAAATAGTAACATATAATGACCTGTCAATGGTCTCTACAACTTCATCTTGATTAGGTTTCTCATCAATGGGTTTATTTAGATCAGGTCTTTCACCATTTTTTTCCTCCAAATAAATCTCATCCAATTCTGCTACCTTATTCATGTAGGTGGCTAAGAGTGGTTTCCAGTATCCATCTGAATATGAAAGGTTGTTGACCAACATATAAAGTACATATGGAGTAAATCCATTCTTGTCAATGTAAACACCATAAATGTATTTCACATCACTTATAGGCACATGGTGATTGCAACTTATTTTTTGACAAACAAATAAAGTGATTCAAACATCTCCTCTTTCCACTTCTTTTAGAGCATCCACTTCGTATACTTGATTATCATGGACTCTATGTGGGACATGCCCTTCTCTAAAAAAAATGACCCTCTCTGGAAAACATGAACCTTCATCATTTTTCTCCTTGTATTTCTCATGTAGCTATCTAAATATCTATCCAAATCTTCCCATATTTTCTCCTTGTGCCACCCTACACTAATACTCATGCGCACATTGATCTGAAAATTTGATTGTGTAGATGCAGCTAAGATGATTGAGCCTAGCTTTGATACCACTGATCTAAATCATTTTGTCAATTAAGAGGACAATACCAAAAAAAAAAAAACAATAATGGTATTGTAAACACATGATAAACAACAACAATAACTCAATTTACTCATAATATTAAATATAATTTCATACAATTGTAGACAATCTTGTAAGTGAGATGTATGCCTGCAAATTAATCAAATTTGGACAAACCCATGGAGGAGTTGTGTGTCTGAGATCATAAAAGTTGGGCTATCCCATGAATGAGATGTATGCCCATGAACTCTATAGGAGTTGGGCAATCCCGTGGTTGAGAAGTCTACCCATAAACTCTGTATATAAGTTTTGATACAAATTGGCAATCTCAACAAATGAGATGTATGTCCATTTCATTCTCCTTTTTAATTTGACTTGATCCTCTTTATAGATTTTCATGGAAGTTGAAAGGTCACTCCATCTACATTCTTATTAGAAGCTTAATGGAAAAATAATTTTTTTTAAAGTCATTAAAATTGATAAGAGACCATAATTAATTAAAATAATATGCCATTTTAATTGTGATCAATCCCCACCAATGCTTATTTAACAAGGAAAACCCTAGAGAGTTTGTATGTGTGCTAGGAGACGAATGCTAAGAGTTGAGAGAGCATTCGTGGTGGATGAGATGGCTATAATAGAGCTATGCGAAATCAATTTGAGAAGAATAGAGTAAAGAAGTGAAAGGATAGAGGAGACATATCTGATTAGAAGGATCAAGGTTTAATTATTAAGGAGAAGATCTGACATCAAGTAGAAAGGTGCTAACCAAAGGATCACAGTGTTGAATCATTCTAACAGGTGATATAAAGAAAATCTCTTAACTGAGTAGTCCTAACATGCTTTTGTAAATCTCTTAATTGAGTTCTTGCTTTATTCTAAGTTTAAATCCTCTAACAAGGTGAGACCTAACAGTCTTTGTAAGCCTTTAACAGGGCAGATCTTTCACAGGGTAGATCATAGATTATGATCAAATACATTGTAGCCATAATAGGCCACACTTTACAACTGTAGTAGTGAAGATTTGTGTGTGTCATCCCCACCCCAGTTTTATCTTCTAATTGGAGGGTTTCTAAGTAACCAATTTACTGTGTTATGTGTTATTTATTTTATCCTATGGATGTGATTCATGTTAAGTTATTTTAGTTTACATGTTAAGTTATGAGATGGATGTTTGTGATATGTTTTAGAGGTAGAAGTTTTAAGTGTTGATTCACCCCCACCCCACAACCCCCCCCCCCCTCCTTAGAACTTATTTTCACATTGTTATTCCAACAATTGGTATTAGAGTCTTGTTCTCTCGAAAGGAATGTTTTATAGCTTTGGAGGTAAGATCTTGAAAATAGAAGTCTACAAGTTGGGAAAGACTATTGAGAACCAAAAGATTGAAATACAACTTACCCTACATCAACTCAAGGAGGTAAGAAATGAATTGTAGTGTTCAATGAAGAGAAGAAAGGAATTGGCTATTCAACAAAATGACACTCAATACTAAGAAGAAGACTCTACTAGATTGTTTAGGGTGGGAACTCAAATGAATTTGATGTAGCAGTTGCAGATTTGATGGAAAAAGAACAATGCTCTAACTGAAGATGTCAAAAATCTCAAAAGAGAACAAGAAGTCCAATTAGTATTGCTATGTGAGGGGACTAAAATGAGAAAGAAAGATGAGGAAGACAAAGTCATTATTGAAGACTAATAGACTTGAAGAGAAGACATCAGATGTGCAAAAGCTTGCTAACATGCAATTGGATACAACAAATCAATTAAAGCATGCAAACCATGAATTGAATGGAAAGGACATTGAGATCACAACCCTAAAATCATAGAATGATTTACTACAAAATGAATTGAGAGAAGAGAAGGAATTCGTTGAAAGATTCAAGAAGTCAAGTGAAGCCATAAAACACTTTGAGAAATTTATGGAATCACCAAGACCTAATAATGATACTGCTGGATTAGGATACACTAATACTAAAGAAGGAGAATCATCTAAAAGTGGTGAGAAAAGGAATAACAATGGTAAGAACTATAAACCCACTTGTCATAATTGTGTAAAATCGGGTCATACAACAAATGTTTGTAGGAGCAAAATTGTCAACCAGAACCCCAAGCAAAAATGTAGAGGATACTACTACAACTGCAAGAAATAAGGACATCAGGAAAATGAATGCAAAATTAAGACCATGAGCACTCTAAGATTTGAAGGATACTATTATAATTATTAGAAGTATGGACACAAAGCATATGAATTTAGATCTAAGACCAAGTGGACATCAAAGAAGCAGGCAAAGGTATGAAAAAATGGAAAATCCTATGATTGGGATTACAAAACAAGGTACAATTGCCACTATTGTCAAGAATATGGACATGTTCCATAAAATTACATAAGGACACATTTTAGAGGCAACTATAATAGATGGTTGAGTGAGATTATATGCTTTAGTTGTCTCAAGACTGGTCATGTTAGTAGAAACTACCCAACTAGGTGACTGGTGCTGATCAATTAATCCAGTAAAGGCAAATAAAAGGTCAATTTGAGAAGGTAAAGGTGTAGATGAACAAGACATGAATAAAGAGAGAAGAATGCAATACATCAAGTTTAGATGAGGTCACTTCATCCAATAGATTAGGTGATCACATCACCCCCAACTAGGCAATATAAGGTATGTGTGGGTGATATTTGAAAAGTTGTATTATGCATCAGTTCTAAGAATCTAAGATCTAGAAAGATCATATGCACATGAATTAAGATGCAATGTAGTGATTACAAGCTAGAGAAAATCTATAGTTTTTTTTTTAATGTTGGTGCTAAGCATAGAAGATTTCATTGTTGTTGCCGAGCAAGGAAAGTAATTGTAGTTATAGCCGAGTTAAGGAGACATGGTAGTAAGTGTCAAGATTGCTATGTTAGTTGAGCGTGTTGAAAGTCCTATGATAGCCTAGCTTATAATTGTGTAAGCATTGAGCATTTAATGTCAAATATGAAGGGTTATATAGTCAATTTTTGACTCATTTTCACTTATTAAAGTTTTTAGAGAGCACGAAGAGCACAAAAGTGAATTACAAAAGAAGATTCAAGTGTTTATGAATTAGATTCAACTACTACTTGACATTGTTTATCAGATTTGAAGGGTATTTATCTTTTGTCGAGTTATGTTGTTTTATTTCTCACAAACCCTAGGTAATCAAAATGGTAGCTAGCTCTTCTGCAACTGTTAGCAAAGAGGGGAAAGAAGTTTTCAATGTTCAATAAATAAGTAACGATGTTAGACAACCTTTGTTTCAAGCTATTCTTGAAATTGCATACAAAGGAGAGGTGTCTGGTGTGCTATCTATGTTATCACCAGTTCTCATGATCCAATATGTGAGATATTTCTATACTAGAAAGATTGGAGAGGTAGGAGATATGGAGATAAGAGATGCATATAGTAAACTACGTGATAATGTAGTTGTTGGAAATGATTGAAAAGCTCATGAATGAAGAGTAATGGAACTGGTAAAGAATGTTTTCAATCATTGTTTTGTCATTGATGTCAAACTTGCTACTTGTAGGAATGGCAATTGCTTTAGTGATCCAAATACTATAAGATGGTTCAGATGGCAATCAATAAGATGTAACTAGAGTACCTAGAGAAAGGTTGAAGTTATGATGTTGTAATGAAGTATAAGGATTAGCTAAGCCATTGATGAAATAGTGTATTGATGACATACTATAAGACACAGAGGATGGACACACCAATACATATCAAAGATGTAAGGATTAACTAAATCCTAGTTAGTGCAGAGCAGTCTTTAGGTGCCAAGTGAAGATTAAGTGCCGAGTAGTCTTTAGGTGTTGAGTGAAGATCAAGTGCCAAGTGGTTTTTAGGTACTAAGCAAGAAACATGTGCTGAGCAAGAAATAGGTACTGAGTAAAGATACAGGTGCCGAGCAAGATACAAGTGCCGAGTAACACAAAAGAAGTTGAGCATTAGTAAATCAATAATGCTGAGTTGCTGCATTATTTTGAAAATTGAAGACTCGCCAGATCTAAGCCGACATGGTAGTTATCTAGAATTCTATGAATCAGATAGAAGATAAGAATGATGAGCTGGTGACACAAAACACTATGTAAAATGTTTTTGACATAAACAATTGGATTCTAGACGAAGTTTCTAGATAAGAGCAAGATATGGGATAGATACATTGTATCTTACCTAATCTATTGAAACCCTAAATTTGGAGAGGGAGAATTGAGCGGGAAAGGTATTGCAAATTTTTATTTAAGGAATCATAAGGTCACGAAGCAAAAGAGGTGGTCGAGCATGAAAGCATGAAGTGCTAAAGAAGGTGTTAAGGTGGAAGAGAGCACAGATACTCTGCTTCAGTAGGTGACCATTGATATGATTGCATTGGTATGATGAGTAAGAAGACTCAAGGTGATGAAGCTTGAGATGACAAGCTTACAGAGCTGTAGTGATTAAAGCCAAGCAAAGGATTGAACTGAAGTGTGATCTGTAATCTGCAAGATATGTTGTAAGTTGTATCAGATCAAAAGTCATTATTGTTACTCTCTAGCAATTGTAACAATTAAAATAAATCCTATGGACTTAGGTTGGTTTAATAGCCATGTTGTAAATCCTTTAACAAGGTGACATTCCAAGCGAATGTTCCAAAGTCCTTTAACCAGGCCCATTCCTAATAGTATGGTGAAATCCTCTAACAAGGTCACATTTAACAATGTGTTGTAGCCTTTAACAGGGCAGGCTTTTAATAGGGCAGACCATCAGAAGTGGTTAAAATCAATTGCGTAATTATTTTGTGGGTATCATCCCCACTCCAGTTTTACCTTCTTATTCTTGGAGGGTTTCTAGGTTATCAAATTCTCAGTATTATGGTGTGATGCATGTTTACTTTTCATAGTTGTTTAAATGTTCAAATTGCATGCATGATAGTTTCAGTTATGTGCCATTAAGGATTTGGAGAAAATGTGGCATTGGACCTTGAATAACTGATTCACCCCCCCCCCCCCCCCCCTTCTCAATTATTATAAAGAATTATAACAGTAGTTTTGAGGGAAGAGAATAAAATTGTTGAACATAAAGGGTTAATGCATGCCCTGAATTTTCCTCAAATGTTCAAGATTGAATGTACTCGGGTTGTTCTAAGCCGCATACATTGCAATTATATTTGGTTGGAAGGTGGACCAATTAAGATCACAAAGAGGATTATAAACAAAGTATCAAGGTACCCTTCCCTACATCAACCTAAGAGTATGTGAAGTGATGCAAAGGATACCATTAAAAATAATACAACTGTCATGTGGATTAAGAGAGGGATGTTTATTGATACTATTTCAAATCCCCTAGTTGCCTTTGCAGTGAGAGTTATAGCTCACAAGTTCTTTCAATCTAGTTGACTGAATATTGTTTCATGTATTGCAGTAGATTTGGGTTATAAGATAGTGAAGAGAGATCATTCCTCTGACCTTGTTGAGTTACATCTACAACAACTATCAAAAAACTTGGAGGCCATCAGGAAAGCTAAAAGTGCATTATGCAAGTTTGGTTCTTTACTTGTTTGCATATTCTTTTATGTGCAAAATACATTCCTTACCTTTGGAAAAGTTGCTTGGAAGACCAACAGGTCAATTGCACAACAAATTTCAAAATTTATTGAGCAACTTGGAGATAACTTTGAGTTAGTGATGACTAGTTAGTTTAAGGACTTTAAGAGATCCATGAAGTAGAGATTAAGGATTCCTGTATCATTAGTGGAACAACATTATAATGATGTTTTTTTGCTAGTGGATGCATACCACACATATGTGAAAGTAATAATACCCAAGGTCATATGGCTGAAAGTCTTGCCATATGAGATCAATGTGGATGAAGCCTTTGCATAAATAAAAAGTTTATTAGCATAAGAAATTGACAATAGTGAAACCTCACTTAGAAACTATGAGGAAGCTAAATCCAGGATCAAAATCGATTTACAGACAACTACCATTATTAGGAAGAAGAAAAAATTGGTTAAGAAGCTAAAAGAGAGATTTGGTGAAGGTGGAGAAGGAGAAGAAGAAGATGATGTTGATGAAGAGGAAGAACAAGGACAAGCCCCACTAGAATTAATACAAGGCCCAAGTAAAGATCAAGGTGAAGATGTAGAAGGTGTCGAGGGAGAAGAAATCAAGGAAGCACCTAAGGAGAAGACCAAGAAGAGGAAAGCAAAGAAGCAGACAACAGAGAAAATTGAGAAGCCTATGAAGAAGCCACAACAAAAGCCAGTTGTACCTATAACTAGGTCAAGTACAAGGGCATCCACTATTTAGGCTACAAAAGAGACAAAGCCTAAAGGTAAAAGAGCAATTGACACAACAGAGCTGAGTGAGCCTACTAAGAAGACCTATAAAAGAATAAGGAAGAGGTACACATTGTAGAAGGATTTAGATGAGGAGAAGATAGAGTCAGATGACTTGAGTAAATACAAGGTGGTAAGCCATAATCCCTCTTCTGATATTGATAATTTATGTGAAAACATTACTACAAATGTAGATTTATCTAGTTTCACACATATAGATTTTGATAAGTTAGGAAAAGTTGATCAAAATAAAGTTGAGGAGGCCATATATGACATGATGTCTACATTCAAGAAAAGTACTCTATAAATTGCCAACTCTCTACCCAAAAGTCTTTATGATAAAGTTGAGTAGAAATGACAATTTAGCTTACAAACTGAGAGACAAATTAGGGAAATAACACTCGCCCAAGTGATGCCTGAATTAGATAAAATGATGATTGCCAAAGTGATGGAGAAGCATAAAGGGAAATTTTCCCCCAAATACAAAGATTTTCATATTTTGAAGAAGAAAATACAAGATATGGTAAACAAAAGTACATTAATTTGGAAATCTATTTATGGGTTACCCACTCCAGCAATTATAGAAAAAGGTTAGCAAGAAAGGCAAGAACCTAAGAAGAATGAGGAAGACAAAAAAAGGTGAAAACCCAGTCAAGGAAGCTAATGTGGGAGGTACTGAACAAACAAAAAAGGAGGCCACAATTGAAGATGATTAGTAGGATGTACAAGTGTTGAGTGCAAGTCCTTCACATACAGACAAAGAAAGTCAACATAATTCAATTTTTATTATCAAGGATGTTTCTGATAATTCAACATAGATTGTGAATCCTTTGATTGGAGATGACTTCAAGAAAATCCTATAGGACTCTACCAATGCATCAATGCTATGCTTAAATCCTATATTGGTGAGAGTTGATGAATTTCAAAAGATGGAACTTGCCTCTGCAAAGGAGAAACCAAAAGATACATCAAATGTGCCTCCACCATCTCCAAAGGTGAAAAACAAATGAATCATAGGAACTTTCAAAAGATCAAAGTGTAAACCAAGAACAACAAGAGACTACACAAATGACACCATTTGCAATGCCCACAGTTGTATTCTAGATGAAAGAGGCAAAAGCACAACCTATAAACACATCAGTGCCAAGCCTAAAAAGTTTAGGTTTATCAATAGCAGTAACTATTGAGAAGGATGGAATTGAAGTACAAATAGGTTAGGAAGCAAGTCCTATACCTTATCCACCATCTCAAGGTGTAATATAGGTGAGCTCTCCAAGGTTCTTTGTTTCTTCTATAGGTTTTCAGGATGGATTTGCATTGAAGAAAAAACTTGGAAGATTGCTTACTATGTTGATATTTTTCCAACTTAAATAGAATGAGTCCTTTTAAAGCTATTGTATTGATAAAGATCACATGTTGATCCTCATTTTTATAATTATGTTTTGATGAGATTTTTTAAGAAATTGTAATATTAGAAGTAAAATTCAATCTTGTATATGCATGTTCCCTCCTAATGATTTCTTGAAAAAGGTTCAAAAGTATTAAAAGTTGATCTCTTTGTATTATGTGTCTAATGCCTACCCCTAGTTTACTTTTTAGGTTGTTTTGCTAGATTCTTTTAGGCTAGTTTTATAATTATATTTTATGATTATTGGTACTTGGTTACCAAATTTGATTAGATGTTAATTCATACTTAGTTGATTTATGTGATGAATCACTTAGTTATTTCATGTGTTCAGGATTATTTCTATGATGATACATGTATGTTCATACAATGATTTCATTTATCTCATGATGATAGTTAGATGTGTGATTTATATGTAGTTCTATGCTTACGTACCCCATACTTGCATGTGTATGGTGTACTTGTATGTTTAACTTTATGTTTGATGTTCTTGATGTGGTTGAGGGAGAGAGTCATACTCACATGCTAGTTAGGATCTACACGATGCACCACTCCCTACCATTGCTTGTTTAGTTTAGATTATATGTGTATGTACATGCTCAAATTTTATGCAGATTATAGGTATCGAAAATCGATGAGCATGCCCTATGATAATATCTCAATGGTAAAAGAGGGGAGATAATTCTTGAGTCCAAATCTTAACCCTAAGCCAATTGTCCTAGAAAGTAGGACAAGTATCTGAGTTGTTTACCCTTCCAAATTTGTCAAGTGATGTGAATTTGTGATTTTGACCCTTGAGTTTGATTTAGTATTCTATTCTTTATCATGGGTTTTCGTAATTAGTCTTGTGGGTTTGTTGTGATTTTCATTTATAATTAAATCATATTAAAAGATGATTTAATGATTTAATTAATGAAAATTCAATATTTAATTATAATTAATTAATTAAATAAAATAATTACATTAAAAAAATTTAATTAAAGTTCTAATTTTGGTGTAGTCATATTTATTTAATTTAATAATATGTTTAGGAGTTCATTTTTATAATAAACTCTAAATATTATTTTTAGTTAAATTAATAAATATTTTCTAAAGACTCCTAGATTTAGAAGTAGTCTCATTTTGGTTGTAAATTAATATTTTCAATATTTGAAAAATGGCGAATAATTGCAGAGCAGTAACCAAAGGCAAATCAACAAATTTTAGTAGACATGCGAATCATTCCAAAGGGGCAAATGGCGATCTTAAGAATTTTAGACGCCCTAAGGAAAATCAGTATCAAATTTTTGCAAATGTTTGCAATATATCTTATGTTCAATATGCTATAGAAATCGAAAATAAATTTTCCATTCTAGCCGATCTAGATAGACATAAGGAGTTGAATCGCAAGAAATCTGTTTTGCAGAATAGAGGGATTTCTAGAAAGTCTTTAGAGCTAGGGTTAGGCTATACAAATTACAACCAGTGCAACATAGGCTCTACTAATTATCAACCCTATGTATTCTTCACTGTAGAAAGTCTTAATCATCAAATCAAGGTTTTCAACATGACAAGATATGCTTCCTCCATCAAATGCAATGATCTATCTCCTCCACCCATATTAAATAGGGCTTCATTTCAATCTCCTTGCCATGACATATCCATAAGCTTGGATGCAACCAATGGTGTATCCTCTAAACCCTACATTCCCCCATATTGAAGATTTGTTAAAAAAGGTAGTAGGAGTATGGAAATTCCCTCAGGAAATCCACCTCATAATGCAGATCCAGATAATTCCATACTGATTCAAACCAAAGAATGTGAAGACACATGGCTAGAATGCAAAAACCTCAGACTCTTCACAATTTGGACTAGAGCCAGAGAAGAAATGTTTTTTTTCTGTCTAATTGGCTTGAAGATAATTGTCGGGGTCAAGTAAGTATATCTCTCTTCACTGATAATGTCCTTTTGTTGAATTGTTTTGATTAGGCTATTAAAAATGAGTTTATCAATGTTTCAGAGTGTTTCTTTAATGACCATTGTGTCAAATTTGTTGACTGGTCTCCAAACTTTAAATTAGTAGATTTAGATGTTAAGTGTCCAGTTTGGTTTAATATCTTTTCTTTACCACCTGAACTAAATCAGATTGAAATACTCATATTGATTGGGTCATCTTTACGAGAATTTATAGGAATTGATGCATCTTATTGGTTTGATAATAATGTGAAATTATTAATCAAAACTAAATTTAATCAAGGGTCATCCGTCCACAAAAAGGTAATAACAAACATGACTAATTATGAATTAAATTTGCATACATTTAAAGGAGAGATCTCTGATATAATTAAAATTGAGGATCATATGGGTATGGGAATAAAAAATCTTCCCCTTACTCCAGATTTTCGGTCTAGATTTCCTTCAGTTTACAAATTGCCAAAAAAGATGGAAGTTTAGTATGCAAATTTTGACTCCTTTCTTCAGCCCAAAGACAAAGAAAGGACCTAGATGGAATTGCATCTTTTAGAATTAAGAAATCAAGGAGAGGACAAGGGATTTACAACATCTAACATTAAGGTAAAATCTATCATTGTTCACGAAGAATCCCCGAAATTATGTCAAAAATGTATAAAGCTAAGAATAATAAGAAATCTTCCAGAACTTTGAAATGAAGGATTATTTCTGAAGATAAGGAGGAGATGTCAAATAAAGAGGAAATGGAAATTGCAAATTAGAACTAGGTAGCAAATAATGAAGAGGGAGCTAAAATAGTATATCTTTCAAATATGAATCTAGATGGAGATAAGGATTCAAGTAAGAAAGATATGTGTAATATAAGAAGTGCTACAAGAGAGGAAGCTATAGGTGCAGAAGAATCAATAAAGACTCAAATTAGGAGATTCAGATAAAGATGATATAGCTGAAGTAGAAAACTCCTTACTTTTTTCTTTGCCAAAAGATGGAGGTGAGGAAAATAACTCTCCAAAGATGGAAAGGCAAGTTGTTCAGCAGTAGATACAAGATATTGAGGATGAAACATCTACTCTCAGCAAAAAAGGAATTAGTTTGTCTTCCACATTTTGGCAGACTCTAGTTGCTTTCATGACTTCACCATTTACTCCAGAGGTTAACCAGTTAGATTTGATTTTTGAGTGTAAAAGGATAGAAGGCTCTATTATTAAAGATGTTTAGAACTTTTTAAACAAAGATTTGGATACCTCTCCAAAGGAGGAAACTTTAATTCTAGAAGACAAGGACTTAGAACATCTATCTGAGGAGCTAATTCAAGTTTTTAGATTTGATAATATAAATAACAACATAGCCTCCCAGAAGGAGAATCTAATCCAAAGAATCATCAAGCTAGGAGGTAAATATCACATAGCTGAAGATCTTTGAAGGGATCTTCTAAAGATTGAGATGAAGGATAATATATTGAGACAAATTGAGAAGTAAGGTAACATATCAGAAGTAAACCAAGAAACTAATTGTACTGGTATTTGTAATAGGGTAGAGCTAAATTCGATGGATGTAGACAAGGGTGGAATAGGGAGTTAGATCCTTAGTAAATTGGAAAATGAAGAGTTGGACAATACATGAGATATCAAGACTTTCTCAGTACATAGTCCGATTAATTACCAATAGGATCTCAACATATATATGAATTAGGATGGATTGAGCTCTCCAAAATATGGCAAAGTAAAGGGCATAAGAGGCAAGAAGTCTTTGAAGGAATTAAGGGAGGCCAATGGACACTATAGAGAGCAACAAAAAATTGATGATTTACTGAATATTAGGAAGGGGAAGTGCCTTCCTAGGACATCATGAGGATAATCACATGGAATGCTAGGGGTTTAAATGCCCCTAGCAAAAAAAGGTTAATTAAAAAATATCATAAAACTTTTAATTCAGATATAAATTTAATACAAGAAACAAAATTGAATCAGTTAAAAGGTTTAAAACTCAATAAGATGATAGGAATGTGGGAATCGATCTTTTGGGAAGTTGCAGGTGCATCAAGAGGTTTAGGTATAATTTGGAATTCTAAGAAAGTAGATATTTACTGCTTAGAATGTGATAACAATTGGATATGTGTCTATGTGCAAAGTCTGAAATCAAAATTGAAATTCATTTAAATCAATTTTTATGGTTCTACTAGTCTTATAGGGAAGAAAGTTGTATGGGATTAATTAAGTTTCATTTTCCTTAATTTTAACGACAGGGGCAATTTTAGCACCATTTTAAGTTTGGATGAAAAAGTAGGTGGCACGCAACACCTCTCTTAATCATCTTTATATTTTAAAGCATGGATTGATTAACATAACATGATAGACATTCCATTGAATAATAACACCTTCACTTGGAATAATAGAAGAAAGGACTATGCTTATATAGCAGAGAAACTAGAAGGGTTTTTTATTTTAGGGAGTTTTTCTAATTGTAACATGAACTTTCAGTCCTTCATCATGCCATATGCAGGTTCAGATCATTTTCCTATTTGTGCTGAGTTTTTTGAACCCTCTAAACCAATTAGAAACCCATTTAAATGTGAAAAGACGTGGTTTCAAGATCCTAATTTTATCGAGAATATTAGAGCTTGGTGGACTCAAGCTAGCTTTGAAGGCTCCAAGATGTTTATCTTTATATCCAAATAAAGGAGAAGATCCTTAGGTGGAATAGAGAACACTTTAACAACATCTTCAAAGAAAAGACTAAAATTGAAGACAAGTTAAAAACTCTAAGTCAAGAAATCATTAAGCATGGCACGAATAATGAAAGTTACTTAGTAGGAAAAGAACTTCTCATGAAATAGGAAGATATTCTCTCTAAAGAGGAAATATTTTGGAGACAAAAATCTAAAGAAAAATGGTTGGATGAGGGAGATATGAACACAAAATTTTTCTACAATTCAACCATCTACAATAGATCTCAAAACAAAATCACTAGTATCACTAACCATCTGGGTATTCGTACGAAGAATCTCCAAGAAATAGCAGATATGTTTGTATCACATTTTCAGGGATTATTAAATAATTATGAAGGATCAAATAGGGTGGCTCAATCCAATATGCTTAAATTTATCCCTAAATTAATTTCGTCAAAGGATAACAAAAATTTAAATAAACTTATCACTTTGGATGAAGTTTGATTAGCAGTTTTTAATATGAATCCTGAGAAATCTATGGGGCTTGATGGTTTTTAGGCTTTCTTCTTTCAAAAGTGCTGGGATATTTTGGGGGAAGATTTATGGAAAGCAATTGAAGCATCCAAGAATGGATGATCCTTGTTGGCTGAAATAAATCATTCTTTTTTCACTTTGATCCCCAAGAAGAATGGGCTGGAATATCCTGGAGACTTTCATCCTATTGCCTTGTGTAATACAATTTATAAAATATTTTCTAAAATTATGATGAATATACTTAAAGGACTTTTTCCAAAGTTGATCTTTGAAGAGCAGTCTGGCTTTGTCACAGGAAGATCTATTTTGGATGGTATCCTTACTATCCAAGAAACTATCCATTCGACATCAAAAAATAAAGAAGCATGTATGTTTATGAAATTAGATATACAAAAGTCTTATGATATGGTTGATTGGCATTTCCTTTTCAAGATTCTCAAGGCCTTCAGATTCTCCCATCAATGGATCAACCTTATCTTGAAATTTATCTCCACCCCTAAGATCTCTATTCTTATTAATGGCATGCCTGAGGGCTTCTTTAAAATTTCAAGAGGTATTAGACAAGGGAATCCATTATCTCCTTCCCTCTTCATCATTATGGTGGAAGCATTTTGTAGAGCAGTTTCAAATGCATATCTAAAAAAAAAGATTTCTGGTATCACTGTAACAAAAAACTTGCCTAACATCACTCACCAACAGTATGTAGATGATACAATCTTGCCAGGTAAGAGTATAGTACCTGAGGCTCTGGATTTTAAGGATATTATACAGTCATACTTGGAAGCCTTAGGTCAAAAGGTGAATGAAGAAAAATTTGAAATTTACTTTATGAATACTAATTTGGACCTAGAAAATCAGATTTGTAGGATTATGGGTTACAAAAAGGGGCTATTTTCCTACAAGTATTTAAGTATTTCTTTGGAGAAGGGCTCGAAATCAAGTAAAGTATGGTTAGACAAGCTTGAAAAGATGGATAAGAGGATAAGTAGTTGGAAAGATAAGTGGCTTAGTAAGGCCAACAAAACTACTAAAATTAGTTCGGGCTTATCAACTATTCCTATCTTTCCTCTGTCTTGTCTCCCTCTCTCTAATTGTATGATTTCAAAATTTGAGTCCAAATTTAGAAACTTTCTTTGGAATGACAGTGATGATGATAAGAAATTAGCCCTCATTAAATGGGATAATTTATGCAAACCTAAGGAATTTAGGGGTTTAGGGATTAAAAAATTGTAGTGGAAAAATGAAGCATTAGGGGCCAAACTTGTCTGGTGGTTATATACGGAAAGTGACCGCAAATGGGCCAAGATTTTATATTATAAATATCTTGATTTGACTAACTCGTTGTCGCTCTTTAGGATGAAAGCTTGCCAAAAGGGTCGAAGTGTTGGAACTTTATGTCTAAATGTCAAAAATTAATATGTAAGTTCTTGACTTGGGATGTGGGTTTGGGGGATAAAGCCTTATTTTGGGAAGACACTTGGGATGGTCATCCCCCGATTCCTTCCTCCTCTTGTCACGATAATCTTAAAATCAAGCTGATAGCTTTATGGGGTGATAAGGTCAAGGATTATAAGATTAAGATATGCTCTGATGGGTTCCAATAGTAGAGGTGGCAATCATTTGATGGGTTAGGATTAGATCCTGATTCAATTAAGGCCTATGAGAAGATTGTGTCAAGAAGATGTATCAAACAATCTAAAAGGTTTGATGATCTCATTTGGGTTGGCTCTAAGGATGGTAAATATAGTGTGAAACATGGCTATAAGGCTCTAGTCCATTCTCAAAGTTGGAAGCTAGTTGAGATGCCTCTCAAACTTTGTTGGGATGCTGCTTGTCTTCCTAAGGCTGGATTCATTTTGTGGCTTGCCCTTCAAAATAGAATCTTGACTACTGATAGATTAGCTAGATTTGGCATCATAGGCCCTTCTTGGTGCATTTTATGTAAGCATAATAATGAAGATGTGGATCATCTATTCTATAACTACCCATTTGCACAAGCATGTTGGGAGTGGCTTAGGTTCGGCTATGTGGTTCTCTCCTTTGCCGAACTCCTTTCAAGCTTTTCTCTCATCATGGCCTTCTAGATTGGATCGTGGGGTTTATAATAAGATTTGTTGTCCCTCTATTATTGTGTGGGAGTTATGGAAGGAAAGAAATCGTTATATCTTCTGGGATATGGAAATGAGTATGGAAGGTTTTCTTCTGAAAATCAAAGCATCCATTGTGAAGGTATTGAGTTCTCATCTTAGGAAATCAACTAAAGAAGAGGGCTCCTTCTCCACCTGGGATGGCCTTATGAAAAAGAACTGGCCTAACCTCATCAATCTACCCCTTGTTTATTTGAAGAAAAGTAGGGAGGCTAGGGCTAGTTACAAATGGGTTCCACCTCCATATGGATGGTTTAAACTCAATTTTGATGGTGTTGCTAGAGGTAATCTGGGAGTGGCTGGAATTAGGTGTATAATTAATGATGACTTTGGCAAGTGGGTTGCGAAGCTTGCCTCACCCATTCCTCCCATGTCTAATAATTTGGTAGAATTAGATGTGCTAGATAAAGGATTACAACTATGTTCTAGTCTAGGATTATCTAAAGTCATCATTGAAGGTGATTCTCATATTATTCTAAATGTAGTAAGGAAGCGTGGGACACCTAATTGGGTTTTAAACTCTAAACTAAAAGAAGTCCTTCTATTCCTTGATCATATCAAAGATTCTCAAGTTTGCCATATATTCCAAGAAGGAAATAAAAAAGCTGATCAGTTAGCTAATAGGGGAGCTGATGGAGAATCAATTTTAATTTATAATAATCGATAGATCCTTTTGGCTATGGGGTACATGTTATAATGGTCTTATATTTTAGGCTTATTCTTGATCATAGGTAAGTTAGATATATTGGTTCTTTAGAGGGTATGTCGAGGCATTTTTTGTTCTTCATATTTGTTTAAATTAAGTTAGGTTTTTAGTTCTTTTATTCCATTTCCTTTTTCCTTTTTTTTCTTTTGATTCTAGTTTTTCCTTTTGTCCTCTTTTCGTATCCTTATCTTAGGCCCTCGATAGTTTATATCTTTGTATTTTAGGATAGATGTTCTAGCTATCTCTCCTTTGTTTTGGTTTCCTCAGGATTCATCCTTCTATTTCTATCCTTAATTTTTAATATGGATATTGCCTTTTTTGTCTTTCATCTTTTGTGCTCTTTCTATGTATTTTTGGGTCCGCTTTGTGTCATCAGTATATATCATGATTGGTTTAGGTTTATTCCCTTATGATGTAATTTATTGCCATTGACTTCTAGCACATTCCGGGGTCAGAGAATGATGGAAATAGTTGGTAGTACTCAATTCTCTACGTGGATTTATTTATGACAGTTGTATCCATTCAATTTTATTCCTAATAATCTGTGTCATTTCTCTCATTTTCAATGGAGTCTAATATTTATGTCTTTCACATGACAGAGAACCAAACTATGGCATTCTTGGGCAATGTTAAGCTTGAGAGATGGAGTTGCCTTCTTAAGCTTGCTGATGATATGACCAGGTTTGCTATTAGTAGGGCCATAGGAGAGGGTTTTTTTGACTATAGGACCACTTGGAGAACTAATAGTAGCATTACAAGCTAGTTTATTGGTTGTCTAGTGTGTGCAAAGATTGTGCTCGAGGACATAGCCAAAATATGTTGCAATATCTTCAGACCAATATGGCATAAAGGGTTGGAAAAGGCTGTTTACAACATTGATGAGAAATTCTAGATCCCATTGCTAGAGAAGTATATGAGTCTCCCTCTAGGTGCGACAGATCTGGAAACTACATACCGACATCAATCCCTAATAATCAAGGATAGTTTGGCTTTTTACCAAGAATGGCCTTGCATGGAAGCAAGCATCTAGTTCTTACTTCGATGGAGGAAGATTATAGTAGATGAGGGAAAGAAGTGGATAACAAATTACCTCTCCATATTCACGACCTACATCCAACCTTGTGTGGTCTTTGATGATCTCAATGCCCTAGAATTCTGCATGCTTAACACCAAAAAAATGAGCAGGGCAAAGGTAAAATTTGAATTCCCTCCTAATTACATTGTTGATAAATCCAATAACATTCCAAAGGTTATAATGGTATCCTAGAAGAAGTAGGATTAGTTAGGGTATATGTAAATTTTATGTTATATGTATGGGTTTTTATCTCTCTGTCTAGGTATTCTAGGGTTCACATATATAGCTATGTCCATCTATAATAGTTTTACCTATGTATCTACTGGGACCTTTTAAGGTGGGTTTTGATATTTAGGTGGTAGTTCTTCATCTTTTTGTATAAATAGACTTTATATATAATATTATGCAGTTCATATTTTAATCATTTTTTGCATGGTTTTTTGTGTTACTCTTTGTATGGTTTAAGATTAGTCATTGATTGATTAATATGTATGGAGCTCTTAAAGGATGCAGATTTCATTTTTTAAGAATCTTTATAGTGTTAATATCATTATGATTGGATTTGGTTTAGTAAATATAGTTCAGTCAAAATTAATTTGTTATTAATAGATCTATAACTTTGACCACGAATGGTTGGTTCTCTCAACATATGCATGTCTGATATCCTTTAGTCATTTCCTTATATATATATATATATATCTATGTATAGATTAAGATTTAACTTCTCTTTAAAGATCTTCTTCGTATCTTTGGGTTTAAAAATTTGGCCTTTGATAGTAAGGCATTCATCCAAGTGTTCTATTTCTTGGAGCTATGGTTTTTATGGATCTAGCATTATATCTATACTGTATTTTATTGTCCCACGCTTTGCAAAGGTTTTTCAGGTTTGGAGACCAACCAGGGGTAATCTATATCATAAGGTCTATTTTGTTTTTATCTTTTTTGTGCAAGTAATAATCTTATGATGGTATTTAGATTTGGTACTTTAGTGGTATGAATCTTTGCTTTGCTAAAGCCTCTGGTTTTGTGATTTTTTGACTCTATGGTCATTAGAGCCCTCGCTAGACTGTTTCAAGGTATCTAACTATTGTTGGTCAAAAGAATAGTCTTGACGATTGAGTGTCAACACACTTAACCATTTTCACTATATATGTTGAGTACACAATGTATGTCAAGCTAACATTTCAATAGGTGTCGAGCCATAGTTGGTGTCGAGCAAGTCAGAACGTAGTATGTGCCAAGTAATCTAGGAAATGTATATGTGCCGAGTAATTCAAAAATATTTAGATTTCGAGAAATACAAAACATACATGTGCTGAGCAATACAGTGTTTAACAAGTGTTGAGCAAACTATGAAAGTAATAGATGCAGAGAAAACCAGGAAAGTAATAGATGCCAAGCGATCCAGGAATTAGTTATGCCGAGCATCGGTAATATAATGAGTGCCGAGTAACTCAAGATCAACATAAGAGTTTGTGCTTTCACAAACTAAGATGTAAACCATTTTTGGAGTTGAACTAGAGAAATTTTGAAGGAGAAAAAAGGATAAGGATGAATAATTTACATTCTTTATGCAATATGCATGCAACCAATTAGAAAAATGGAAAAGGCATGCAACCAATGAAGAAAATGCAAGGATTTGAGCAGGAATTTGAGATTCAATATGAATTGTAGATCCATACCTAACCCCAAGTGTTCACATTCTTTATAAGGAGGTCAAATACCCATTCCATATGTGGCTGAGAATAGTCTATGGGGAAATTATAGGGAAATTTTAGTGTAAACAAGGAAAGACTTAGAGGAACATAGCAACAATTTCGTATCCAATTGGTCAGAACAACACGAGGGAGAAGGAACACATACATAGATTAGATCAAGCAAGGATCAGATAAGAAGAGTAGATCTAGTACCTGAACCCAACAATTTGAGATTGCATTCAATCAAGTCAAATGTTCTAATACTCTCTCAAAATTGTATTAGAGGTTAAAATCCTATATTGATCGGTTAGCTTAACAACTAGGTAGAAGAACCTTTGGAGAAGGTGATTGAAAATCCTATGTATTAGGTGGGTTTAACAACCTATTGTAAAATCCTTTAATAGGGTGACACTTCATGTAAGTGTTTGTAAATCCTCTAACTAGGTCACTATTGACATAGTGTAAAGCCTTTAATAGGGCAGGCCTTTCACAGGCAGACCATCAGAAGCGGTTGAACATTGATTGCTATAGTGATTTTTGTGGGTGTCATCCCCACCCCAGTTTTACCTTCTTATTCCTGGAGGGTTTCTAGGTTACCAAATCTTTGTGTTATGTGTTGATGCATGCTTTCATTTCATGCTTTCTTATATGTTGACATGCATGTACATTGCTTTCAGTTATGTGTTAATAAGGGTTTGAAAAGATACAAATTGGTTACTTTTGATTCACCCCACCCTCTCAGAAGTACTCTTCCCATTTGAACATTCCAACAATTGGTATTAGAGCACTGGTTCTCACAAGGAGAAGCCTAAAAACTTGGAGAAAAAGGTCAAAAGATGTAAGTCTTCAAACTTGGGAAGATCATTGACAATTAGGTGATTGATGTGCAACTAGCTCTACATAAAGTAGAGGAAGCCAAGGAGGAACTAAGAAAATTCTTGAAAAGAAGGAAGGAGATAGCCATATCTGAAAATGACATACACTATAAGGAGATTGAAACCACACACATGATTTCCAATGGAGATTCCAAGAAATTTGATGCAACAATAACATAATTAATGGAGAAAAATAGGGCTCAAGCAAAAGAGATAAGATCTCTTAAGATGGAACAAGAATCACAAGCCATAATGCTTTGTGAAGTGACTAAACAAAAGAAAAGAGCTATTGAAGACAAGGCCATGAAAGAAGATGACAAGAGAAATCTCATCAATAGGCTAGAAGAGAAGACAATTGAATTTGAAAAGATTTCAAGCATGTAGTTAGACACCTTAAGCCAGGTGATGAATGTTCATCATGAGCTAAACATGAAAGACATTGAGATCTCCACTTTGAAGATGCAGAATGAACAATTGAAAAATGAATTGAAGAGAGAAAAGGAAATAGCAGAAAGATACAACAAACCCAATGAGGCCATCAAGTACTTTGAGCAATTGTTGAAATCACCAAGGGCTAGTAATGGTACTTTAGGACTTGGCTACATCAGCGTTGAATGAGGAGAATCATTCAAGGTTGTAGAAGAAAGAAGCAACAAAGGTAAGAAAACTAAACCTAATTGTTATATTTGTGGTAAAAAGGGACATACCTCTAATGTGTGCAAAAGAAAGAATAATCATTAGCATGATAAGCCTACAAATGCAAACTTTTGTCACAAATGCAAAAAGCAAGGACATTCAACACAAGACTACAGAACCAAGATCATGAGGACACCAAGATTTGAGGGTCACCGCTACAACTACAAAAAGTATGGACATAGAGCATTTGAGTGCAGATCAAAGCCTATGTGGACACCTAATCAGCCTGCAAGAGGAATCAATCATGCACATCACTACAATTGGGATTACAATACCAGGTATAGTTGTCACTATTGTCAAGAGTATGGGCACATTCTTGAAAATTGCATAAGGACACATTTCAAGGGAAATTACAATAGATGGCTAAACCAAACTACATGTTTTAGTTGCTTGAAGACTAGTCATATTAGTAGAAACTGTCCAACATAGTCAAAAACACCAAAGACTAAAGTCAACAAGGGAAAAGAAAAGATTGATGTTGAAAAAATAAGAGGACAAATGAGCAAGACATGGAAGAAGAAAGGTGAAAGCAACACATCAAATGAAGAGATCACTTCACCCAAGAGGTCAAGTGATCACACCTCATCCAATTAAGCACAAGACAGATACATGAGGCTGATACATATAAAGATGTATCATACATCAGCCAAGAAAACATAGAAGTACTGCAAAGAAGAAATATGCATGAGGAAAGATGCCAAGTTGAAAGTTAGAAGATGATGCTAAGTTATCTTTGGTTGCCGAGTGAAACTCCAGTATATGCCGAGTTGAATAGATTAGTGGATGTCGAGTAAGAGATGTTAGTGGTTGTCAAGCAATTGAAAATTTTAGTTGCTGCAGAGTAGATGAACTTCAATGGAAGCCGAGTTGATAAAATCTTTGGAAGTCGAGTGTATAGCTGTAATAAAAAATGCAATAAATGCTAGGTTTTGAACATAATAAAGTTGAAAATTGTTCATTTTTGAATCATTCGATCACTAAGCGAAGTTGAGCAGAGCAAAAAGATGATTCTATAGTGATCAAACAACGATTTGCAGTGATTTCAACAATGATTCAACTTGATTTCATCGATTCACAGGTATTTCATTCAAGTGCCAAGCTATGCAGAGTTTGAAAGCTTATTCAATTTTAAACCCTAGTTTGGTAAATGATGGTATCTGGGTCAAAAACCACTAAGGAGAAGTAGAGTCATGAAATTCAACTAGTCAGTAATGAAGTCAAACAACCAAAGTTTAGACCCATCGCTGAAGTCACTTATAAAAATGATCCTACTGGTGCCCTATCTATAATTCCTAATAAAGTTGTCATGGTTCAAGACATTCAAAAATGTTATAATTGTAAAGTTGGAGCCATAGGAGATTTGGAGATTTTTAACGCATTTGATAAATTGTGTGAAAATGGAAAACTTAAAGATGAATTCTCCATAGTTGAGAAGAAGGGTCTAACCAAAGCCCTAGTTTTCCCTATTATTTTCAACATAGAATGGATACGCATAGTGTTGAGAAGAATCCATGATGGAGCCTTTTGGTTAGAGACAGGGCCAGTGAAATTTACAAAGAAAACTGTCCATAGGGTTACTGGTATTCCAACCCTAGATTGGCCAAAGTCCCTGAGAAGTGACAAAAAGGAAGCTATAGAGAAGAACATTGGTGCAAAATGGAATAATAGGGGAATGAAAATAGACACCATCACAAAACCCTTGCTAGATTTTTCTGTGAGAGTCATATCCCACAAATTCTACCAGTCAAGTAGACTAAATAATGTACCATGTATAGCAGTGGATGTTGCCTATAAATTGGTGAAGAAAGATCATACATATGATCTTGCAGAGCTCATGTTACAGTAGATCAATGAGAATCTGGGAGCTATAAGGATGTCTAAGGGAGCTCAATGCAAATTTGGCTCAGTTTTAGTTTGTATGTTTTTCTATATTATGAAAGAATTCCCTTCAGTAGGCAAGGTGAAATGGGATTAAAATAAGACAATTGTTGAGAAAATCAATGGATTCATTGAGCAGATGGGTGAGAATTTTGATGCTCAAATGACTAGCTACTTTGAGGACTTCAAGAAGTCCATGAAACAGAGAATGAAGATACTAGTTTCACTAGTTGATTTGCTTTCTCGTGGACATTGATTACATGTATATACAAGCAACCATACCTAGAGTGAGATGGCTTAGGCCACTAGGTTATGAACTTGATGTTGATCAAGCCTTAGTAGCAATAACAACTCTACTTGTAGAATAAATTAACAAGATTGTAAAACATTTTGGAACTTATGACATTGTCAAATCAAGGATGGTGACAGATCTTAAGACAACCACAATAGTAAACAAGAAGGACAAATTGATGAAGAAGATAACGAAGAAATTTGGAGTTGAAGAAGCAGGCACACCACATGAAGAGGAAGTAGATGAAGAAGAGGATGACAATGAAGATGAAGAAGATGAGCCTCTATAGCTGACATAAGGTCTAGGTGAGGATAAAGAGGAAGGTGTCGAGGAAGAAGCCGAGGAAGCACCTATCAGAACTAAAGTCACCAAGAGGAAGGCTAAAACTCCACCTACTCCTCAACTTAAAGCAAAGAAAATGGCAAAACCTGCACCAAAGAAGCCTACTACTAGAGCCACCACTAGAGCTACAACACAAAAGGCTAAAAAAGAGGTAGAAAAGAAGAAGAAAACCACCAAGAAGAATGAGGAGGAACCAAGAAAGAGAAGAAAATATGTAGCTCAACTTGATTCAGGTGAAGAAAAGATAGAAATAGATGATAACGGTCAGTTCAAAGTGGTAAGTCACCCACCAAAGTATTCAATTGATAAATTGTGTACAAAGATTAGAAATGATGACTTAAAAGATTTGAAGAATTTATATTTTAATAAGCTCACAAAGGAAGAGAAACATAAAATAGAGGAGTTTGTGTATGCTATGATGGTCGAGTACAAGCACACACCTCTAGAGCTAGATGGCTCAATGCCCAAGGAATTGTACAAAATTGTTGAAGACAAATGGCATTTCTTCTTGCAAATGGAAAATGAAATAAGGGAGTCCACTTTAGCTAGATTGTTGCCTGATTTGACTAAGGGTCAAATAACTAATGTAGTCAAGAGGCACAATAGTAGATTTACTCCTAAGTATAGAGCATTTTGTAGTTTACAAAATAAAATTGAAGATGTAATCAGCAAATCCACAAGATTGTGGAAAATAATATACAAGAAAATTGATGATGTGTTTGATGAAGAATAAAAGGCAGAAGTAAGTGCCAAGAAAAAGGAAATGAACGAAATAGGGAAGGAGGAGGAAGATAAGAAGGAAGAAGAAAAGAAGGTTGTGGAAGAGAAGAAAGTAGAAGAAGAAAAGAAAGTAGAAGAAGAGAAGAAGGATGAAGAGGAGAATAAACAGGAGAAAGAAGAAGAAAAGGGTACATATGAGCAACAAGAACAAAGTGTGCAAGACACACAACTACCACCTCCTAGCCCTCCTCATGCCACCATCACATCTACAGAAATTATCAAGATTAAGGATGTTATTAACACTTCTGGCCAAAACATTAATCCATTAACTACAGAGGATCTAGAAAAAATCATTGACTCAAACTCAAACTCTTCAGAAGCTGAGCACTAAAATGCTAGCATTGAAAATTAGAACACCAGGCTCGAACTCAACAAAAGTAGCCAGGAAACTTCATTATGGAATTCCTAAGCTTGATGAGGAAATCACAATACCCTACTATGAATCTAGCACTCTCACTGAGGAGAAAATTAATGAAATACAAAATGCACTGGATAGAAGAAGACAACAAGAGGTATTGAGAAAATAATATAAATATAGGCAAGCACTAAATGAGATAAAGGACATCTTTATGGATGCCTTAAGCTTGCAGACACCTGATGAGTCAAGGCCAATAGTAGAGCAACTATCTGATATAGTTGACTAGGTGACTAATGAAGAACAAGATACAAATGCAAAATTAATGGAATGGTTAGAAAGGAAGTTCCAAGGAAAAAGGTAAATGAGAAAATATCTGGTGATAAAGCACTATCACAAGTTGAGCTGGCTAAGAAATTATATAAAGTCAAAATTGTACTTGGGAATATATTCTCCCTGTACAACAAGTTGTGTGATTTTTCCAACTTCACATAGGAGACTAGCCAAAAAATAATGAGCTAGAAATCTAAAGATTTCTAGTATGCAACTCCCAACCAATCTAGCTCAAAGTGAGAAGCATTTTACTCAAATGCTTTACACTCAAAGAGAATTAGTTGTATTAACAATAGAGGAGGCAAATATAAAAACTAAGTTGATGCAAATTTAGTCCTCTATAACCCCTCATTTGAAGGTACTTCATAAGGAACAAATGTATGCATAAAGAGTCCTCAAGAAAGATTCAAATATTTTTACCTCAGATGGACTTGTACATCTAGCAGTAGAGGTTGCCATCCAACATTAGTCATTGAACATTGCACTAGCAAACTGGGATGTTGCTCTAAAGATACTCCTGGAGGTAAATAGTACATTTTTGGCTAAGCTTGGTATTACTCCATAGAACCCTTTGACATCAGTGTCAAGAAAGGGGGAGATAAAGTAAGGGGCATATATGTATAAGAAAATTTTGAATCATTTTTTATTACATTCTTTCATTTTGAGAATAAAGTGGAAATTTTATAAATAACCAAAAAGGGAGATGTCAAGTAATAAAGTAGAAAGGGGGAGATGCAAAATTTTGAACTTCACATAGATCAAATACAAAATATAGGCTCAAAATGCAGAAATAGTACAAACGACAGAGAGGATCAGGCATATTAGCATAGAATTTCAGTCTCAAGAATGGACAAGGCATAATCAACTCAAGGGGAGTCATAAGAAATATTGTTACTTACAATATTTTTGAAATTTTTCATGAATGCCAAGTGAATAAAGGGTGTAGTAAATAAGGTTAAGCTCATAAAAGCTTAGTTAAGTGTTTTTGACACTCATGTCAAAGGGAGAGATTGTTGGTCAAAAAAATAGTCTTGACAATTGAGTGTCAACACACTTAACCATTTTCACTATATATGTCGAGTACACAGTGTATGTCAAGCCAGAATTTCAATAGGTGCCGAGCCACAGTTGGTGCCAAGCAAGTCAAAATATAGTATGTGTCGAGTGATCCAGGAAATGTTCATGTGTCGAGTAATTCATAAATGTTTAGATGTCGAGCAATATAGAAAATACATGTGCCGAGCAATACAGTGTTTAACAGGTGCCGAGCAAACCAAGAAAGTAATAGATGTGGAGCAAACCAAGAAAGTAATAGATGCTGAGCAATCTAGGAATTAGGTCATGCCGAGCATCAGTAATGTAATGAGTACCGAGTAACTTAGGATCAACATAAGAGTTTGTGCTTTCACAAACTAAGATGTAAATCATTTTTGGAGCTGACCTAGAGAAATTTTGAAGGAGAAAAAAGGATAAGGATGAATCATTTACATTCCCTATGCAATCTGCATGGAACCAATTAGAAAAATGGAAAAGGCATGCAACTAATGAAGAAAATCCAAGGATTTGAGTGGGAATTTGAGATTTAATATGAATCGTAGATCCATATCTAACCCTAAGTCTTCACATTCTTTATAAGGAGGTCGAATACCCATTCCATATGTGGCTGAGAACAGTGTATGGGGAAATTATAGAAAAAATTTAGTGTAAACAAGGAAAGACTTAGAGGAATAGAGCAACAATTTCATATTCAATTGGTTAGAACAACACAAGGGACAAGGAACACATACAAAGATCAGATCAAGCAAGGATCAAAACAAGAAGAGCATATCTAGTACCTGAACCTAGTAATTTGAGATTGCATTCAATCAGGTTAAATGTTCTAATACTCTCTCACAATCGTATTAGAGGTTGAAATCCTATATTGATAGGTTAGCTTAACAATTAGGTAGAAGAACCTTTGGAGAAGGTGATTGAAAATCCTATGTATTAGGTGGGTTTAACAACCTATTGTAAATCCTTTAATAGGTTGACACTTATGTAAGTGTTTGTAAATCCTCTAACTAGGTCACTATTAACACAATGTAAAGCCTTTAATAGGGTAGACCATCAAAAGTGGTTGAACATTGATTGCTGCAGTGATTTTTGTGGGTGTCATCCCCACCCCAGTTTTACCTTCTCATTCTTGGAGGGTTTCTGGGTTACCAAATCTTTGTGTTATGTGTTGATGCATGCTTTCATTTCATGTTTTCTTATATGTTTACATGCATATACATTACTTTCAGTTATGTTTTAATAAGGGTTTGAAAGGATAAAAATTGGTTACTTCTGATTCACCCCCCCACAAAAGTACTCTTCCCATTTGAACATTCCAACGGCTATCATTTCCGTATGATGTAGGCATATGTATGCTTTTGATTATGTACTCTGAAGGGCTTGTTCTATGCAGGAATGGAGGTCTTTGCATTTTCGATACCAAGTTGTATATGGTTAATCTGTGGTCTTTTAACAAGGGATTTAGTTGATTGATTTAGTTTCAGGCTTTATGATTCAATCTTTAGAGTAGATTAGGTATTTTATTGTTGGCCTCCTCATTTTACTTAGTGATTGTGTATGGGAGAATTTTATTACTCGTTCAATTTTATAAGATGGATTCTTATTGTTTAAAGCTAGAATTAGATATGTTTGGACCAATATTCAGGAATCCTTTTTAAGATTTCGATAAAATATTTTCTAACATTGTTGGTGTTTTAAGTTTTAATAGGAGGATTGATTGTTTAAGGTAGGTACATGGAAAATTTTATTTGGATTTGACATTGGTTCCTTTGGATTGTGGTAACAATGTTACATTTGTGTTATCTTATCTTATACTTTCATTGGGGTACTATATTGTTGTAATTCTTTTAATGGACTGGGGTATGCCCTTTTAAAATTGTAATAATATAGGATGTTTGTCTTGGGCAAGACTAGAGGCTTTCTTCTCCATTCTTTCCTACCATTGCTCGTTTGAATGGAGTAAAGCTTTTGTACTGAATTCTTTTATTTAATAAAATTAATCAAGGCCTTGGCCATTTATCGATTATTTTAAATTTTTTTTTAATAAAAGACATCTTGATTTAATAAAAGAGAAATGAATTGATTTAGTAAAATTATTTTTAATTAAATTGCAAAAGTTTTGTGCATGAAAATTAAAATATAATAAAATAATTAAGAAAAAGGATTCGTGTGATTGCAAAACTGAAACCCTAATTGGGGAAACTCTTTATTAAGGAATTAGAGCTCATTTCTTCATACTGAGATTTGGAGTAGTCAATTTTCGAGAAGAGGGTCTTCAAAAGAATGGGAATTTCTTGCAAGCTTCATTAATTCATTATTTTCACATCAGATTCAGATAGGGTCTTGTGATTTTTGTGCAGTTGTTTCTGTTCTTTGATTTCTCTGTCTTTTCCGTGTTTGTTGTGGATATATCTTCAAAAATTTAATTGGGTTGACACCCTTGTTGCAAATATCAGTGTTCTTCATTTCAAAACCATCTATATATGAATTAAGAATTAGAAACCCTCATTTTGTAATTTTTTAGAGAATTGTATATATATGTGTGTATATATATATGTATGTACAAAATTATCACATTAATTAATAATTACTGTGATAATTATAAATTTAAATCTAATATAAATTAAATATCAAAAATATTAAAAGATGGGGGCTTGGAATTTGTTTGATTTAATGACTTTTGTGGGAGGCGGGCCACCACCCCCACTTCCCTTCCTCCTTTCTTCCCCATGGTGGCATATGTATTTAGGACTGCATGCAGTAGTCTTCCTACAATAGTAGTAGGTACTACTGACACAATACCCTGTTGTTGCGGTAGCTTTGCCATGAAGGCCGGCAAGTCCTAAATATTTTTAAAAATATTTTTTTGTATTTTAAATTTATTAAATTTTGTAATTTAATAAATGTTTTTAATATAGTTTTTCAATTATTAATAATGAATGTAATTAATATAGTTTTTAATTATTATTAATTAATTAATTAATATTAAATATTATTAATAAATTTAAATCAATTAATAATTATGGTTATTAATAAATTTGTATTATTTTATAAATAATTTGCTAATTATTATTTTAAATAATTTAATAATAATTATTTAATTTGTTTTATAATATTTAATAAAAGCATTAGTTTTATAAGTTAGTGGTAAATAATGTATTTTGAGCTAAAAGGAAAAAGGGATTCAATTATAAGGAAAAATTTGTAAACTTTATTAAATCAAAGATTTATAACGAAACGTAAACCTGAACCATGATGTTCTAAACAAATTCTTGTGTTTTCAAACCAAACAAAATCTATGAAACTACACTGTTAGTTGTATATTTTCTTTTGTGTTGGGTTTGGGGTTGACTTAGAGTGTTAACTAGTTTTGGATGCTTACCAGAGGCTGGGAGTCATTATTTTATGATGTCAAGCAATCTCATGGTTTTTTTTTCTATGATGATGTTTTGTATATGATCTTTTATACTCAACTATGGTGATGTGTCACGTGTTTTCTGTGATGAGATTTGATCAGTGCTTGTTGGTGCTTTCCAGTTGCTTGTATAGAACTGAGGTGATTATTGTGACTTTCTTATTGTAACCTTTGAGTTTTTTATTAGTTATCTTGTGGTGCTTTCTAGTTTCTTGTATAGGACTAAGGTGATTATTGTGATTTGTCTTTTGGTGCTTTCCAGTTGCTTGCATAGGATTGTGATGAGTGTTATGATTTATCTTTGGGTGCTTTCCAGTTGCTTGTAAAGGACTAAGGTGAAAATTGTGATTTTATGAGTTGTTCTTTTTATGAGCCTAGGGTAGGTAATCTATGTGTACATTGGAAAGTGGCTTGCAATGGAGGTCAAAGCCCTAAGTGGTTGCCTGGTTAACCCACTGTAAGTAGTTTTAATAAGTGATAAAATTTTATTAAATGAGAGTAAAATGAATTAACAAGAGTCATTTTTTCCTTGCCCATGACTCGAGTGCTAGTATAGGCTAGGATGTGAGTAGAGAGGATGCTTGGTTTGCACCTTGCTTCGTTAGTATGCCTTATCTGTACGAAAGGATATTGGTGCTGCATGGAGACACTAGGGGATTGGAGCCCAAAGAGGTTTCTAGGGTAACCTTAGAGTTGGCTCATGCAATGTTACTTGCCATGAGCATAGTAGATTTCCTATGTGTCATTGTTACCTTTGCGATTAGATGATACTTGTGTGTCTTGGTACCCTTTGAGATAGTTTTCTTTTAGTTGTTTCCTTGACCTAGATGTTGGTTTGACATTTGAGATTGATATTCATATGGGACTTGAGCTTATCTCCTTAGCATTGTGGGAGTGAGACATTTAAGTTCCACAAGGCCGGGTGGTAGTGAATTTTTATTAGACCATTGAGATTTAACCATTGGATGTCATTTCTGGATGTACTTGTGTAGTTGTTCCTTTCTTTCTGATCTTGTATTTCTATTCAATAGTTTTATTATGTTATATTATACTTGGTTTTCTTGAAATCTTATGAGGATGTATTTTATTGATGATGTATATTCTTTGAGCTTTTCATACCCTGTGACTTGTATAGTGGATGATGATGCATTCTAGTTATGCCAAGTGGCATCTTATATAATTGTATATTATTTAAGTGGATTCGTACTTGTAGTTATTCCATGATGTGGATTTTGGTTATGTGATACATTTAATATTAATAAACTTATTTATATATGTGATTCAACATAATGGGACCCTTAAGAGATCTAATCTATTTATGATAGTTGTATGCATGTGAGTTATTGCTTCCGCTATATTATCTCTTATTGTTTATTATCTTTCAAAAAAAAAAGTTTGAAAAAATCAATGAAACTTTAGGTTAATTTCTTTTGGGTTCCCTAGTGAGGCATTACAATGCGAGTCTTGTTCAAATTTTGGGCATGAAAACTATTGATTATCAACCTCAAATTTAGTCCTTGCTTATTTTGACAACTTATGTAAACTAAAAAAGTGTTTGCATGTTTGGAAGTATTGGCTTTTCCATGTTATTAATCTGGTGCACAAGAACCTAATACTAACTAAGAGATTGCAAAAATTTCATTCAATCAATTCTAAGCTAGCTTTCCTATATTTGATAAAGTTTTCATTTTAAATCTCTTTGGGTATAAATATAGGGGATGTGATATCTGACTTGAAAAGTGAATTTTTTAATTAAAAATTTGTTTAGTTGTTTAGTGCAATTTTAAAATTCTTTATCACCTTCATTTTTCTACAAAGTCAAGATATTCTAGATTATTTTCCCATTACAATAAAAATTATATTTTCATTACACTAAGTATTATAACTCTCATACATAAGGCAAGGACTATAGCTCTATCAAAGCTCTTGGTATAATTTAATAATATTATCTATATGAATAGGCAATAATTTCATCTAAAGATCTTGGGTTCAAGTCTATTTGAGCTTAATAAATAATAGTAATTAAACTCAACAAATAATGATTACAACTAATCTAGACTTCACAAGTTTGTATGTCATATTGATTAATTTAATCTTGTAAAGTAGTGTGCTTAAAAGATTTATTAAGAAAAAAATGAATAATTTAAATGGGGAGCAAAACCCTTTTCATAAAATGCCATTGTTGTCATAACCAAGAAATTAATTTAAAGTGCTATGAAAAAGTGGAATATTTTCAATAAGATAACATCTTATCTTTTGGATGATATTTGTGCATTGTATTCAAATGTAACTTATGTTTTCAAGGGGTGGAGTGATCAGGATGGGCAGAGTGGAGTGGGGAAGCAAACTTTTAAATGTGGTTTTGAGCAAGAAACCTGCAAAGAATGGACAAGATAATCAAACTGCAGGCCTGGAGTAGGGTAACGATGAAGGAAAGGAGGATGCAATAGAAGATGGGGACCCATGGGCTTTGCAATTGGATCCAAGAGAAAAAGAAGACATTTCTCCAAAATCAAGGGCATTTGGAGGGACGCCAGGTGCTTAGGGATAATGGACTAATCTGTTTGGAGTCAAACCATTAGGTAAATCCTCCTTTCCTAAGATTATTGATAAATCAAACAAAGAGGGGGACTTTTGACTTAGAAGTACCTACAGAGATTATTGATCATAATATTCTAAGTATGGCAACAACTTTGGTGGGTAAGTTCATAGGCCCTCAACCAAACATAGATCTGGTTCGAATCTTTGATAGGAACAAGTGGGAGCTGAAAGGACAGGTTGAAGTAATGACTATGGCTAAAGGTTTTATGTTGTTTGATTTTTCCTATCCAGAAGATCACTCAAGGATTCTCTATGCAGGAAACTGGTCGATGGGGAAGTCTACTCTCTTTCTTCAAGAGTGGACATCCAACTTTGATCTCAACAATGATTTCTTGACCCAGACCCTGGTATGGATAAGACTGCTAGAACTTCCCCTTGAATACTGGCATGAAGATGTGTTTGATGGCATTGCTAACTCTTTTGGGGAGTTTCTATCTATTGATCTAGTTACAATAGCTAAGAAAAAACTCACATATGCCAAAATATGCATAGGAGTGATTGACGGTAGGATATGCCTCAAGTGATTGAGTTTCAATCAAGATTGGGAAGGCAAGTGTAGTAGATAGATTATGAAAATGTATCTTTTTCCTACTTCCATTGCAAAAAGGCAGGATGCAAAGACAAACTGTTCCCTATTTTCATAAAGAAGGAAAAAGCTTGCAAGGCTCAAAGAAAACAAGGGAAAAGAAAAGAAACCCTTATCAACAAAAAGTTCTAAATCAAGCTGAGGCTTCCAGGAAGGTGTGGAAGGAGAAAGCCCCCAATGGAAAGACCCCTGAGGGGGAAGTTCTAGGAGAGAGAGACAAAATAATGATCCCTCAGGATCACCATAGCTTGGAAGGAATAATATAAAATAAGGAGCTAGAGCAGCAAAAGTCGAGCTAGAGTAGCAAAAGTCCCAGATGGCAACATGCAATAGTAGAATGGAAGTTTTTGAGACTAACCCTAAAATCATAAGTTCGGTAGGCGAGGAGGGTGATGATGGTTATAGGGAGAATATAGAGGATGCTGAGATCATAGTGGAGGAAATCAACAAGGAGACCACACTGGAGGAAATCAATGAGGCATCCTTCACTCCTGACACCCAAGATATTGGGGTGTCTATGGAGGTGCAGGGACCTTCTCAAACACAAGAATCAAACTTTAGTAAAAGCAATGGGGTTTATCCTACAAAAGTTAACCAATTTCTTAAGATAATATCTACCTCTCCTCCTGGCCATTTTTGTATGATGGAGGCACTATTTGATAGCTATAAAGATGTCAATGTGGGACCATGGAAAAAAATTAACAATAAGAAAAATAAAAACAATAGGGACCAATCACCAGTCTTGCTTGCAACTACGAGGAGAAGAGTAAAAGCTAACATGGGAAGTAAATCCAACACTCTAGTCAAGAAGAACAAGAACAAAATCAGAAAGGAAGAAACACAAAGAAATATTGTGGATGGGACCTAGAGAACCATCCAGGAAACATGCTCCCAAAATAAACTATGAAGGTCATATCCTAGAACATTTGTGGACTCAATGGAATCCACAAATAGGAAATTGTTAGCGATATGATAAGGGATCATGGTCGAGATTTTTTCTTGATTTAGGAAACTAAAATGAAGGAGATAGTTAAAAGGATTATTTTCAATAAAGGTATGAAGAATGTAGTTACAGATTCTCAGGGAGCTTCTAGAGGTTTTTTAGTGATAGGAAGGATACTTTTAAAGAGGAAATCATTTTGGATAAAGGTAATATTTTGCTCATGCATTTCAGAAATCCCAAGGACCAAGTCAGTTGGACTATTATGAATATCTATGCCTCTAATTATAAAAATGGTAGAAGATTTTATTGGAATAAAATTTATGATTTAATGGCCATGGTGGGAGATCATAATGGAGTTATTATGGGAGATTTCAATACTCCTCTTTTGTTCATGGATAAATTAGGTGGGATTTCACCACACATGTAAAGCAAGCAACATTTGGTTGATATGATTAGAGACTTGGCCCTTCTAGATGTTGAACTTGGGGACAAGAAGTATACTTGGTCTAGTAGGAGAGTTAGTATGGACTGCATTCAAGTTAGGCTAGATAGGGCCCTAATCACTTTGGATTGGATGAATCAATATCATTGCAAACTTTCCTCTATGGTGAGACTTGGATTGGATCATTCTCCTATTTCTCTCACCTTAATAACTATCAATAGAAAAAAGGCTTTCCCATTCAGATTTGAGAAGATGTGGTTTTCTCACCCTGGTCTTTTTGAAAAAATCAAGGAGTGGTGGAGTATAGAGGTGGAAGGCACCACTATGTAGAATTAGTAGTCTAGATTGGCATGGCTCAAGGAAGGGGATAAAAACTCTAGATTCTTTCACCTATCTATGATTAAACACAGGGTTGTCAATAGAATTAGTGGTATTAAAAAGAGGATCAATACTATAGGGGAAGATAAAGAGATAGGGGAGGAAGCAATTAGGTATTTCTCTACCATTCTATCCAAAGATTTAAGCTTGGGTGAAGAGGACCAGAATGAAATTCTCAATACCATTCCCATGTGTTAAATGTTACACAAAATAAGGCTCTAGTGGCTATCCCAAATGTTGAGGAAATTAAGGAAGTTGTTCTCACTCTGCCAGCTTAGAAATCCCCAAGCCATGATGGTTTCCCTACTTTTTTCTTCCAGATGTATTGGGAAGTTATTAAAGATGACCTTGTTAAAATGGAATTTTTTGGTGCTAGGAACTTGCTTAAAGATATCAATGCTACTTTTCTAGTTTTGATTCCTAAAGTTACAGGTGCAAACTCTTTTGATAATTTTAGACCTATTAGTCTCTACAACTGTTTTTACAAGATTTTTGCAAAAGTTTTAACTAATGGAATTATAAAATTACTATCAAAGATTATTGCATCTCAACAATTAAGATTTGTCCTTGGCAGACAAATCCTTGATTCCATAATTGTTGTGCATGAGGTGATCCACTCCTTAGAGGAAGGAAAAAAGGAAGGATTTTTGCTCAAACTTGATCTTTCAAAGACTTATGATAGGGTGGATTGGGGGTTCTCAGATAAAATTATGGAAGCTTTTGGTTTTAATAACCAAACTAGAAAGATTACATCTCAACTGATATCCACCCCCTCCTTTGTAGTTATGGTTAATGGGACCCCTTTCTAATTTCTTTAAATCTTCCAAGGTCTTAGGCAAGGTGAACCTCTTTCATTGATCCTCTTTATCATTATGGCAGAAGGCCTAGGAAGACTTATTCATGAAAAAAGGAGAAGAGGGGAAATTGTTGGCTTTTAACCTTCCTCCGGTCCCCTGATCTTCTCTCATCAACAATTCATGGATGACACCATTTTAGGGGGGAGAGGTTTTAGTGGAAGAAGCTAGAAATGTGAAGAGCATCCTCAATACTTATTCCAATGCCATTGGCCAACTCATTAGCTGGAGCAAGAGTTTGGTCTTCTTTATAAACACCCCAATAGATAGATAAAGGAAAATTGTAGGCATTTTCGGTTGTAATATTGGTTCTCTTCCTTCTAGTTATTTGGGGCTTCCTTTTGGGAACAAACCTTTTGACTTCTTTTGGAATAATCTCATCAATAGATTTAATATAAACCTGGTGGGTTGGAAAGGCATCACCTTGAGTTAGGCAGACAAAGTGCTTCTGATCAAATCTACTCTGCAGAACTTGCCAACTTATGCTTTAAGCCTCTTCTCTATTCCTTCAAAGGTGGTTGATACTTTGGAATCCATTTAGAGGAATTTCATGTGAGCTAGCACTGATGGAAATAAGAAGTATCCATTGGTGGCTTGGGAGACCTTTTGTAGACCCAAAAAACAAAGGGGGCTAGGGATTAGGAACTTGAAACACTTCAACAAAGCCCTCCAAGATAAATAGATATGGAGGATTTTCAACACCATAGGGAAATGGAGGGATATTTTGAATGACAAGTATGAAACTAATATCAATTTCAGATAGTTCATTAATAGGGACCTTGACCCAAGGGGATCTAACATATGGAATGGCATTATGAGGATGAAGAGTACAATATTTGAGGAAGCAAAATGGAAATTGGGTAATGGTTAAAACATTAATTTTTGCCATGATAACTGGTTGAGTCAAGGGCCATTATGGAACATAGAGCCATTTAATAGATGGGCAAACTCTTGTATGGAACAATTTGGGTGCAAAGTGAGTGACTATATGGATAATAATTTTTGGGTTAATCTAATTGAGATACCCCAGGAACTAAAGTTGCTAATGGACATGGTAAGGAGTAATCCTTTGTCCCACAACAAGGATGCCATTATATTGGGGGAGACAAAGGATGACAACTACACCATAGCCTCTAGCTACAAGACCATGCAAAACAAAGGAATTACCCTTGTTTGGGCTAATGCCTGGTATATATCCAAGCCTTATTCCCAAAATTAATATTTTTATCTAGATAATGCTCCAAAATAGTATTTTGAGGGTGGAAAACCTCACCAAGTGGGGAAATATGATGCCCAATAGATGCATTTTGTGTAAAAATCACAACAAGAGTGTGGATTATATCTTTATCCATTGCCACTTCACCAGAGATATCTAGTCTTATTTCCTATCTTTTTTTAAGATGACCTAGTGTTTTCCTAACAACACTACTGATCTCTTTGAAAAATGGAACCATGGGGTGTATGGGGATGGGAACAAGGGCTTGTGGAAATGGACTTTGCCTCATGTCTGTTGGGGAGTGTGGAAAGAGCAGAATAATAGATTTTTTAGAGAGAAAGAAACAAATGCTAAAATAGTCTTCCACAAAAGCCTTAACACTTTGTTAGAAAACCTCTCCACCAATAAAGGTCATAAACCTCTTCTCAGCATAAAGGACATGGATACTAATAAGAGGGAAGACTGTAGATGGACTCTCCCACTTAAGGGTTGGTACAAAGCAAATTTTGATGAGGTGGCCAAAGACAACTTGGGAAAGGCTAGGGTGGGAGGTGTCATTAGAAATGCAAATGGAAAAGGGATTGTTGTTGTCTTAGCACCTCTGGCCATGCAAACTAACCATTATGTGGAGGTGACTATAGCTCATCAAACTATCAAACTAGCTTGGGACATGGGAGTAAAAAATATTTGGCTGGAAGGAGACTCAAAGAATATTATAGTTTGTCTTAATGAGAAGAATGAGCCTACATGGATGATTATGAATATGATTGAAGACTGCATTCAACACCTTAAGACTTTTGATAATACTTATGGGGCTAAGTGTAGGGAATCCAACCAAGTGGCTGATGGTTTGGCCAACTAGGTAGTCAAGAATAATGAAGTGGTAAAGTGGATGAACGGGTATACTTTTCTACTGAAAATCCTTGAGCTGATAGAAAGGGAAAGGATCCTGGTTAGATTGGGAATCATAAAAAAGTACATTCTAAAAGTTTACAAGTTATGGGAAATGTGCTGAAATATGATGTGTAAGTATGATAACAATTGTATGAATCACATTAATAATATCCATCATCTCACTTTGAGGATCAATTTTGGACACCAAGTACACAAGGTGAAAAGGAGTTTTATGAAAATGATTAGTGTTTATGATAATTTGGATTTGAAGTTTATCAATACTAGAAGAAAATTTCATAGAGAGAAAGAAATCATGGTGGGGAAAGACATAGGACGTGACCTGAGGATGAAGCTCAGAAGTGGTGTAGATGCTCTAAGGTGTGGAACATTTTGAAAAAAGGGTGACATTTCCACTTTCATTGAATGACTTCATGAGTGGAAACCCTTTGTTACACAAAGCAAGGTTAAGAGCTGGAATGAGGGGATTGTAAAGATTGATGGAGTGGATTTCATAGTGACAGAGGATATTATCTCTACAGTAACTGTATAGCCATCATGGGGAAGAAATTCTACAAAGATAGAAGGATTTTTGGGTAGGCTGTGGTTGAATTTACCAAAGATTTGGAGGAAAAGAAGGCCTTAGTAAAGAAAGGTACCTATTATCTATCGATCTCTATTAAGCCATAGTGGAATTTTGTGCTGAGGATTATAATCAAGTACATTTCCCTCAATAGAAGATTTGACTGCCTCTGCACCCACCATTTCCTACTTCTTAACCATTTTAGGTATGGGGTGAATATATCTATTCCTTTTTTCCTTTACTCATCTATTAATGACTATAAGAAGAAGCACTTAATAATCCAACCTTCCATGAAGGGCTCTTGCTATTAATCTATGAATTTTTTTAGGCTAGGTCTATGGGGAAAGAAATTAAGAATAGGAAGGTGGGGAAGAAAGGTAAAGATGAATCTGATGAGTCAGGAGAGGACTATAATCCTTTTGAAACTAAGGATAGCCAAGATATGCACTTAGACATAGAGGAGGATGCTACCGAATAGTACAAAGTTGGAAAAAAAAGAATCAAAATGGAGAGAAAGGGGAAAAAAAGAGAATACCAAACTTAAATAGGGCTTTGAGATTTTGTCTGATAGGGACTACAATGAAAGGGAAAAGGGCATGGATACAAAGGGTAACAAAGCTGATGGAGAAGAGGAAACCAATCTCAAAGAGGAGGATAAGAAAAGGATGAGTGGTAAAAGAAACATTACCATAAAAATTCCTACCAATAGAGAGGAGGATTATGAGGGCAAGGCTTTCAGATGTTTGAAAAGAGGGAGAGATCTTGAATCCAAAGAGGAAAACCAAGAGGCGAGGAAGGATAATGATGAGGATGATAAGAAGTAGGGGTGTGGGGAAGAGCACGAGCAGGATTATGAGGAACTTGGATCCAACCATTACAAATGCATGATTTTAGGAAAAGATAGGAATGTGGTGTGGAGGAATCTTGATACTATTTTTGTGAGGGTGGGGATCAATAGAGAAATGTTTAGAACAATGGTCAAGGAAAAAAAAGAGGGAAAAATTCAAATGGAGGAGCTGATTGACCCGACCCTTGTGATTTTAAGTGATATCACAAAGGAAAACCCTCAAATGGATGTGTTTAACAATGCAAAAAATAGTGCTATAGATAGTTATCAAACCACTAAATGGAATTTCCATGAAATTTAGGAGCACAAATACAGAGTGAGTAGATTTTAGAGGGATAATTGTAGTTTCCAAAATGAGAAAATAGAGAAGGATAAGTGTTATGATTAAATCGCGGACATAAATAACAATTACATGAAAATATAACCAATAACAAACAATAATAGATCACACAGAAAAGAACACAAGACACCAAGATTTAACATGGTTCACCCAATCCTTGGGCTACGTCCACCAAACAACAAGTTCAATATTATTATGATCCAGTGATTACAACCTGATTACAATCTGTAATCCCTTATAGCTCAATACCGCCACAAGAACCAATTTTTGCATCACTTACTATGAAAAGCCTACCCCTAAGCCCTTTTATACAAGTATTTTTATGCCGCAATACCACTACCATGTGGGGCTCTCACTAGATCAAACTACCATGGTTTCTGCTATTCTTTTATTCATGTTTAGTCTAGAAGACTGACTGAAGCTGAAGAGGAATTCAACTTCTCCCTTGGCACTACCTTTGTAAACATATCCGCTGGATTTTCATCTATATGTATCTTATCCAGCTTTAATTTTCCATCATCCAAAACTAATTGAATAAAATGGTACCACAACTGAATGTGTTTTGTCTTTGAATGTAGAGTTGAATTCTTGGCAAGATGAATGGAACACTGGCTATTAGTAAAAAAATAATTATCCCTCTGAGGGTTTCCCAATTCTTCCAAGAAGAATTTAATCCATATCATCTCCTTGGTTGCCTCTATAGCAGCAACATACTCTACTTCTATAGTGGATAAAGCATTAACCTTCTGTAACCTAGAAACCTAGCTCATGGCTGTCCCACCAATAGTAAATACATAACTAGGAGTACTCCGCTTGGTATCAATATCCCTTGCCAAATCTGAGTCAACATAGCCCTATAAATCAATAGTAGAGCCCCCAAAGTGTAAACACTTATTGGATGTTCCTCTCAAATATTTGAGAATCCATTTGATTGCATTCCAATGCTCAATTCCTAGATGACTCATATACCTACTAACAACTCCCACTGCATGTGCAATATTTGGCCTTGCACATAGCATAACATGCATCAAGCTTCCTATAGCTAAAGCATAGGGTACCTTGGACATCTTATCCTCCTCTTCTTGTGTCTTGGGACACATCTCCTTAGTCAACTTCAAATGACCAGGTAAAGGTGTGCTAACAGCTTTAGCATTCTCCATAAAGAAATGTTGCAACACCTTCTCAACATAATCAGCTTGAGATAGCATCAATTTCATGTTCTTCCTATCTCTACAAATATTGATATCAAGGATTTGTTTTGCTGCCCCTAAATCCTTCATAGCAAATGCATGTGCTAACTAGCATTTCAACCCTTTAATGTGATCCATGTTAGACCCAACTACAAGCATATCATCAACATATAAACATAAAATAATGTAGCTATCATCATCTAACCTTGTAAAGTAAACACAATAATCTAAATGACACCTATGATATCGATGCTCATGCATAAAATCGTCAAATTTTAGATACCATTGCCGAGGTGCTTGCTTCAAGCCATATAAAGTTTTCTTCAATTTGCACACTAAGTTCTCTTTATCTTTGACCTCAAATCCCTATAGCTAATCCATATATATATCTTCATCCAAATCACCATGAAGGAAGGCTATTTTAACATCAAGCTGCTCCAAATGCAAATCTTCAGTAGCCACAATACTTAAAATAGTACGGATAGAAGTCATCTTAACAATAGGAGAAAATATCTCATCAAAATCAATTCCTTTTTTCTGTGCAAATCCTTTTACGACTAACCTGGCTTTAAATTTTTTCTTACCTCCATCCTCTTCTCTCAATCTATAAACCCACTTATTCTATAAAGCCCTTTTACCTGCAGGCAACTTGCATAAATCCCATGTCTTATTTTCCAGAAAAGAGTCCATTTCATCTTTCATTGCAGACTCCCACTGAATCTTAGTATCCACCTACATAGCTTCATCATAACATTCGAGTTCACCAGCATCAGTAAGTAAAATAGAATAAAAAGAGGGAGAAAATCTTTGTGGAGGTCTAGTTTGCCTTGCTGACCATCTCACATTCACTGGTTGTGGTATTTGTTGTTGTGGTTGTTGCACATCATGAGGAATGACTAGAAAAACATCTTTTGGAGTATCATCCATCATTACATAATCATCTTCTTTCTTCTCATGTTGCTGGAACAGATCTTTATACAACACTTTCTTATTGAATATGACATCCCTACTTCTTACAATTTTATGATTTTCAAAATCCCAAAGCCTATAACCAAATTTATTAATGCCATATCCAACAAATACACATTTATTTGACTTAGCTTCCAGATTGGTTCTATTTTCAGAATCCATATGAGCAAATGCTTCACAACTGAAGGTCTTGAGAAAAGAATAACTCACATTCTTACCAGTCCATGCTTCCTCTGAAATACCACAACCCAAAGGAGTAGAGGGACCTCTATTAATCAAATATACAACAATATTGATAGCCTTCACCCACATGTGTAAGGGCAACCCATCATGCAACCTCATACTCCTTATACGCTCCATTATAGTCCTGTTCATGCATCCAACCACTCCATTTTCTTGTGGAGTCCTTGGAATAGTTTTCTATCTATGAATACCATTAGTGGAGCAGTAATCTTCAAATTCATGAATGCAATACTCACCACCATTATCACATCTGAAACATTTTGTACTGCCTACCCCTAGTTTACATTTCTTTTATCATTACCGAACTCTTTTAGAGTAGTTTTATGCTTGATGATTAGTAGTATTGTTTTGAGATTATCAGATATTGTTTCAGATTCAATGATTTATGATGAGATTACTTGGTACTCTATAATTCACATATGCATGATGATTATTATAGTGTTTTTATTTATTGATGATGATTAGTTAGATGGATTATCTTGTGTTTCCTTATGGATACTTACCTCATACTGCATGTGTATGGTGTGCATGTATATTTTCTTTATGTATGACGTTTTTGATGTGGTTAAGAAAGAGAGTCATAGCCACTTACTAGTCAGGATCTACACGATGCACCACTTCCTGCCATTGCCTATTTAGCTTAAAATATTGTGTTTGTACATGCGTGAATTTTATGCAGGTTGCAAGTATCAGGTATCGACTTCCCTGAATTGCCAGGATGAGTGTACCCTATTACATTATCTCAATGGTAAGAGATGGGAGATAAATTCTTAACTCCAAATCCTAAACTTTTAAGCCATTTGACTTAGAAAATTAGGACAATTATTTGAGTTGACTACCTTTCAAATGCATCGAATGACATTAATTTGTGATTATAACCCTTTAATTTGATTTTGTATGTGTTTTTCTATGATGGGTTTTCATGTTTCATTTTATGAGTCTTTGGTGATATTTCTATTAATTAAGTCTAATTAAAAGATTAAATTAATGATTTAAATTAATGGAAAATTATTATGATATTTTAATATTTAATTATATTTAATTAATTGGAAAATTAATTAAAAAGAATTAAATTTGAATATGAAAATTATAAGAATAAATTTATAGCATGATAATATTTATTTAATTTAATGATAATATATTTAGAGCTCATTTTTAAATAAATGCTAAATAATATTGTTGTTTAAGTTAATAAATATTTTACCAATTAAACGTTCAAAAATAATTTAAGAAGTGGGAAAAAAAATTAATTTATAAATAGTTCATAATTAAATGATGTGTGCATGAGATTAAATTTAATAAATTAATTAAAAAGAAGTCAAGTGAAAATTAAATAAAGTAATTTAATAATTCAATAAATGTGCATGGAAAAGATAAAGAAAAGTTAATTTAGAGTTGAAGTTTGGTGAGCAAGGAGTTCTCTTGGGTGAATGTACACTCAGTGCCCCAATTTTAGGAGAAAAATCCATATCACAATTTGGAGGTTCATTTTTGAAGGACCGCAAAATTTGGAAGAGGAAGAAATTTTTAGAAAGGATAAGGTTCTAAGAGGAGGAATTTCTTTACAATTTTCTTGGGCATAACGATTAGCATCAGTGTCCAGGTAGACACTTGTGATTATTCGCTAAATTTATTACGATCTTTCTTTCCTATCTTCATCATGTTTGTTGAATGTTTATCTGAAGAATTCTTGCAATGAATGCTTTTAGTATTATGTATTTCTAGTATGAATGTAAATCTACTATTTACAAGAAAATCAAAAGATTGATGTTATCCTTCTTTGATAGATTTAAAATGGAAAATTAGTTAGGGAAGGGTTTGAATTGAAATGAAGATTCTCTTGAAAAATATATATATTGGTGGGTTCACTGTATTTTCTCCATCAAGTTAATGTTGGGAATTTGATATATAAAAAAAAAATATAAATAAACGTTTAACAAAAAATGTTATTTGTAAAAAAAATAATATTAAAAAAAATTTGTTGGGAGGGTGGATTGACCACACCCCCATTCTGCCATATACGGCAGCTGTGCGACTACTGTTACAGATTGCGGCAGCAACGGTACGATGTACCACTGCGGTCGTAGGCCTGCAGCAGTAGGCATGCCGTGACCATCCCTTTTAGGGAAGGTCAGCAACCCATTTCCTTTAAAAAATAAATAAATTTCAATGTTATTAATTTTATAAATTTAAATTTTATTAAATTTAAATTTTTTAATTTTAATTTAATATTATTTGATATTAATAATAATTAATAAATGTAATTTTATTAATTATTTTTAAATTAATAACAATTAATAAATGTAATTTTATTAATTATTTTTAAATTAATAATAATTAATTAAATATTAGTTATTAAATATATATAATTAAATTTAATTCATTTTAATATTATATATATAATTAAATTTAATTAATGATTAATTAATGAACTTACTATTAAGTTTGATGGTTTTAATTAGGTAGGTTAATATAGATGACCCATTTGCATGGTCAATAATCAACTTAATTAAATGAAATTTAATTAATTTTAAAAGAGGAGTGTTTAATGGATTTACATTCATTTTGTAACGAATATGATTTTTAATAAAATTGAAACTGTAGGACCAAAAAAATGGGTTAAAATGCATAACACACTATGAGCAAATAACAAACTCAATCAACATGTATTAGCACCCACTAGCCTACCATGAAAGCCAAACTAAACAAAAGAAAGCAAACATAATTAAAAACTCCCTTTTTCGTTTGTAGCTCCCATGTCCTTCTTTCTTCTCCAAATGATTGTAGCTCCAAAGTTGCCTATAGTGCACACAAGGTTGAAGCCAAAGCCTATGATGTGGATAATGCCATGAGAATACTTGAAGTGTGATTTTATGTGAGAGAGAGAATGCAACATGCAAAGAAGTAAAGACTCAAAAACTCAAAGATTCAAGGACTCAAGACTTAAGCATTCTAGATATGAAATGAGAGGAAGGGTGTCCATTTTATAATTTTCATGTAGGGTGAGAACATTGGATTTCATGCAATGTGGCAAGAGATTCCTATGACACATATGAAGGAATATGCCAAAAGTAGGATTCTATGACACATGAGAGTCAAATTTGGAAGAGAATCTATGACACGTCATAAGATTCCTCAACCCACTTAAAGCCAAGAATCTATGACGAATAAGCCAAATAGGGACATGCGTAAGAGGTAATAATAATTCCTATGATGCATATGACAGAATATGCCAAAAGTAAGATTCTATGACACACGAGAGTCAAATTTGGAAGAGAATCTATGACGCATCATAAGATTCCTCAACCCACTTAAAGCCAAGAATCTATGACGAATAAGCCAAATAGGGACATGCGTAAGAGATAAGAATATTTGATTATGACAAATCTCAGCCAAGTGTCAAAGGAGAATCCATGAGGTGTCACATCCAAGTGTCATGATGATGAAATATTTTATGGAATATTTGAATTAAAAATCCTTTTATTCCACAAAATAAGAATTAGTAGAAAATGGAATTAATGATGGAAAATAGAACTTAGGAAATTGTAAATTTCCATGGTTTGCAGATAATGAATCAATTAATTAATTGAGGATGATAATCCAAAAGAATAATTAGTGAGAATAATATAATTAAATTATGGGTTATTTAATCCTATAGAGAAAATTAGTAGATGATTGGCCAAATTGATTAAATGAATGTGACCGTATCTTTTGATGAAAATGTGACGATGATGGATATCGAATAAGATGATGAAAAGGTAGACCAAAGCCATGGTCAAATTAATTGATAGATCGAAATTAATAACATGCCAAGGACACATGACATGAATTAATTGATATGTTACATTTAACCGACATTGTAAATGCTACAAGATTGAAATTGATTGATAAGGTTTGATCATAATAACACTGACGGACACTGTCAATATTATTAAAATGGTTGATGATGCCATGATCTGACATTGAAAGCCTCAAAAATGTCAAAGATTGAATGACATGAATGATATTTTGACCTAGTACTGAGAGCCATGACAGTACTAAGGTAAGATTGGTAAGATTGATAAGTTGATAAGTTTCCAAGACACTGAAAGCCACAACAATGCCTAAGAGCAGATAAATGATGATTGATTTGGGATGTTTGATATGTTTTGGGTTGATTAGGACTGATTTCGAGTGATTCTGAGTTGATTTGGGGTGATTCTGAGTTGATATGAAATTGATGTGAAAGGGGATACAAATGACGAAATATGGTCAATCTGGCCAAAAGATCAAAGTTAGTAGAATGAGAAAATGGGACAAATTAGTATGAAGAAGTGATGAAGCTGTAGATGCGAACCATTTTTGAGTGTCTACATTTTGCCCCTCTTTGATACAATGTGATTTAGAGCATTGTATCAAAGAATAACTGATGAGAAAGCTACAACATGCCTGTAAGAATTAATAATCTTTCCTTGGTTGTATTTATTTATTTATTGGGATAAACCAAGGTATCCCTTATGTATTATTTATTTTTCCTCTAGTCCACATGTAAAAGACATGTCATTCTTGTCCTATTGTCCACTTGTGAGGACAACTCTTTTTTGTATTTCCTTTAATAAGAAAAATAGATATTCCTCCTTAAGAGGAATTTGACACTTTGCACACACTTTTTATGAATGTGGCATTCATAGAAATGAGAGTTACACATGCAAAGACATGCAACTCCTTTCTCATCTCTTTAAAAGAGGTGCTTCTCTCTCTCATTTTCATCTAGTCTCCATTATTCACATCAAGTTTTTGATGCTATTGTAAATGAGCTATTTTGCTGCATTTCTTCTCTCTCTCTCTCTCTCTCTCTCTCTCTCTCTCTCTCTCTCTCTCTCTCTCTCTCTCTCTCTCTCATTCTTAGGCTTTTGCCTCATTCATAATACTCACAAGGGGTTTTCTTTGCTTTCCCCTTATCAAATCCTTGTCTCTTGTGTTACTTATCTTTGGTATTGCTCCATTGATCTTGTATCATTTGTATGGTAAAACTCTTCTTGCTCTCTTGGATTAAATCTATTATTTCATGCTATTTCATTTTATTATATTTTATCATTTCAATCACTTTTTTTAACATGGTATCAGAGCTTTCTAATCCTTGTTTTGAGCTTTTGTGAAGGTTACCATATTGGAGAACTTTGTTGAGAGGAGAAGTGAAAAAAAATAAAAATTCATTCCTATTTTTTTTTGTAGGTTTTTTATTCAATCTTCAAGTTTTTTTTCTAACCCTCTTTGGAAGGTTTACCACCAAAGAGTTCTTCATTTTTAAATTTTTTCTAACCTCCTTTGGAAGGCTTGCCGCCAAAGGATTCTTTATTTTTAATTTTTTTTATTGTATCTAACCCTATTTCTGTTGCAGGTTTTTTAAGTTTTTTGAAATTCAAATTTTTTTTCTGTTTTTTATTTTAGAAAGGAAAGTACAACAGTTCGTATTTTTCTTATATCTCATAATTTATGATCTGGGTTTGGTTGAAAATTTAACAGCATTTAGAAGACATAAAAATGAAAAAAGTTTTTAAATTTCATTTGTATCAAAATAGTATTGCAAAAGTTATTATACTGTATGTGCAGTATTATTTATTTTTCAAGTTTTAAGACAACAGTTCGTATTTTTATGATATCTCTCAATCCGTGATCTGGGTTTGGCTGAAATTTGAACAGCATTTAGAAAACATAAAAATGAAAAAATCATTTAAATTTTATTGAAAATAGAGTTAAATTAAAAAATTTATCGCTCTCTGTGTGTTTTTCAAATTTTTATTTTTCCTATTTCTTCAATCTAACCAGTGGTTTTGCAAGGAACATTTTAGTTTTTAATTTTGACTCTCTAAATCTCTTAATAATTATTTAACATTCTTGTGGATAATAAGTCTCACTTTTTTATTTCAAATCTATTATTTAAATTTTAAACGTAATTTTTAAATCATGTCAACTTTAATTCCAGAAATCAAGTTAAATAACTCAAACTATCATGCTTGGAAAACTCATCTTTCATTTATATTTCGTTTTAAACATATTTTAGATGTTGCTACTGACCCTTCTGTAGTTCCTGGTGCCTCAGCTACACAAGATGAACAAAATGCATGGAATACTAAAAATGAAGAAGCCCTTGGCCTCATTGGTATATCTCTTAGCCCAGATTTATATGTTCTAATTTCTCATTGCACTAATGCCCATGAAGCTTGGGATATTTTAAAGCAAACGTATGATAGGCCATTTGAATTACGCAAGATTCAATTGCAAGATGATTTAGAAGACTTAAGGTATATTGATTTCAAATCCATGGATGAATTTTTACTTAAATTTCATTATATTAAAAGTCAACTAATTGGATTAGGTGTTACTCTCACTGATATTAGATTAATTACAATTATTTTAAAGAAATGTCTTCCTAGACAATTTCAACAATTTATTACTAATGTTCATTCTCAACTTGCTATTCCTACTTTGTCTACTCAATTAACTTATAGTATTTTTCAAAATTTGTTATGTCAAGAAGAAGCTAAGTTGTTACAATTTGGTACTCTTAGATCTAATGAACATGCTTTTGTGTCTAAAAGTCAAAATCAGAATTTCAAATTTTCTAATAATGATTCTCCCAATACTTATAATAATAATAATCACAATAATCATCCAAACACTCATCGTAATAATACTCATCAATCTAATAAAAAATTCCACTGTACTTATTGTGGGAAAGATGGTCATGTAACTAATAATTATTTTAAAAAACAAAAAGATAAGCAACCTATCAATAACAATAATCAAAACTCTCATCCATCTCATCATGCTTTTACTGTTAGTTACAATGTTCTTAAAAATTTAGAATGGATTATTGATACTGGTGCATCTCAACATGTTACTTTGATAAAGAAGTGTTTGATTATTTAAAACTCGATCCTTCTAATATTCTAATTCAATTAGCTGATAATCATAGTTGCAAAGTTGAAAGATTTGGTAATGTTAGTATTCCAAATGGAAAATTACATGATGTCCTTTATGTTCCTGAATTGAAATACAATCTTCTTTCTGTTATAAAATTATGTCAAAATTACAAAGTTGAGTTTCATAGGGACATGTGCTTTGTTATTGATCCTAACACTAATGAAGTTGTTGCTAATGCTAAGTTAAGCCATGATAACTTATTTAAATTTTTTGGGTTCACCTCTTCTAGACACTCTTTGCACAAAGATATTACTTTTAATATGGAGCATGAAAGGCTTGCTCATTTGAAAAATGAGCATATCTCATCTAATACGGTTGAAAATTTACCTCCTATTACTTCATCTAAGATGGCATGTACAAAATGCATGAGTGAAAACATGCAAAATACCAAAGGTTATCAAGCTTATAATCCTATTACTAACAAAGTGCACATAGCACAAAATGTTTATCTTGCAGGAAATGGTGTGCATGATTCTTCTAATGCTCAAAATGAACAAGTTCATGGAAGCAGAATTGTGTTAGTGGAGGACCAACCTCCTTCTCTAAACCCTACTCCTCATATATCTACCTTTATTCCTCCTATTCTTTCTTACAATGGTAATGGTAATGATGCATTTATAGATCATGGTAATAATGCTAATATTGATAATGGTAATAATGCTAATGTTGAAAAAAATGATGCATTCATACATCATGACTCTTCTTCTAGTGATAAATTTGTTAACAGAAAAAATAAATGGTTTCAAAAAGTACTTAGTAAAAGAGATCAATTTTTAGAATGGGTGGACTTAAACCTAGGAGGATTAATTACTGCAAATATTGTTTGATGTTAATAATTCTCTTTCATCATCTTTGGCATTTCTCTTTAGTATGTTGCCTAGAAATTATGTTCTATATATGATCTTAATTCTATTTGCATGTTTCATACCATGATAGTTTAGGTATATTTATTCATGTGTATATATGGGGGCCCACATATATATCTTGATAAATATACAAATTTTTGTGTCTCTTGTGACTTATCAAATATGAGTGCATTCTTTATTTCACATAAGTAAATTTATTTTATTTATTTTTCTTATTCCTTGGGATTATGAGTTATTATACACTATTGCCTTCAACATTTATTTTGTTCTACTGATTGGCACATAAGTGCAGTTTATAGCATCATTCTATTGCCATATTGGCACTTTATGGTTAATACCATTTATTATTGGAGTTTCCTTCCAATTTTAGTTAATTTGACCCATCTTAAAGGCATTTTACTCTTATTTGAAGGTAGTCAATTGTTAATACTCATACTCCTCCCCTTTGATATCTTTGAAAACATGCCATATAATGTTATGTATACTTCTTTGCTTAAATCATGAGTCATGCAGGTTATGGATTGATCACCCATTAACTTGCAGTACAATGACTTATTAGTGGACTGTCTATATCCACGTGATTGAAGCATTGTTGATATTGGATTCATTAGCTAGCCTTTTCTATGGTCTTTTCTTGAAAGTTTTGATAACATATTTGTTCTTTGCAAAATATGATTTATCTTGATTTATTTGCGGTACCAAGTTACACTTATATTTACTCTATGAGAATTTACTTATACATAAAAAGTTTCTAACTTGAATATAAGATGAAATTATCCTTGTGGATAGTTGCCTTTGTTTCTATGTTTCAAGTAATCCATCAAGACACATACAAGATATCATTATTTGTTGTACAGATTCTATGCCAAATGAATCCACTTGAAGATGTAACACACTTGAAGAATTATCAACTTCTCTTGGCTCTCCAATGATGTACCCATGATAATAAGAGACCTCTTGCACAATGAAGATATTTCAAAAAACTAAATTACAATTTTATTTTGACAACATCTCTCCAAGTAAAGATTAAAAGGGGGTGTTAGAATTAATAATCTTTCCTTGGTTGTATTTATTTATTTATTGGGATAAACCAAGGTATCTCTTATGTATTATTTATTTGTCCTCTAGTCCACATGTAAAGGATATGTCATTCTTGTCCTATTGTCCACTTGTGAGGACAACTTTTTTTTGTATTTCTTTTAATAAGGAAAATAGATATTCCTCCTTAAGAGGAATTTGACACTTTGCACACACTTTTTATGAATGTGGCATTCATAAAAATGGGAGTTACACATGCAAAGACATGCAACTCCTTTCTCATCTCTTTAAAAGAGGTGCTTCTCTCTCTCATTTTCATCTAGTCTCCATTATTCACATCAAGTTTTTGATGCTATTGTAAATGAGCTATTTTGCTGCATTTCTTTTCTCTCTCTCTCTCTCTCTCATTCTTAGGCTTTTGCCTCATTCATAATACTCACAAGGGGTTTTCTTTGCTCTCCACTTATCAAATCCTTGTCTCTTGTGTTGCTTATCTTTGGTATTGCTCCATTGATCTTGTATCATTTGTATGGTAAAACTCTTCTTGCTCTCTTGGATTAAATCTATTATTTCATGCTATTTCATTTTATTATATTTTATCATTTCAATCACTTTTTCTAACAATGCCCCAGTAGGGACGATATATATGGTTGCCCCCTTGAGAAATTGACTAAGATAAGCATATGATAAGTCAATTTATCAAAAAAAAGAAGACAAAACCATAGCAACTGATGGAATGAAAATCAGAGCTAAAATGTGAAAGTTATGAGGCGTAGAGTGTAGAACCGAAATTGTGCGTGCATGCCCAAAATGATGGAAAGATGTCATAACATGAGGGAAATCATCAAAAATGGTCATATTTGGTCAAATATGATGAGACAAATGTTAGACTAAGGTTGAACCAGGTGGAAAGCCATAGAAAGTTGATTGACAGCGTAGGATGATGCAAGAATGCATGAATGCAAGATGAAGATGATTTGGTGAATCAGAAGACATGATCCTGGTGATGGAGAATGAGATGACGAAGAAAGATGAGATGAGGAGATGTTAGTATGATGGAAAGACTTTTGCTTCTAGAAAGTGCACTATATGTCAAATGGAGCTTTATTTTGATATGGCAAATGGAATGCAACGCATCATGGCATAAAGGGCCAGAGCGCAAATGCAAGCCTTTTGTGTAAACAAGCACGATGCAAACAGAGAATGACCTTGTCCTTCTTGAGGCATATGGACATGCCCCAGACTCTCAAAGGTACATTTTAATAGATAGAAATAAAAAAATATGACCATGAACCATCCCGACCAGTCTCATAGATTAGTTTTATATCATCGAGTGGCATAGGAACATGATCAAAGAAAAACAACGCAAAAAATAAATCACTCACTAAACAACGTGAGCCAACAGCTATCCTTGTCCATTATTACTTTCTTTTTAGTGTTTTAGGTGTTTAGATGGTGTTTGACATGTTGATAATGTGATAGTTCTGGTTGTGGATTCAGTTGATAAGTTCATAGTGACATGTTGGATTGATTGTTGGTTCTTGTTGCATAGATATTGGGATTGGCATTGAAGCGTAGTGCTTTGATTTTCAGTCTGCAAAGTGCAAGTGTGAATGCAAAAAGGGGTGGTTATCCACAGTGAATATGTACAAGGTTTATTGCAAATTTTTGACAGGTTTTGTGATTTTTAGGGTTTTTGGGGATATTTGATTTTTTTGTGTGACTGATTTCTTCAGGCCATTTTACGATTTTTAGGGTTTATCTCAGGACATTTTATGATTTTTAGTGCTTTTTTTAGGATCGTATTTGAATTTTTTTAAGGATTTTTTAGGACATTATGTGATTTTTAGTGATTTTCTCAAGACATTTTATGATTTTTAGGGATTTTTTCAGGACATTTTATGATTTTTAGGGATTTTTTCAAGATCGTATTTGAATGTTTAGGATTTTTTCAGGACATTATGTGATTTTTAGTGATTTTTTCAAGACATTATGAGATTTTTAGTGATTTTTTTTAGGACATTTTATGATTTTTAGGGATTTTTCAGGATCGTATTTGAATGTTTAGAATTTTTTTAGGACATTATGTGATTTTTAGTGATTTTTTCAAGACATTATGAGATTTTTAGTGATTTTTTTCAGGAAATTTTATGATTTTTAGGGATTTTTTCAAGATCGTATTTGAATGTTTAGGATTTTTTCAGGACATTATGTGATTTTTTCAGGACATTATGAGATTTTTAGTGATTTTTTTAGGACATTTTATGATTTTTAGGGATTTTTTCAGGATCGTATTGGCATATACTAGTGTTAGCTCCAATCCGTTATGCGATAGGTCCAATGGATAGAAAGCACTTAGGCGTATGCCCCTAGTTCAAATTCAAACTTACACACTATGTAGGTAATATGCCCCCAGATAGGACGCAGACTATGTACAAAGGCCAATGACAAAGTGTGTGTGTAGACTGGTGATGCTTAAGCAAGGTAACGAAGGACATTAACCAGTTTGTGAGCCATGATAAGGAACCAAGGATGTCTTGCAATATGAAGGATATGATCAAGGAATGATAGAGGGTTTACCATATGGAATCCTGATAGATGGAGGAGCAATAACTGATTACACATGGTGCCTGTTTGCCAGGTTTTCACCATGGTACTTGCCCAAAGCGCCTGTTTGCCATGTTTTCACTTTTGGATGAAATTTTTCTCTTGACTCAAATTTTCGTGCCAAGACGCCTGTTTGCTAGGTTTTCATCAAGGCATCTTTTTTTTCATGACTTTTTTCACTTTTTTTTCTTTGGTTTTTTCATGACTTTTTGCTATTTTTTTGATATTTTTTCAAGACTTTTTGCAATTTTTTTGATATTTTTTCATGACTTTTAGATGGAATCAAGAATGTCACTGACAAATGCTGAGAAGATATCTGTTGTTGATGCTGCTAGTTGATGAGCTCTGAATCCATGACTGACAATAACTACATAGGATTTGTTCCGAGTCTGTAGCTAAAATCAAACCACTAGAAAGGCCTCGAGAGATACCATCGTGTACCGTATGTAAGATAATGTCTATCTCTTGTGAATCAAGGCATTTAAAGATAATTGGGTCAATAGAAATGTCATGTGGGATGTCACTAATGATGACATATGCAAAGGCTTGTTGGATAAAGGACTGATTTTGGTTGTTGGACAAATTAGGTAGCTGGATTTGGGGATAAACAAAGGGACATAAGGGAGGGTTGAGACCAATGACCTTCCACATGAATGCTGATTTAGAGAGCTCCAAAAGACTTTGTTGCATGTTGAACACTGGAACACTGATATTCGTGGCATTATATTTTTCATTTTGTATCCTTGGGAGCTTCTTAGCTTTTGATTTTTTATAGTCTAATGGCACCTTTTGATTTTCACCAAGAGACCTATGCTTGCTATCTTTTTGTCTTTTTTCTTTGTAGCTAGAAAGTGGAGTTGGCTCCCAAAATATGCTAATGTGTTCTCTTTAGGAGAAACTACTTCTTTATGATCTTCAGTCATAATGCCTTCAAATTCTATTATAAGAGTGCCATCATTATCGAATTGATAAAAAATTGGTGGTCTACGTTGGTCCCAATCCAAAGGTTCAGGATAACTTGAGGAGATGTCATCATCAGTGTTGAATGGGCTTTGGTTGAAGGTAGATATATGGGTAACTGATTCAACTGGGTCATTGGGTTTATGCTCAGAGGCTAGGGGATTGTTGGTTTTAGGTGGGATATCCTTAGATGCCTTTTCATCATTCAAAACATCCATAGTCTTACACATAGGTACCATAGTACTAGGAGGACCTATTCGTAATGGTTTAAATCCAAGCCCCAAACTAGGAGGTTGTCCTTTTGTAGTGATGGGTTCAATGATTCCTTGTCTCTGAGATCCAAGACCACTATAGCCATCATAGCCTTGTTTTTGCATGATAGTAAACCCAAGTCCATACTTGTTAGGAGATATCAAAGTGGGTTCTCGTTCTACTTTTTCTTTCTCAATACATACAAATGTATTGTCATTGATAGAAGTACCATTCTTTGTACTGAGCTCTGAATGTTGTGCTTGAAGTGGTTGTGATTTACCATGAGATTGGGGAGAAACTAGTGACTCCCTAATGTGAGAGACTTGAGACATAAAGTACTCTCCACACCCATTGTCTTCAATCTTCATCTTTTCCTTGGCTTTACTGAGTAGTATATCAGCATCCACATACTTAGAGGAATTTGTGGGTTGTGCTTCATTGTTTGTTGGGATTTCGAATGCAGTAGCATCTCTTAGATTAGCACAAAATTGGAAAGGATCTGGATCGCCAGGGATGGTAACCTCTATGTTGTGATAGGAAAACTTCAGACATTGATGATATGTATAAGGGACCGCTTTCATAGCATGAAGCCAAGGGCATCCTAGTATCATGTTACAATTCATTTCTATATCTAGGACATAGAACAACGTATCTTCAATAGCTAGACCAACTCTGATAGGTAATGTGATGATGCCCTTGGAGAAGCGTTCACCATCATCATAAGCTTTTATTGTGATTCTTCGAGATGGATCCACATGATCTTCAGAATAACCCAAATTGTTGACAACCTTAAGAGTACAGATGTTTAGTCCTGCTCCTCCATCTATTAAGACACATCTAACTTTGGAATTATGGATGAAGAATTTGAGATAAAGGGGATCATTATGGTTAGGTTTGTCCTTAGGAATATCTCGAGGTGAAAAAGTGATATGTTGTGATGCAGATAGGTTCCCAACCATGGCTTGGAACTGGGCAACATCAATGTTATCTGGGACAATTGACTCTTTAAGGGCTTGATCCAAGATCTTCTGATGTTGGGGAGATGCACACAGTAGGTCCAAAATGGATATTTGTTTAGGGGTTTTTCTGAGTTGTTCAACAAGGCTATAATCAGATGAAGTAGGAGCAATAGGTCTACTTGGAGGTGCAGGTCTAGTAGAAGCAGTAGGTCTAGATGGGACTCCAGGTAGGGTGATCTTGCTACGATGTGTAGTAACAACACAACGAGGGTCTTCAACCTTCAATGTGAATGTGGATATGTGGAAGTTAGACTCATTAAAGAAATTGATGGTCTAGTCATAGCTGGTGTGTGTGTAATTCACATTACCTTGTGAGTTTGAGTTTGAACTTGAGGGTTTCTCTTTGTCATGATTACCCAAAGGATCTTTGAAAATAGTATGATCAGAGTTGGATGCTAATAGTGATGGATCAACTGTGATTACACCATCATCAATAAGGTCTTGTATTGCATGTTTCAATTGGAAGCATGATGAAGTCTTGTGTCCTTTGGTTTGATGGTAATCACAATACTTTTTGTCATCCCACCAATCTGCTTTAGTTAATGGTTCATCTTTGATTGGGGGTAGCTGTAAGAAGTTATTACTCAGTAACTGTTGTAATGCAGTCTCAAGTGGTTTTTCCAATGGTGTGAATTTCCTGTCTTTGGTTCTAGGATGTCTTTTGTCTTGTGTGGAAGTCTCAATTTTTTGTTGTTGAGGTGTTGTTTGATTAGGAGTTTGTGAATTTGTAGGGTTTACACCTTTCAAAGTCAATTGAGGTTGTGCTGTGCTAATTGTGCAGGCATCCACAATGCCATCATTAGTCACATTCTTGTTTTTGGGGAAAAAATTTTCCTTGTCATTAGACGAGTTGGTGTTTGTGTTATCTTTGTTTATCTTGACGATTCCCTTACGGATAAGAGCATCTTCAATACTAGCCCCTTTTTTTATCAGTTTAGAAATGGTGCTTGGATTCTTGATTTTAAGTTCATACATTAAGTCAGGGACTAAGTTTTCAATGCACAAGTTTACTTGTTGTTCTTCAGGAATGTCTAGTGAACATTGACTAACTAAGCTTCTCCAACAGAGTAAGAATGTGATGAATGGCTCTCCCGTCTTCTGTTTAGTTGAGCACAAATTAGAAAGTGTCACCTCATTTGTAATGTTAAAGGCAAAGTGGGAGATAAACTTGTCTGCTAGTTCTGACCAAGATTTGATATTACTAGGAAGTTTGGAGTACCATTCAAGTGCGGGCCCACCTAGAGAACGAGGGAACAATCTCATAAGGTAAGTGGGCTCATTGCTAAGTTCAGTACATGAAGCACAAAATTCTTGGATGTGATCAATAGGGTTTCCTTTTTCTTGATATTTTTCAAACCTTGGAGCCTCAAAGTGTTTTGGGAATAGAGGCATATACAAAATTTTATCAAATGGATTAGGACGTAGGTCCCTTTCTGTATATAGAGCCTGTTTCTTTTGGACTCCCAAAGCCTTGACTTGTTTGGAAATTTGTTTGAATTGTTGTAATAGTTCTTCATTGGGGTTTTTCATGATGGTCTTTCCTTCAAGTCTTTTGTGTCTATGAGTAGACCGTCTGCTATGGCAAGAACTATGTCTACTTGGTTTTGACATTTCTATGTCTGATGAGTCTGATGAAGTGTCACTAGGTGGTGGAGGTATGTTGGCACCTTGAAGATAGAAAGGTCCCTATTGTTGGGGAACTTGTTGTGGTATTTCATGTGGTACTTGTTGTGGGATTTATTGTGATTGTTGTACCATGTGTTGTTGTTGTGCTGTGTGTTGTGGTTGTTGTTGGGATACCTCAGTTGGTTGTATGTTAGACCATGTGCGTGCTTTTTTTTTCTAGAGGTATCTATTGAGGTTGTTGTGGCACATGTTGTTGTTGTAAAAAATGTTGCTGGTATGCGATTTGTTGCTCAAGGAATTTTTGGTATTCCAACTATTTCTTGAGTTTCTCTTGTTGTTTAGCAAACATCATTTGTTGTTGTTGGAATTGCTGCTGAAATTGTTGTTGATAAATTGTGTGTAAGTCAAGTGGGTCCATATGGGATTGCGTGTTAGGAATGTTGGATGTTTGCCCCACTTGTGGTTGTTGTCGTTGTGTTTGATGTTTATGTTGATATGGGGGATGTGTGTCAAGTGGATGTAGACTTGGTTGTGCCTTGGAAGTGTTGAGTCATTGTACCAGTCATGGGGGTTGACTAAGTCCTTGAGAATTGAACGTCATGTTTGTATTGTTGTTTTGGTACCTTTGTGTTTTAGATGTTCCTGCTTGCGACATCATATTGACTTGACTATGAGATATGTCCCTATTAGGAATGGGCATAATGTCAATAAGACTTTTCTTTTGTGCATCTATAGGGATGGTTTCACTTGATGTTTCACATGTTGTATTTATGAGAGGCTCCATAGTGTTTGATGTCGTAGCACTGGGTAAAGTTAGGAGAAAAGGTGTACTTTGTTGATTTGCCTCCAAAGAAGGTATGTCTGGCATCCCTAGAGCACGAGTCCCTTTAGGTGCATCTTGTTGTTGCATCATGTGACTAAAATCATGTCTTAATGTCCTTTTGGGGTGTTTAGGGATTGGCGGTATTTCATCAAACAAGGGGTTAACATTGATGTGTTCAAATGTACTTTGGAGGATTTCAATTATTGGTTCTTGATGGGACCTTATAGGTGCCATTATTGTGTTTGAAAACTCCAAAGGTTGTTTTCCCTTGTCTAAGTCCAAATTTATCATGGGTTGGATGTTTTCAATTGTTGTGTTGGTTTAATTTTTGGACCTAGGACCTTCCAAGTTTGGATTAAATTTGACAATTTCTTGAGCTGCCAAACATTTGAAGTTCTTGCAAAAACTTTTGTCTTGACATGCCCTAGCCATTTCTTCATCAGTGATGCCATAATCAATGTTAGAGTCATCAATTAGGTGTACAATACCTTGTTATATGTTTGATGTGTTAGGTTGGCTGAATTCAAATGCATGTGATTGTTCATCTTTAGGTGAGGTTGGTACACTTCCTCCTCCTGGTGGCATTGGCACAAATATAGGTTCAAAGTCAGGACTCCATTGAACCATCCCATGTGTGGGGGAAGTTTTTGGAGGAAATCTCATGATAGGTGCATTGTTCAAGGTTTGTTGTGCCATAGCTTGATTATGAGGATCTTGTGGATACATATTCAAAGGGTCTGATAGTAATGGTTGTGATGCCTCGATTTGATCTTCGTCAAAGGTTTGTTGGATTTTCTTGCTCTTTCTTTGTCTTTGATGAGGTTTTGGTTGTGCTTGTGCCTCAGAAAATAAAGGTTGATAGAGTTCCTCTGGTCTCTGAGCTGCTTGTCTCCTAGTAAGTGCTGGCATGATACCTAAGAGTGCAAAGAGTGGTGGGTATGCAAGATATGAGTGTTTTTTGGGATTTTTTAATTGTTTAAGAATGTTATGAAATGTGAGGAAATGCTAAATGAATTAGGGTTTTGATGTGCAAAGTGAAAATATCCTAGGGATGTTATGCAAATGCAAATGCAAGGTGATGTTTTGAAGTTTGACTAGAGGGATGAAAATGACTCTAAGGTATGCAAAATGACAATTAGGGTTATGTTTTGGATTTGTTAAGTGTACTAAAGGTTGATGTATGCAAGGTGTATCATGTAAAGGATGATGTTCTAGGGTTCACAATGATGTTTGGGACATGCAAAATGAGGGTAAATGCTCAAGAAGGTAATTTGGTTGATGGACAATTTGATAGGGAGTGAAAATGATGTTAAGGATTTTGATCAATGCAATATGAAGGGGATTTAACACTAGGGTAGGTCAAAATGATGTTTGGGGATGCTAGGGATATGATTATGCTATGACAAGGGTATATGGAAAGTTTTGAACTTAGATAAAACCTTTTGAAATTATTTTTCCTAAGAGTTTAACCTTGTGATAAAGGACTTTGGATCTTGACCAAAAACTGATAAAAGACGAAAAGATCAAATTGATAAAAGATGAAAAGGTCAAATATATCAAGACATAGATAAATTTTGACCAAAGAAAATGATAAGCAAAGATAAAAGGACTAGTCAAGATCCATTATCCGTCAACACTAGGAGACACTCTACTTATACTTTTTTCTAGATTTTTGACTAAATTCAAAGGTTTTGGGGGTTCAAAATGACATTTTGAGGACTCAAAATGATGGTGATGCTGAGTGGATATGTGATACAAACAATGCCTATGATGAAAAAGGGGATTTTGGGTGTAGGATATGATTTTGGGTCAAGTGCAGAATGGGTAGGTCTAGAGGCTCCTAGATGCAGTTTTGGGGTCCTAAAGTGCAGTTCGGAGGCCCAAAATGGTCATGCAAGTACCCAAGTGCACCCTAAAAATTCCAAGTGCACCCTAACAGTATCGACTACATCATTGATGCACTTGGAGCCAGTTTGGGCACAGTTGGTAGTTTCTAGGCGCAGTTGGTAACCTAGGAAGAATGTTTGTTGATTCTGAGGGGTATGGTTACCAAACTGACATGCCAGGAAGCTAGGATGATGGAGTTGATGTTAGGATGGGTTGGGAGATGAAAAATGAAGGTTATGATGTATATAATGATGTCCTAAGTGAAGGTGATGAAGATTAGGTGCTGTAGAATGCAATCTGGGCAAGCTAGTGCAAGGGGAGCTAACCAGGTACCTAAGGACACTGTTGAAGCCCCAAAATGTTATCTAGAACCCAAAACTAGATCTCAGGACCACCAAGTGCACCCAGATAGTGCAGAATGCATCAATGATGTAGTTGGGGCCTAGTTGGGCACAGTTGGTAGTTTTTGGGCGCAGTTGGTAAACTGGGCTGAAACTGAGGCAATTCTGGAAGCTATGATTTCAGGATTGATGTCATAGAGAGGTAAATATTAGAGGACAGTGTTAGGGCCAATATGGATGATCAAAATGATGGTTAGGACACCTAGAATGATGGATAAAATGGTCAAGATGATGAATAGGTATGCAAATATGCAAGGTGGTGAATGCAAAGCGCTGATTTTGAGATGAGAATGCAAAAACTAAGGAAAGTAAACTAAACCTAAATGGATGTAATATGAAAAGTAATAGATACTAAATGAGGACTAAAAGGTGCAATATGAAGTCTATATGATGCAAGAATGAAGTCTAGACTAGGGTGAATGTAAGTGAATTCTATGCAAGTGTGAGATCTACTTTCCGCCAAGCACATTTAGGAGCACAAGCCACCATGTTTTCAAGGGTTCGAGTGTGTTGAATCAATGTTTGCAAAGTTTGATAAAGGTTGAAATGTTTTGGCAATGTGTGGTGTTTTGACAAATTCAAATGATATCCAAGGTGTAAATTTAAAAGTTTGGCTTTTATCTTGATTATGTTTTACACACACGCAAGACACATTAAGACAAGAATAGCTGTTGTAAAAAGTTAACAAACACACCACAACCTAGGCTTTTAGGACTGTATCCACTGAATTTCTACTTGAACTGAAGTTTAGCCGCACTTATCCAGAGTGGACAACCTAGGATCTTGGCACCACAGGCTCCACCTTACAACGCACTCACTTCTCAGGGCTACCAAGATCCGCTTCCCAAGGGGCATGACTTCCCAAGGGACTGTTGCCTCTACTAAGGACCACGGGAATGTAGGATGTCTTCATGGGCATGGGTGACCCCTTGAGACAGTGGATAGAAAGGATTTTGGCCACTAAAACATGGTTTTTAGTAAGGGCATTCCGTTCGGCAAGTTAATGATAAAATTTTGTAGAAGGTCTCCCAGCCTCGAGAACCGGGGTTTGATGCACCACAAGGGTACTAGAGGAGAGCTATCATGCAGCAATATCGCCGACACAGCTTTCACTGTAATCAAATTTTATATAGCGGCTGGAACGTTGACTTGGCTTTGGCCCATTATCGCTCTGAGGTCATCCCCTGGCATAACCCAATATTGAGTATCTTGGTCCAAGGCAGGCCTCCTATAGAAGTTACATGGATTTCTCTTACACCCAAGATCCAAGAATGGTGAGGGGAGAGGATACGTCCAATGTAACTCCTAGGGATCTAACACCGTAGACACACCAGGCAAAAAAGAAAAAGGTTCTTTTTAAGCACCAAATGAAATGTTATCTAATCTAGAAAATCCACACACATAGTTTTGAAAGACACACAAAATCTTCGACGTCTTGCAAAGCACATATCAGTAGTTTTTTATGATCATATCTTCATCCAAGGATTGCCACATGCTACAAATAAACCATTAGTAACACAAAATCACCTAATCTATGTCCTAGAGAGTGATAGGAGCTTGAAATGTAGATTTTGATTGGTGCATGTGCTTACTATGAACCTAGGTGTGCTCTGATAGTACAGATCTAGGTGTGAAAAGGAAGAGTAGATAGTCATTATACCCTTCCAAGTGAGCTCCTTCCTTGCACCTACAAGCACAAAACAAGAAAACCCAAGTTAGATATGCATGTTCACGTCGGGTTCACCAAATGTAGGACTAGAAAAATGTGTTAAAATGCATAACACACTATGAGCAAATCACAAACTCAATCAACATGTATTAGCACCCACTAGCCTACCATGAAAGCCAAACTAAACAAAAAAAAGCAAACATAATGAAAAACTCCCTTTTTCGTTTGTAGCTCCCATGTCCTTCTTTCTTCTCCAAATGATTGTAGCTCCAAAGTTGCCTATAGTGCACACAAGGTTGAAGCCAAAGCCTATGATGTGGATAATGCCATGAGAATACTTGAAGTGTGATTTTATGTGAGAGAGAGAATGCAACATTCAAAGAAGTAGAGACTCAAAAACTCAAATATTCAAGGACTCAAGACTTAAGCATTCTAGATCTAAAATGAGAGGAAGGGTGTCCATTTTATAATTTTCATGTAGGGTGAGAACATTGGATTTGTCACCCACAGACATGCGATGTGGCAAGAGATTCCTATGATGCATATGATGGAATATGCCAAAAGTAGGATTCTATGACACATGAGAGTCAAATTTGGAAGAGAATCTATGACACGTCATAAGATTCCTCAACCCACTTAAAGCCAAGAATCTATGACGAATAAGCCAAATAGGGACATGCGTAAGAGGTAATAATAATTCCTATGATGCATATGATAGAATATGCCAAAAGTAAGATTCTATGACACACGAGAGTCAAATTTGGAAGAGAATCTATGAGGCGTCATAAGATTCCTCAACCCACTTAAAGCCAAGAATCTATAACGAATAAGCCAAATAGGGACATGCGTAAGAGATAAGAATATTTGATTATGACAAATCTCAGCCAAGTGTCAAAGGAGAATCCATGAGGTGTCACATCCAAGTGTCATGATGATGAAATATTTTATGGAATATTTGAATTAAAAATCCTTTTATTCCACAAAATAAGAATTAGTAGAAAATGGAATTAATGATGGAAAATAGAACTTAGGAAATTGTAAATTTCCATGGTTTGCAGATAATGGATCAATTAATTAATAAAATTAATTAATTGAGGATGATAATCAGGAAGAATAATTAGTGAGAATAATAGAATTAAATTATGGGTTATTTAATCCTATAGAGAAAATTAGTAGATGATTGGCCAAATTGATTAAATGAATGCGATCGTATCTTTTGATGAAAATGTGACAATGATGGATATCAAATAAGATGATGAAAAGGTAGACCAAAGCCATGGTCAAATTAATTGATAGATCAAAACTGATAACATGCCAAGGACACATGACATGAATTAATTGATATGTAACATTTAACCGATATTGTAAATGCTACAGGATTGAAATTGATTGATAAGGTTTGATCATAATAACACTGACGAACACTGTCAATATTATTAAAATGGTTGATGATGCCATGATCTGACATTGAAAGCCTCAACAACATCAAAGATTGAATGACATGAATGATATTTTGACCTAGTACTGAGAGCCATGACAGTACTAAGGTCAGATTGGTAAGATTGATAAGTTGATAGGTTTCCAAGACACTGAAAGCCACAACAATGCCTAGGAGCAGATAAATGATGATTGATTTGGGATGTTTGATATGTTTTGGGTTGATTAGGACTGATTTCGAGTGATTTTGAGTTGATTTGGGGTGATTCTGAGTTGATATGAAATTGATGTGAAAGGGGATACAAATGACAAAATATGGTCAATCTGGCCAAAAGATCAAAGTTAGTAGAATGAGAAAATGGGACAAATTACTATGAAGAAGTGATGAAGCTGTAGATGCGAACCATTTTTGAGTGTCTACAGAAACTATTCTATTGAAAGACCATTAGTTATTATTTTTATGATTTAAATATACAACACAATTACCCTTAGAGTATTTTAGAAAATTGATTTAAAATATTGTGGGGGTAATTCCTTTTTTTATTCAAACAAATACATGAGTTAACTATAGGCTAAAGGAAGGATCTTTTTATTAAAACATACATTGAAACGATAACTGAAAACCTTACATTTAACTCAACCATGCGTTTTCAAAATGAACCAAAACATGGAACCTACACCTGGTTGTCTGTACATTGTCTATGTCTTGGGTTTGAGGTTGAGTAGATTGTTGACAATTTCTAGGATGTCTACCAGAGGCTTGCGAGTTCTGTGAGTGTGGTATTATGTCGACTCAATCTTGATTATTTTTACTTAACCATGGTAATGTGATGGTATGCTCTATGATGAGTGTTTTTATATTATTGGTTACTATTTTTAGTGTCTTTGTGGGATAGCGAGATTTATCCTATGAGATAATTGACTTAACCATCTTGAGTCTTCAATCAATATTATTGAGATACTTTTTGGTTGCTTGTTGACAACTGATGTGTATTGTGATTTATCTTTGATGCTTTCCAGTCACTTGTATAGGACTGAGGTGTTTTACTATGATTCTTTGATTTGTGATTTCATGAGCTTAGGGTAGGTTATATATATATAATGTCAGGAAGTGGCTTGTAATGGGGGTCGGGGACCTAAGTGGTTCCCAGGGTAACCCATTGTAAGTGAAAACACTACACTAAATGCAAGTAAAATGAACCTAATAAGAGTCTTTGTATGTTCTTGCCCATACCTCGAGTGCTAGTATAGACTAGGATGGGAGTAGAGAGAATGCTTAGTTGTGACCTTGCATCTATAGTATGCCTTGTCAGTACGAGAGGATACTAGGCATAGGAATCACTAGGGGACGGGGCTCCTCAATGATTGCTAGGGTAACTCTAGTGTGATTCATGCGATGACACTTGCTCACTTGCATAGTAGGTTTCCTATGTGTCTTGTGTGCCTCTAGGTATAGATGTCAATTTATATTGGAACCCTTGAGACATAATACTTTTAGGATTTCTTGGACTTAGAGAGTACTTTTGATATTTGGTTTGATATCCTATTTGGGACTTGAGACTATCTCCTTAGCACGGTGGGAGTGGGCCATTTATGTTCTATGCAGTCAGGTGGTAGTGCTTTTTACTCTTACCATTGAGATCCGTCCACAGTCACCATGGCTAGAGTATTCCTTGTCTGTATTTCCTTTCATTCTATCTATGTATCATTATGATGGATGGTTATATTTTAAGATGGATGTTTATATATTTTATTATGGATGTATATGGTGGATAGTTTCATTTATTTTATTGTACTTGTATCATGGATCTGAGGAGGATGATGTATTTCTAGTTCTACATATGTATATTCTTTTAGCCTTTCATACCTTGTGACATGTACAATGGATGATTGAGGATCTTAAATTTCATTTGCTAAGAGGCATTCAGAACAAATGTATATTATTTAAATGGACAGTGGACTTTTAATTATTATTTCATATGGATGTGGCATTTATTAGACTTAGTATTAATTAAATTTAAATGTGATTCAATGTCATGGGATCCTTAAGGAATGTAACTTGTTATGTATGCTTAGAGTTGATTGTATGTTTTGTTTCCGCTACTTTATGTTTGATGTTTATGTTATTCTTCTTGTTTAAAAAAAAAATGTTGGCAAACTTAGTAAAACTTTAGGTTATTTATTTTGGATCCCTTGGTGGGGTGTTACATCTGGTATTAGAGCCTGAGTTTCTACATTGGGAGCTTTGGGTATATTGGAATGGCACTAGTGTTAACTAGCTAAACAAAAAATAAAAACTTTAAACTGTTATATGTATCTATATCAAACTGAAACTTGAACTAGTTGAACTGAAACTTAAAACTTAAAATTTTAGATGTATATTTTCAATTTGAACACTAGACTTCAAAACTGAAAGTATATGTGAACCTAACTATAGGCAAAACTAAAAATTGAAACTTATTCTGTTTGCAAACCATGTGCCTTTTATATATGCTTACAATAGTATGCTTTATGGTTGTTTTAGTATATTGTATCTTGGATATTATTGTAGGATGGTATTTTGGATGAGATTTTCTATTAGAGGTCATAGCCTTGACCATGATTGAAGTTGTGGATGAGGCAAAGCTATTAGTGTACATGAGTTTGTCCATGAAGGCCCCATTTACGAAGAAAATAGGGAAGAGTATGTTAGTGAGCATCAAGAAGAGAGCCATAGAGAGTAGCAGGTTGAATTTGGGGAGGTTGATCTGAGGAAAATGATGTAGACCATCATTGACTGCCTACCTCCTATTCATGATCATGATAGAGCACATTGGGCATGACATGAGCATATACCCAGGTCTAGGAGCCCTCAGAGGGATCATCATAGATCCATAGTAGCTACTCAGATGAAGGACCTTATGAGGTCCAAGGTTAAGCCCTTTAATGGGCATGGTTCAGGACATGTAGCTAAGAAATGGCTTATTGCTCTTGACAGGGTTTTTGCTATGTAGGAATTTGATAATAATGTCAAAGCAATGTTTGCTATTACCAACTTGGAAGACTTTGGAGCCACTGGGTAGACTATCGAGGAAAAGAAGTTGGGCATAAACATGAACAATGTTACATGGGAGATATTCTTGGAAAACTTTCGTGAGCAATTCCTACTAGAGGAATGGAAGTAGCATAGAGAAGATGAGTTCCATAACCTCAAACAGTTCACTATGACTGTAGTAGAGTATGAGCACAAGTTCTATGAGCTCATGCCCTTTTCGAGATTTAGTGATAACCCAAAATAGTTGGCACATTATTTTGTCAAAGACTTGAACAATTGTATAGTTGGGGGTGTTAAGGTGTTTGAGCCTAAAACCCTCAAATATGCGATACATTGAGCCATTCTTGTAAAGTAGAGTGTCAACCCTGGACATGGAGGTTTTGTGGGAGTGCCTACAACATCAAGATCTAAGGGCAACCACAACTCAGGTGGGAATAGGAAGCCTCCTTTTCCTAAGAAAAATTAGAACAAACAAAAGCCTCGACAGTCACAATAGCAAAAGGGATCACACCCTTAGGTGCAAAGTGGTGGCAGTAGTTCTAACTCCAAGAACAATTGCAATGCATAATGCAATTGGAAAAATTAGCACACTCAATTTGCATAGAGCAACTAGTCTTTTGCTAGTAAGGATAGCCATTAGTGGTCAAATGAAACTCCTATAGGGAGAGGATTTGGTAGAGGCACATGATATTATATGTGTGGGTAGGTTGGACACATTATAGCTCACTATCCACAATGAGCACCTCAGTATTCAAGTCCTAGGCCAGCAACATTTGAGCCCATAGTCAAAGATGCAGGTAGAGCTCATAGGGTATTTGCAGCAGTAGATCACCATCAAGTAGACCATTAGGGGATCGTGTTGAGACTACAAGAGCTATTTGAGGTACACCTCTCTTTGTATTGTTTTATTTAGGTACCATAGATTCTTTTATTTCACCATCAATAGTTGCTAAGCATAAGCTCGACGCAATTAAGCAAGATCGGGGTTGGAAAGTGGAACTAGCCTCAGGCACTAAGGTTTCCATAGATTCTATAATTCATAAGTGTGGTCTTGGCATAGGAGGGTTTGTGACATCAGTTGACCTTCAGGTTATTCCTCTTGGCTCCTAAGATGTGGTCTTAGGTATGGATTGGCTTGGCTCTCATAGAGCTAGTATAGACTGCAAGAAGAAGACCATTGTGTGTAAGGATGACCAAGGGAAGGATGTGAAAATTATGGGGATACTGAGACCTATATCTCTACATATGATATTTGCTATGCAATTGAAGCAGAGCTTTTGTAAGGGATGTTAGGTATTTTTTGTTATGGTAAGTGAGCTAGATGAAGAAGATCCCATGAGAAAGAGTTTGGACCACCCTATTTTACAGGAGTATGTAGATGTCTTTCTAAGTGAGATTCTGGGCATGCCCCCAAAGAGAGATATTGATTTCAGCATTGACCTCACTCCAGGAGTAGAGCCTATTTCTAGAGCTCCTTATCATATGACCACTCAAGAATTGAGTGAGTTGCACCTATAGCTAGAGGATCTTTTGGCTAAGGGTAGTATCCAATCTAGTGTGTCACCATGGGGAGCTCCAATGCTCTTTGTGAAGAAGAATGGTTCTTTGCACCTTTGTATTGATTATAGACAGCTGAACAAGGTGACAATTAAGAACAAGTATCCTCTACCAAGGATTGACAATTAATTTGATCATATTAAGGGAGCTACAATATTCTCCAAGATTGATCTTAGGTTAGGATACCATCAACTTAGCATCAAGGATGCCGATATTCATAAGAATGCCTTCCAAACTCGCTATGGACACTATGAGTTTAGAGTAGTTCCTTTTACGCTGATGAATGCTCCATCAATTTACACGTGTCTGATGAATGGAGTGTTCCATTCCTACCTTGACAGATTTGTACTCATGTTCCTTGATGATATATTGATATATTGTAAGTCCTAAAAGGAGCATGAGGAACATTTGCTTTTAGTTTTGCAGTGCTTGAGAGATAATCAACTTTATGCCAATGTGGCAAAGTGTGATTTCTTTCAATTAGAAATACAATACTTAGGGCACATCATATCAGGTGAGGGTATCTCTGTAGATCCCACAAAAATCTAGGCAATAGTAGATTGGCCTACACCCACTACTATGTCATAAATTCATAGTTTCATGGGTCTAGCTAGCTATTATCATAGATTCATCCAAAACTTCTCCAGAATAGTACATCCTATCACTTCCCTTCAGAGGAAAGGAAAGAAGTTTTTATGGATAGAGAAATGTGAGGAAACATTTCAGAAGCTCAAGGAGCTTTTGACCAGTGCACCGATCTTAGCAGTACCTGATCTAGCAGGTGATTTCATGGTGTGTAAAGATGCTTCCCTTGAGGGGATTGGAGCAGTATTGATGTAGGGTGGACAGGTGATTGCCTACAAATCATGCAAACTAAAGGATCATGAGCTGATTATCCTACACATGATCTTGAGTTAGTAGAAATAGTTCATGCCTTAGTGAGATGGAGACATTTCTTGTTGGGACACAAATTTGAACTTCATAGTGATCATCACAATCTCTAGTACATATTCATGCAGTCTAATTTGAATGCTAGGTAGTAGCATTGGATGGAGTTTCTCTGTGAGTATGACTTTGAGGTGAAGTATATTCAAGGGAAAGAGAACATGGTAGCTAGCACTTTGAGTCACAGGAGACATGCTACATCATCTATAACTCTTAGTGTTGATTTGAGGAGCCAGATACTTCAGGCACTCCCTACTGATACTTTGTATCAAGAGGTGTGCAGAGAGATAGATTCAGGGAGGCCTTTGGAGGGTAAGTTTTCATACTATGTCCTAGAATTAGATGGCCTTTTAAGACATTCTAGAAGGATCTATGTGTTTCTATTGGATGAGCTTCACACATTGATCTTATCAGAGGCCCATCGTGCACCTTACTTGGCACATCTAGGTGTCAAGAAAATGCATGCAAACTTGTAACATTTATTCTATTGGACAGTGATGAAGCATAACATTTCTGATCTTGTGGCTAGGTGTCTTCAGTGTTAGAGAGTCAAAGTAGAGCACCAACATTCAACAAGGCTTTTACAACCAAATCTCATTCCTTCATGGAAGTGGGACATCATCTCTATGGACTTCATAGTAGGATTACCTATGACTACTTGTCGTCATAATGCTATCATGGTCACTGTTGATCGGTTGACTAAGGTGGAACATTTTTCACCAATAAGGTCTTCCTACACTGTAGCTTCAGTATCTAATGTCTTCATGTGTGACATCGTGAGACCACATGGTATTCCCTGGAAGATCATTTTACATAGGGATTCTATATTCATTTTTGCAATTTGGACATCACTACAGCATGATCTTGGAGCACAATTGTATTTTAGTTTAGCATCTCACCTAGAGATATATGGATAGAGAGAGAGTGAATCAAGTTCTAGAAGATATGTTGAGGATGCATGTGATGGATAGGTAGACTCTTTGGGAGGACTATCGCTACCTAGTGGAGTTTTCTTACAATAATGGATATCACAGTTCTATTAGCATGGCACCTTTTTAGGCTTTATATGGTCATCCTTGTTGTACACCTTTGAGTTGGGACAGCCTTGAGGATTGCATCCTATTGGGTCCTGAGATACTTTGAGGTATGGAGCAATAGGTAGTACACATTTGAGAGAACTTGACTATGGAACATGATAGACAGAAAAAGTATGTTGATGCTCATAGGATAGATAAGTAGTTTGCTATGGGAGAGAAGGTTTTCTTGAGAGTGTACTTGCAAAAGAGTTTGATCTATTATGCAAAGGGTTTGAAGCTAGCACCTCGCTTTGTGGGACCGTTCGAGATTCTTAAGAGGATTGGTCCAGTTGCTTATCATCTTGCTTTACCACCCAACCTAGCTTGCATTCATGATGTTTTCCATATTTTAGTACTTAGGCAGTATATTCTTGATGTGGTACATGTTCTTGATTGGAATGCATTGTAGGTAGAGGATAGGCTGCTAGATTTGGAGCCGGTTCACATTCTGGAGCAGCGAGAGTTGACCCTCAAGGGTTAAACCATAGAGTAGGTAAGGGTTTAATGGGACCCTAATAACAATTCATTAGCTACATGGGAGGATGCATCTAGAGTACAAGATTTATATCCCTACTTGTTTATATGTTTCCAGGAGTAAGCCTAAGTCTAGGGGGGGTGGATGTAGTGCCTACTCCTAGTTTACATTTTTGTTATCATTGCCAAACTCTTTTAGGCCAGTTTTATGCTTGATGATTAATAGCATTGTTTTGAGATCATCAGATATTATTTTAGATTTAGTGATTTATGATGAGATTACTTAGTACTTTATAATTCACGTATGCATGATGATTATTAAAATGTTTTCAGTTATTGATGATGATTAGTTAGATGGATTATCATGTGTTTCCTTATGGATAATTACCCCATACTGCATGTATATGGTGTGCATGTAAGTTTTTTTTATGTATGGCATTTCTGATGTAGTTAAGGAAGGGAGTCATAGTCACCTGCTAGTTGAGATCTACATGATGCACCACTTCCTACCATTTCTTGTTTAGGTTAGAATATTGTGTTTGTACATGTGTGAATTTTATGTAGGTTGCAAGTACTGGGTATCGACTTACCTGAATTGCTAGGATGAGCATACCCTATTACATTATCTCAATGGTAAGATAGGGGAGATAAATTCTTAAGTCCAAATCCTAAACCTTTAAGCCATTTTTCCTAGAAAATTAGGACAAGTATCTAATTTGACTACCTTTCAAATGCATTGAATGATGTTAATTCATGATTATAACCCTTTAGTTTGATTTTATATGTGTTTTTCTATGATGGGTTTCTGTATTTCATTTTATGATTCTTTGGTGAAATTTCTATTAATTAAGTCTAATTAAAAGATTAAATTAATGATCCCTTGGTAGGGTGTTACACATTTTAATTTCTTACTAGTCTCATTTTCAACCAAGCATTTCCATTTCTTAAAAGTTTGAAATACATTGGATTTCTGTCTAAGGAAATAAACCCATACTTTTCTAGTTGTGTCATCAATAAATGTAACATAATAATGAGAGCCACCAAGGGAAGATACTTGAGCCATTCCCCATACATCTATATGCACAAGCTCTAATTTCTTCCTTTCATTTTCCTTCCCAGTCTCACAAAGCTCACTCTCTTTTGTTTTCCATACACACAACTTTCACAAAAATCCATATTAACACATTTTAGACTTGGTAAAATTTTCTTTGAATGGAGTACTTTCATACCTTTCTCACTCATGTGCCCAAGTCTATTGTGCCACAGTGCTATATCATAATCTACAACAACTATTTGTTCTCCCTACTCAACTAAAGCAATTGTTCTTAAACATTAATTTTTTTGTAAAACAATTAAAGAGGAAGGAACAATATGACTTGTATAGAGATATAAGGTGCCTGCTTTCATACCTTTTGCTACTACAAGGGAACCTTTTGAAACCTTCCAATTTTTATCATTAAAAGTAACTACACAACCCTTATCACTGAGTTGCCCTGCTGAAATTAAATTCCTACACAACCTTGGAACATATCTTACCTCATGTAGTAGCCATTAATTCCCATTTTGAAACTTAATCTTAACACTTCCCTTTGTAACAATTTGACAGGGTTCATTATCCCCCAAATAAACAATTCCAAAATCCACTTGAACATAATCAATGAAATAACCTCTATGAGGTGTAGCATGAAATGAAGCACCCAAATCTAAAACCGATGAATCATCAACACTTTCTAAAGACAAAAGCAAAGCATCCTCTTCGGATTTGTTACTTACCACATTTTCCTCCTTGTCTCCATTTGGTTTATCTCCTTCATTTTTATTTTGAGTCCAACAATCTTTCTTTTTATGCCCTATTTTACCATAGTACCAATAGTCATTTGGTCCTCTCGATTGAGACCTCCTCCCCTTTGACTTTCCACTTGATTTCCCATGATTTCTAAAATTACTTCCTCTCTTAGTTGTTTTTCCTCAACTTTGTGCATTCGAAGCACTTCTAGATGTAGATCCTCTTGAGGATTGTGTGCAAGTTTCCTCACTCAAAATAACACCAATTACATCATCATATTTTAGGGTACTAGATCTAGGAACAAAACTACTCACAACCATTACTAAGCTATTCCGACATTTAGGCAAAGAACACAAAATCAAGAGAGCCCTAATTTCTTCATCAAAATTGATACCTAGAGAAGATAACTGACTAGTAATAGTATTAAACTCATTTAAATGATCCACAATAGATCCACCTTCTACCATTTTCATATTAAATAAATGCTTCATGAGAAATACCTTGTTTGAAGCGGAGGGCTTTTCATACAGTTTCACTAGGGTTTACATCAATTCTTCTATCATCTTCACTTTAATAATATTAAATGCCAATGATGGTGCTAGGCATAATCGAATGCTTCCAACTACCTTTCTATCTAAAATATCCTATTTGTGGTTTGACATAAATCCCTGATTCTTGGTTTTGCCTTCCAATGGCTTCCATAAATCCTTTTGATAAAGATAGTCTTCCATTTACATCTTTCATAACTGAAAGTTTTGCCCATTAAACCTATTAACTCTCAGCTTACCCTTGTCTACCATTACTCCCACTCAACCGTGAGACTTTCCTACAGAGGATAATTGAAAAACAACCTCGCTCTGATACCACTTGTTAGGATTAAACCATGGATAGAAATAATAATTACATGCAAATATAACCAATAATAGAAAATAATAGATCACACAAAAAAGAACACAAGACACCAAGATTAAATGTGGTTCACTCAATCCCTAGGCTACGCCCACCAAACAACAAGTCCAATATTATTATGATCCAGTGATTACAACTTGATTACAATCCGTAATCCCTTACAGCTCAATACCATCGCAAGAACCAATTTTCACATCACTCACTATGAAAATGCCACCTAACCCTAAGCCCTTTTATACAAGTATTTTTATGCTACTTTAGGGTTACAACATGTTGGCCATATGTCAGCCATACGTTGGCCACAACTTCGACCACAACCCAAATTTTTTTTTGAGGCAATGCCCTGAACTCCAAAGAATTTATGAAGTATGTACAATACTTCCCTGATTAGTCACCACAAACTAATAATAAGGACATGTATAAAAAAATGGAGGAAGTGAAGAGAATAGTTCAAACCACGAAGAGCTCTATGCAAAATATTTATGAGAAAAGCTACAACATCCTTAAAGAGGAAAATAAGAACATAAAGGTGCTCATCAAAAAAATTGAAGAACACAGGGTCAACAAGGAGGATGACCATTCTCTTAACAATGCCAAAGATAGGTCTCTTGAGGATGTCTCGAGGAAGAGAACTAGATCCAGCACAAAGAAGAATGACATCTAGGAACCTGATAAAGATCTATTTGATATGAAAGAGGTGGCTAGAAGAATGTCTAAACTAGAAATTTGAGCTACAGAAATACTCAGAGAAATTACCTGAGTAACTCTCTTGGCTTTTGGGCCTCTCTTGGTTTTTGTTTTGCTCCCCTATTTTTGTCTGGTTTCTATCCTATTCCCTATGAGGGGCTATTTTAGAATGTTGCTTTTAGTTTGTTTGATACTTTAAGCGCTTTACCTATGTTTTACTTTTAGTCATGTAGGGTTTCAAGGCCCCATTAAAACCTGTTTTCCTTAATCAAAAACTTATGTTCTCAAGGGATTTGTATTCTAATCGTATAATATTTGTGGCTTAGCTTTCATGGAAAATTGGTAATCAACATCATTTGAGTGGAAAAGATTAACCACAAAATCTATAAACTTAATACAAATTAATCCTTAGTCTACCATTACAGTCATTAAAATAAAGTGTGCAAATCATGAAATTAATAAAATAAACATTCCCTTAAAGTATTTCCAATGTTTTTCTTTCTTCTCCATTTGAAATGTAGATCTTACATTGACAAAATGCATTCATATGATGAATGAAAAACAACTATAATGATGGTGAGATTACTTGGAATGTGCTTAGTGACTGGTGACAAATTGATCTCAATTTATAGAGTTTGAAGGCCAAATCTGCAATTTAGTAAATTGATGTTCAAATGGAAGATTGTCATAATTATTCCATGATTGATCACACAAATCAGTAGTGAGAAATCAATTAACAAATTAGGGGAAAAGTGGAAGGGAAAGGTAAAGCCAAGTTAGTAGAAAATGGGAAGGGAAGGTAATAACAAATCAATAAGAAGAGTGGAAGTTGATTAGTAGAGATAGAATCCCATGTGGAAAGGAGAGGGAATTTTGAATTTTTGGAAATTACTTATCCTAAAAAAATAGAAAATTAAGAATTAGGAATTATACAATTCCAAAATCACATGAATTGGTCAATTAAATAATAGAAATCAACAAAGTGTGAAGATGTAGGGAAGAAAGGATAAGTATAAGTCTATTTATTTATCAAAACTAAGACTTAGGGGTAAATCATTAGTTATGTAATGCTAAAGAAGAAATTAGTTTCCTTTAACTTGATAATATTGATGTGAAATTAAATAATTTTGATGATCTTGAAAATAATTTTGAAACAATATTGATAACTTTGACAGTGCCTTGAATTGATTTTGAAAGTGGTTGATAAGGTTGAAATGATTTTGAGACATTTTGAAATGATTTTGAGAAATTTTGCAATGAATCAAGTTGATTTGATTGAATTGAATTGATTTGATAAAAATGATAATGATTTGATAAAATTTGATTCAATTGATATGGTTTTGAAATAATTTTGATTAGGTCAAAATGAGACAAATCTAGGAGAAATATTAGTAATCAATTTTTTTTAAAAAAGTGTAATCAATGGAAAATGACATAATATTGGTGAATGATAAAGATATAACACACATTATAGAATACACATTAAAAGGAAGTCACAGGCATGGACCATTTTTAGGTGTCTAAACTTTTATTATGTGAATGTGTTTATGGGATATTAATAAACTAACTATTATAGTATAACAAAGGTCAATCATACACAAATGCTTACTAAAGTGGCATGGGATTTAACCACAAATAAATGGGTGAACCTATAATGCTCCGCCAAGGAACCCAAAATAAATTAACCTAAAGTTTCACTATGGTTTCAAGCTTTCATTTTCATTTTCCAAATATTACAGTTCATAACATTTTCAATCTCAATCAGGGTTTCAGTTTCCATTTCTCTAGTTGCTAAATTCATTAAGGTTTTTGAGTTCACTAGAATCCTAGACAATTCAACAATTCATATAAAGTTGTTTAAATGTTGTTTCATAGTTCATTTCATTATCAAAACATAAGAGTTCAGTAATAATACACATTATAGTTTTCATCTTTTCAAAGTATGATAACTACTAAGGTTTTCGAATCATAAAATTTCCCTAATGTTATAAATCATTTTCATATAAAATTGTACCAATAAGCAAAACCTGAGTTTACCAATTTTTCCATTTTACAATCCGCAATAAACTTGTACACATACATTTTAATAATAAATTAATTAAAAACTCTAATCAAATATAATTAAAATTCAATAAAAAGTCATTAAATTATTAATGATTATAATCATCTATTAATAAAATAACTTATTTTAAATTATTGATAAAATAATAATTAACAATAATAATATAATTAACAAATCATATTAATTAAATTAATTAACAATAACTATATTAACAAAGCCATTTATTAAAATATTTAAAATTTAATAATTTTAAATATATTAAAAACTATTAAAAAATAAAATAAAATAAATAAAAAATGATTTTTTAAAGCCTCACTAACTTGATTGGTATCACTATCGTAGCAGCCTACTGTTGCAACAATAGGATAGTACATCAACAATACCTATTGCTGCCATAGCAGGACTGTTGCGATAGTCCTTTCAAATGGCCGCCGAGAGTTAGGATGGAGGAGAAGGGGGGTGGGAGGTGGTGGTCCTCACCCGCCATTAAATATTTTTTTAAAAATTGTTTAATAAAACAAACAAACACATGCCCTCTTGTTTTTAATTAATTTTTTGTTCTTATCTTTTTATATTATATTTTTATAATTATCACAATAATTATAAATTACTGTGGTAATTATATAATTTTTTTTTTTTTTTTTTGATATATTACCAATAGAATCCTGGTATAGAAACTTGGATGAACAATCAAAATTTATAAAACAAATTTGGTTTTCATTTCAAAACCCACATCCCGATTTTAACAAATCCATTACAAATCACCAAATTTAAATCAAATGAGGGTTTTAGATACTAAATTCATTCACATATGTTTTCAAAAAAATGAAGAGCAATAATTTCAATATGAGGGTTTTCAAATTTCTAATTTACATATAGATGATTTCAAAATGAAGAAGAAAAATATCATGAACAAGGGTTTTAGATTCAATTCACATGCAGAGGTTTCTCAAATGAAGAATGCTAAAATCACATTCAAGGGTTTCAACCTAGAGGAATTATGAAAATAGATTCACAAACAAAGAGAAGATAGAAAAATCAAAGAACGAACAACTACTGCACAAACCCACAAGATCTTACCTAGGTCTGATGCTAAAACAATGAACACATAAAACACAAAAGAATTTTCCTTCTCTTTCAAAAACCCTCTTTTTAGAAATCGGCTCCTCCAAACTTGTGTAATCGAGAAATGAACCCTAAATCTCTAATAAAGAGTTTTTCACCCAAATCAAGGCTTTGATTATGCAATCACACAAAACCCTTTTTCTTTATTATATTATTATTTTAATTTCATGCACAAGCTTTATGCAATTTAATTAAAATAAACTTTATTAGATTAATGCATTCTCTCTCTTATTAAATCATGAGACATTTAAAAAAATAATGTTTATTAATTTAACTAATAATATTATTTAGAGTTTATTATTAAAATAAAACTCCTAAATAAATTATTATTAAATTAAATAAATATAAGATGATAAAATTAGAACTTAAATAAAATCTTTAAATTTAATTCATTTATTTAATTAATTTATCAATTAATTAAATATAATTAAATATTTAATTTTCTTTATAAAATTTCCATTAAATTAAATCATTAAATTATCTTTTAATATGATTTAATTATAGAAGAAAATCATCACAGACCTACAAAACCAAATATGAAAACTCAACTGAAAGACAAAGCACATAATCAAACTCTTGAGTCAAAATCCTGAATTCACATCACTTGACGAATTCAGATGGGTAAACAACTCAAATACTTGTCCTACTTTCTAGGAAAATTGGCTTAGGTTAGGGTTTGGACTCAAGAATTATCTCCCCACTTATACCATTGAGATACTGCGATAGGGTATGCTCATCCTGGTAATTCAAGGAAGTCGATACCTGGTACTTGCAACCTGCATAAAATCCATGCATGTACATACACATATAATTTAAACTAAATAGGCAATGGTGGGGAGTAGTGCATCAGGTAGATCCCGACTAGTAGGTGACTAAGACTCCCTCCCTCAACCACATTAAGAATGTCAATTATAGAGTAAAACAGACAAGTGCACCATACACATGCAAGTATGGGGTATGTAACTATAGACCTGCATATAAATAATTCATCTAACTAATCATCATGAGATAACAGAAATCACTAAATGAACATACATATATCATCACATGAACACATGAAATAACTAAGTAACTCAACACATATATCAACTGAATATGAAATACATTTAATCTAATCTGATAACCAAGTACCACTAATCATAAAACATAATCATAGAATAGGCTTAAAAGAATCTGACAATACAATCAGAAAAGTAAGCTAGGGGTAGGCATTACAAAACCCACAAGAATGGGTTATACATTTTTGGAGGAAAAAATTCCTCCAAAAATGTGTGGGCCTAATTTTTTAGTTGTAAGGTTTTGATAGAAATCTCTAGATAATTTTGATCAAAAATACCAAAAATGAGTGCTTTTGATTGAAGTAACTTATGATCTAAAGTACTTAACTTCTTTTGATAGAAATTTCTATGGTAAATATAAACCCTCCAAACTGCCTACACAATCACTTCCATTTTTTTTGATTGGGGAGTTTTGATTCAAAGTAGTGGAAGAGGCATTTGAATCAACGACCTGCGAAAAATGTTTTTTTTTGTTAATATTTTAATAGATTTTAGCATATTTTAGATTTTTAAAATATATTTTAGATATTTTTAAATATATGTTTGTGTGTGTGTGTGTGTGTGTGTCTATACATACATAAAATGTATGTATATGTGAATATATATGTATGTGTATACATACACAAACACTACACATATACATATATATACATACATACATACGTATACATATGTATACATGTATATATATATACACACACACATACGTACATACATACATACATACATACATACACACATATACATACATACATATATACATACATACATATATACATACATATATGTATATATATACATACATATTTGTATATATGTGTGTGTGTAAAGAGGCATTTGAATCACCGATATGTGAAAAGGTTATTTTTTAAATTAATATTTTAATATATTTTTGTATATTTTAATTTTTTTAGTATATTTTAGATTTGTTTAAGTGTTTTTGGTATATATATATATATAATCTTCTATAGTGCATATGTTTAATTTTTTAATGTATGTATGGATATATACATTTTATATGCATACATGTATATATGTGTGTGTATATATATGTATGTATGCATATATATACATGCATATATACGTATAATGTATGCCTATATATGTATGTATATACATGCATAAAATGATTCTATATACCTATATGTGTGTGTGTGTGCATGTGCACGTACACATTTATACATGTGTATACGTACATGTATATATTTGAATATATATGCATATGTGTATATACATATCTATATATATGCATTATATGTATGTATATACACATGTATATTGTTGGCAGTGGACCAACGTCACTCGCAAGATTTGTGACATAGTTTAACCACCTTCTATGGTTCTATAAGACTATTGGTTGCTTTGACAGGTTGATCTTTTGGTGCAATGACAACCCTGATTTTTCTAATAGTATATATGAATAAATTATATAAAAATGTATATATACACATAATATGTATGAATATATGCATTGAATTGTATTTTATATGCATGTCTATACACATGCATGTATATATGTATGCATATATGTGTGTGTATATGTGTATACATATATATATATATATATACATGTGTATATATTTATATATGTATATATGTATGTATATGTACATATATACATTATGTGTGTGTGTGTGTGTGTACACATGCATGTACCGTTATTTTTCAAATTTAGGAATTTAATATATACATGTAGTTTCATTTAGTAATTTAAATTAAAATATTTTAGGTACACATACACATACAATTTATACTAGACATCCTACACATCATGGCATATATGTTGGCCCCAACTGATATTGTAAATTGATAGTGGGAGATTATTAGGTGATGATGCTATGAATGTATGTAAAAGAGTCATGATATTTGTTATATTTTCATTGATGCCAAAATGTTAGTTGGCTAGGCATTATGCTAACTTAGGAAAGCACCATATCATTAAATTGATGAAGATGATTTGATTGATGAAGTGGATTTGAAGAAAGAACGATGAAGTCAGAGTTGGTATGTAAGGTATTCAATGGGTACTTGAATAAGCTGGACAATGATTATGTGATATTGGTTTTGATTATTTTACAATAATGTATTGTTGAGAAATATTTAAGGTTACAAGCTTAACCAAGTCACAAGGTTAATGAAGGGAGATTATATTCACCGAGTGACTACAGTATTGCCTGAGCGATTGTAAAGGAAGGAAGAATGCAATGTTTCCAGAGTGAGTGAGTAGTAACTATGTTATATGTTTCTTGAGTATATGTGATGTTTACCTAGTGACAACTAGGTGAATACGTTTGAGAAATTATAATTTGAGGCTGAATTTTGATGGAAATTTGGAAAGATCAAGAATGTCTAAATTGAGAGTCAAATTTTGTTACAAGATCAATGATGGAGAAAATTCAAGAAAGGTCTAATGAAGGAAATTGAAGAAGGATAAGGATGGACACAAATTTTTGTGCAAGGTTATATTTTCTATATGTCTAAATTCATTATATGAAGGATTTTAGTGGTGAACCTAAGATCAACGATTTTGATTAGTGACAAAAGATGGAAGCATTTGGAAGCATTGAGAAAACTATTTAAGGAGGAGAATAAGATTTTCTATGCTTTTGAGATGATGATTCTAGTTCAAAGTTGTTTCTGAATATATTTCTAATAAGAGATCAAAGTGTGATGGTGAAGAAAGAAAAAGGAGATTGTTGAGCTAGGTGAACTAAGCAGTGAAAGGATAATGAGGAGTTATACAACCAAGTTAGAGTAAAGAGTGAAAGAAGATCCAAGAGAGAGATCAAATAGAGAAAGAGTAGGAATAGAGATCTAAACATAAAAAGGTAGTTTCTATTCTTAATAGATCACTTTATACTATTATTGTTTAACCATTGTATCAAAAAATCTTAGAAGTACCAAGAGGACCCAACCGGTTTATGAAATCCTATATGGCAACATCGATTAGTGGTGTTTGAAATTCCTTTAAATTAGGCCACTATTTTTAGTCAAGGACATGGAGTGATAAGGTCTAGATGATCTTTTGGTGAACTCCTCTAACAAGGTCACTTTAACAAAGTGTATGTAACCTTTAACAAGGTATTCTCCTAATAGATATCACTTTAGAATAGTGAAATTTTGGGTTGTCAATTCCGGGTGATTTTTCCCTTAACAAGGTTTCCATATTAAAAATCTTGGTGTTAAATTATGTGAATGTTATTTATGTTACAAGTTGATTTACATATTTTAACAATTTACTACAACTCTGTAATAACTAAGACATCACTACGTAATAACTATAAATTTACTAACAGTTGGTAATGCAAGGAACAATTTAGATTAAAGTGTTTAAAATAATTGATTAAAGGCTTTACTAAGTTGTTAGATGCATTGAAGTTATTGTTGTTTATATTTATGATTATTTCAAGGTGATGTAGATTTTGAAGGGACTATGAGATAACTAAACATAATTGACTCACCCCCCCTCTTAGTTATCTAACATGATCAAAAAATTCCACCCGAAGAGCTTTATTATCGCTCTAATAAGGAAATCCAAAGGTTAAGAGATTCCCTAAGTAGTGGTACATGCTCTAGTGTGTATAGTATTGCATATTAGTATTTCTAAGATTGTCTTATTAGCATGTAGGATGAGATTCATGGTGTTGCTCCATATTCTTCTAATAATATGGAGGCAGTTCTTAGGAGTAAGAGATGAGAGGTCTCTTTGGGTATTTCTTTGATAGAGGTATAGGGTTTAGTGCCCAAAGAGACCCTGAATAGGGAATATTTCCCTCATTATATAAATAAGAGGTTTGTGAAGGGTTTTGAGTTACGATGTGTGAGGACCTTCACATATCAATAGTGATATACCCATGCTCCATTCCTTCTCATAGTCATTATCCAAATAATGACTAGATTCCACTCTATATTGCACAATAGCTTTTTGTCGAGGTTCATTTAGGTAGAGTAGTGAATTGTACTAATTTAATAGCACATTTAGGATATATACATGGTAGGTTGGTTGATAGAGATGTTTTTTGTTGAGTTGATTGTTCAACACCAATGCACAAGGCTATTGTTGAAGAGAGGGCACCCATATTTTTCCTACATTGGGTCCCTCAGTAGATGAGGTTGCATTTAGGATCCAATTATTGGGAGTATAAAAGGAGTTAAGGACATTGAAATGACTACTAGATCCATATAAAGTGATCAATGTGGCTAGTATTTGATGTCTTGTTGGTGTTCTAGGTCATCAAGTACTTCATCCTCAATGAACATCTATTGTGTAGTAGGAACCCCTTTACTTTCCAACCTAGAGGGCCTTACTGGAGAAGTAGTACAAATTACATTGATTAGGTTGTTTGAGAATCTACTAGATGCATATGCATTCATAGCATTGGATCATGGGTTACCCATATTAGACATTATAGCTCATGTGCGTAGTACTAGAATCCCCAACCACATTCTTCTCATCAATTAGGTGGTGGCTACTAACTACCCTATTACTATGAAGGGAGAGACACATCTTACAACCAATGCAGGGCACTAGAGCTCAAATGTTGGCCTTGATGATGTTGATTTCAACATCATGAACACAGGTTGGATGGATTTGTTGACACATGATGATTCTACTTCTATGTGATGTTTATATAGTTTAATGCAACTTGGTAATAACTAAGATATCACTAGGTAATAACTAGAAATTTACTAATAGTCAACAATGTGAGGAACAATTTAGATTAAAGTGTTTGAAAGAAGTGATTAAAGATTCTACCGAGTGATTGAATGTATTGAAGTTATTGTTGTTAATATTTATGGTGCTTTGATGATGATGCAAAGTTTGAAGGGACTGTGAGATAACTGAACATAATTGATTTATCCCCCTCACTCTTAGTTATCTAACAAGATCAACCAATTCCACCCCGTGAGCTTATTATTGCACTAATCTATAAATCTAGAGATTGGGAGATTTTGTAAGTAGTTGTACCTTCTCTAGCATGTATATTATTGCATGCTAGTCTATTTTAGATAGTCTCATTAGCACAAAGGATGAGATTTGTGGTGTTGCTTCATATTCTACTATTAATATAGAGGAAAGTACATGGGAGTGAGAGATGAGTGGTCTCTTTGGGTATTTCTTTGAATAAGGTATAATGATTAGTGCCCAAAGAGACCTTGAAGAGGGAATGCTTCCCTCACTACATGAATAAGAGGTTTGTGAAGGGTATCATGTTACGATGTGTCAAAACCCACATGTGTGGGCATTGATATACCCATGCTTTCTTGCTACTTATGGTTATTATCTAAATAATGATCAGGTTCCACTCTATATTGCACAACACCTTTTTGTCAAGGTTTATTTAGGTAGGATGGTGAACTAAATTGATTTTGTAGCATATTTTAGATAGGGATGTAGTAGGTTGGTTGATAAAGATGCTTTTTGTCAGGTTAATCATCCAACACCAAAACATAGGGCTATTTTTGAAGAGAGGGTGCCTTCAATTTTCCCTACATTGGGGGCCCTCGATAGACGAGGTTGTGTGTGACACCTAGTTATAGGGAGTGATTCAAGGAGTTGGGGACATTGCAGTGGCTACTAGGTCTATATCTAGTGATAAGTTTGGTTAATATTTGATGTCTTCTCAATGTTCTAGATCATCAAGTGTTTCATCCTCAACAAACATGTACTGTGCAATAGTTATCCCTTTACTTTCTAATCTAGAGGGTCTTTCTAAAGAGGTGGTACGAGTTAAATTGACTAGTTTGGTTGAGAAACTACAAGATGCATATGAATTCATAGCATTAGATCATGGTATACCCATATTAGAAATTAGAGCTCATGTGTGTAATACTTTAATCCACAAGCACATTCTTCTCATTGCTTAGGTGGTGGCCATAGTGGTAGTGCATGTCAAGATCCATCTACTAACTGCTCTAATGATGTGAAGGGAGAGACACATCCTACAAACCTTTTAGCCAGTACAAGGTACTAGAGCTCATATGTTGGACTTGAAGATGTTCATTTCAACATGATGACCATAGGTTGGATGGATTTTTCAACACATGATGATTCTACTTCTATGCCATCTCATCTAGTAAGTCTCATTGGTTTGTTATTATGAGGTTGTGTGCCTACTAGTCATGTCATAGATGTAGAGTTGGGTCTAGATCTGACACAACAAAATCTGATATTTTGGTGGGCATAATTAACGAAAGGGAGTCTTATCATTATCATATGCCATCATCTACCACACGTAAATCTTATTTTTGTGTAAAGAATTTTTTTGAAAGTCTTATATTTATGACTAGATCATGTAAGCTTACATTTCTTAATTTTATTTGTTGCATTATATCATGTGCACATGCATATATATTTTTTGGGTGAAATACCTCTTGTCACTCCATCATTGATGGTCGATTGTGTACACTATCGATACTCACTTGATGATGACATCATGAGTGGAAAGGTGAGTTTAATTTTTTTTGATTGAACATGTACATGTATAGTGTGCATAAGTTACATATCTATTTTATTTATGTTTAGACATGTTGATATGAATTTCTCTTTAATATAGGGGTCAACACATCCTTTAATATAGGGGTCAACACATCCTTCACAACTTAATTATCACTCTTATGACTGCTTAGAAAAGAGTCATCATGATGAGGCTCAAGGTGTCAATCCATAGATTATTTGGTCTATTTACATCTAGAGACATATATAACTTAGATAGTTACACTTTAAATCAAACATATTCACTTATCAAACATACACCATAAAACATGAACATGTATAATTTAGATCAAATGTCAAATTGAATATGCATATCAAACTTACATTTAAAATCAAAAGATGTAGAACAAAATTAATCTAGAATTTATACATCAATCATCAAATGTGTCTATATTAGAACATTATATCAAATATGTTTCACTTATCAAACACACACTATCGAACATGTAAATGCATAAATTATATCAAATGTCAAATCATAGCTATATCACATATATTTAAAATCAAACTACATATAAAAAAAGTGACGACTAAGTGCTAGAACTTAGTTATGGCCAAGTGATAGTATTTTGAATGTGTTCGAGGAATCATGATTTCCAGCCAACTCAATTGATTCTTGGGATATGGAAATAGTTTTGAAGATAAGATTGATGAGTTGGATCATTTAATTCAAGGAGAGGGTTATATATGATATTAAATGCAATAATTTGAAAAGAAGTTTCTAGAAAAGAAGAAGATGGATATGTGCAATGAATCTGATGAATTAGGTTGTAAACCCTAAGTGTAGAACAGGATTTAGTATGCAAAGAACATTAACAAATAAAGTAAACATTCACAAACCAAAAAATAAATTCACATATATGCTTGGAAAAAGAAAGCAAACAAGAAGTGAAAACCTCACAAGAGAAAACACTCCATGCTTTCTGGATTCTGTAGATGTGTCCTTTTGCTGTGGATGTATGCTCAAGATGCTCAAAAGCTGCTTCAATAGAGATGGGTAATGGAAAATTGGTAGCTTTGTGAGCTCTCAATTTGGCATTATAAGGGTAAATATTGATGGCTTTGGTTCTCAAAATAGCATGGTAACTTTAGCTCAAAGATTGTTGATGAAATGGCTTGGGATGGGATTCAATTTATAGGCTAAGGGGTAGAGGGATGGAGGGCTTAGATGCAAGGATGGATGAAGGCTTAAGGAGGGCTAGGATGCACTCAAAGGAGAGCACATGGATTGTGCTTGTTTAGCACTAATGGGAAGGTGACACTTGTCACAAGGAGGATGAGTGTGAGAGGGTAGGGTAAAGGGTTGGTTAAAGGCATGGTGAGTGGGGTTGAGTATGTAAGAGGGATCTAAGAGGAATGAGTGTGGAAGAGGGAAGAGTGTGGAAGATGGGTGTAAGAGTCATGAGTGGGCTTGTAAGAGTCTTTATGTTTTGTAAGAGCACTCATGACTTAGTGGTTGGGTTTTTTGAGGGGAGACTTTGGTTTGGATTAGGAAAGTCTTAAACTTGTTTAAGGAATGTGACAACATTAGGGGGTGGATTAGGCTTGGGTTTAGGATTAGATTAGGAATGTTAGAGATGTGCAAGTGGATGGCATTAATGAGGGTGGGTGAGTTAGTGGCTAAGCTTGGTTAGTATGGGTGGATGGGGTGGATTAGGCTAAATGGAGGATTAGAGATAGGTTAGGGGTTTTTGAATTTGAGGATTTCATTTATCAAATAGATTTATTTAATAAATGAGGATTTTTGGAATTAGATAGGAGAAAAGGATTTAATTGATAAATAATAGATTATTTGATTTATCAATTAGGACTATAGATGATTAATTAAATTAATCAACTAGGGATGGCAAAGGATTAATTAAATAAGAATTTAATTAATGATGCCTTTAGAGATGGCTAAATTAGATTACCAAAGCAGTGTAATCAAATTTAGGTGTCTACATTTTGCCCCTCTTTGAAATAGTGTTGAAATGACACTATTTCAAAGAAGTTCGAATGAAGATGACACGAGGAAGATGTTTTAGCAACAAGGTTGCCCCAGTCTCGGATAAGAAGAGGAGAGACTAGACTTAGATGATGCCCCCTCAAGAAGGCGGCGGGGAGAGAAATGAGGCTCAACAACTTCTTGAAAAGTACAAGAAATTGAGATGAGTTGAGACGTAGGTTGGCGAAGAGAAGGGTCTGAATTAGCTCAAACTCTCATTACGGGAGAATGATAAAGGGAAACCAGAGGCACAATAGTAAAGCAAGCTTAAGACTTTCCAGGATTGGGGGGGGGGAGATGGAGGAGCAGACCGCTATAAAAGGAATCCATGGTAGGGAGATGGATGATAGAATGATAAAGCTGATGCAACAGGATTTCAAAGAGTCAAACTGGCGGAAGATGGGTTTCGGAGATCCCTAGGACTAGGATTGTGGATCTCGAAGGATGAGGCTTGGTGGATTGATTTGATTGGTGGATCCCTAAGACTAGGATTTTGGATCCCTAAAGCTAAGCATGAGGAGTGATTCAAAGAGATACTGATGCATAAGCTGGGGTAGGAGCGACAGATGTAGGATATGGATGGGGGATAATGGAGATGAAGGGAATCCATTGAAGCTTTTTGAGCGGGGGGATACTTCAAAGAGAAGTACCACCATGTAGTTGAGCACTAGATTTGCTATAGGACTATTGGTTAATTTCCAAGGTTACCAAGAACATCAAGGCTTTTTCACCAACCATCCAAAGGACTGATGAACTGACTCAAAACAAACACACAAGGATTGCCCCAGTATCACACATGAATCCCAGAGGAAGCAGCATGGAAATGACACTAGGTAACCCACAAGCAGAAAAAGAAAACAAGCAAAAGACCTGATCAAGACCTTACGCTCTAATTGCCCCATTCGCAGCATACCATGATATGGAAGATCGTGGCAACCTTGAGGAGGGAACAAGGAGATTGCTTGGAAAAGATATTTCAAGACCCAAAAGGGAAGATACCAAATAAAAAGAAAGTGAAAATCCAAAAGAGAACTTTTTGCCAACGAGATGGATAGGACGAGGTACTAACGGACCAAGATCAGACATGAGGAAAGCTATATCCTGCAAGGATCTATCAGAGAGCACCTAAGCTGATGGATCTGGATGAGTGATGCGTCTAGCAAGCTGAACTAAGAAGGATAACACTTTGGTGATAGGAGATCTAGCTAAAGGATGCATTGGAATATCTAACCAAAGTGTGCGATGTGTGCAAGATGTTGACCAAGGATGAACTAACACGAAAGCCGAATAGATACAATGATAGTAAGCTAAAGAGGATGTACAAGCTAACATACCAAAATATGTTACAAATGTACAAGTTCATTCATGTTTTGGTTTTTTGTGAGATGGAAATGTTTGTGAAGGATGGGATGTCTATAATAGTTGATAGGTGGATAGGTAGATGGTTTGTGAAAAGCTTAAGGAAAATGGGATTCTGTATGTGCATGTGATAGGATACAGGCTAGGATACAAGATTATTTACAAGCTGGAATATGGTACAAGCTGGAACAAGATTCGAATATATACAAGGTATGGTACAAGATTTACAAGGTATAATACAAGCTTTGGTACAAGATTTACAAGCTGTACAGGAGGTATTGACAAGCTCCATCAGATTTTGGATATTTGATTGGAACACCAAGGGAACAAGCAGGTGTTTTATGGGATGGTGGGTGGATGGATGAGGGATAGGATAGTGATAGATAATGGATTAGTCTTTAGCACACAAGGCGCCTAAATTACCAGGTTTTCACCAAGGTACCTATCCAAGGTGCTTGAATTGCCAAGTTTTCACCATTGGACGCTTATTTCTCTTTACTATTTTTTTTTTGTATTTTTTCAAGAGCTGGGTATACCAAGGATCTTCAAGCATAGAACTTCTTGAGATGAATGATGTTAGTGGGATCATTCAAGAGTTCTCCTTCTGGTGTAGATAATTGATAGGCTCCGGAGCCAAAGGAGGCAGTAACCACATAGGGACCAAGCCATGTAGGTTCAAACTTGCCTTTCTTTTCTTGATCTGCTTGGACTTTCATATTTTCTTTGAGGACCATGTCACCTGGCTGAAAGTGTCATGGGAGCACCTTCTTGTTGAAATTCCTTTTGAGACGAGTTTGATAGACTATGAGATGGTCATAGGCTTGTTGTCTCTTCTTGTCTAAGAGATCTAGCTGGGTGAGTCGAGCTACTCTGTATTCTTCATCTGAGATTTTCCCTCGCAAAGATATGCGTAGTGAGGGAAGTTCAACTTCTATAGGTAATACGGCTTCGGCACCATAGACTAGGGAGTATGGAGTTGTGCCTATGGATGTATGAAAGGAAGTTCGATAGGCCCATAGAGCTGGATTTATTTGAAGGTGCCAATCACGGCCGGAATCATTGACAACTTTCTTTAGGATTTTGAGGAGGGTTTTATTAGTTGCCTCTGCCTGGCCGTTACCTTGTGGGAAATATGGGCTAGAAAAGCGGTGATGGATGCAGAGGGAAGTGCATAATTCTTCCATGTTGAGATTTTCAAAGTTACCTCTGTGGTCAGTGAAGATGGTGGATGGGATGCCGAAGCGGCAAACAATGTGGTACAAGATGAACTTGGAGACTTGAACTCCTGTAGCTGAGACTAGGGGGACTGCTTCCACCCACTTAGTGAAATAGTCTGTAGCTGTTATTATCCATTTATGTCCATCAGATGAGAAAGGTGTGATAGTTCCAACTAGATCAAGGCCCCAACAAGCAAAAGGCCAAGGTGGTGCAATAGGCTGTAGATCCTGTGCTGGAGCGTGCACAAGGTTTGCATGCTGCTGACATGGGAGACACTTTCTGACAAAGTCACAAGAGTCTTCTTCAATGGTAGGCCAATAGTAGCCTGCTCTAAGGATTTGTCGTGCTAGGACAATACCACTCGTGTGGTCACCACAAAGTCTGAAATGTACTTCTTTTAATGCCATCGTGACCTCATTTTCATCTAAACATCGAGAGAGGGTATCATGATAACCTCGACGATATAGGGTATTGGCTATGATAACATAGCAGGATGATTTTTGAATAAGGTTCTGGCGTTGGGTGCGTGTGAGGTGAGGGGATATGATACCATCGTTAAGGTAAGCATGAATTTCATGGTACCAAGGGGATTGGGGACCAACCAAGATACAAACACGGTTTGAATCCTCATTCGCATAAGCGGGTGTGAGGAGTTGCTCAACTAAAAATTCATACTACGTAGCTTCTTGGGGAATTTCCAAGAGCGAGCCGATAGTGGCCATGGCATCTGCTGCCTTGTTCTGCATTCGAGGCACTTGTGTAAACTGAAGCTTTGTAAAATGCTGGGTCAGCTGATCAACTAGCTCTTTGTAGGGTAATAGCTTTTCATCTTTGGTTTGATATTCATTTAAGACTTGTTTGATGATGAGTTGGGAATCACCAAAGACTTGTAACTCAGTGATATTCCATTCTATAGCTATCTTTAATCCTGCTACAAGAGCTTCATATTCTACTATATTGTTGGTGCTAGGGAATTGTAGCTTGAAGGCTTTTGGAATGTAATCTCCTTGAGGTGTAACTAATAATATTCCTGCCCCTGATCCATGAGAGGTGTATGAGCCATCAAAATAAAGCTTCCATGGGGGCTGTTCTTCAATTAGGCAGATATGCTCATCTAGAAATTCTGTGAGCAAAGGATATGCATCTACTAGAGGTGCATCAGCTAGGTGATCTGCTATAGCTTGCCCTTTGATTGCCTTTCTGTCCACATACTGGATGTCAAACTCACTTAGTAGCATAACCCATTTGGCCAAACGGCCTGTAAGTGCTGTTCTGGAGAGCATATACTTGAGAGGGTCAATCTTGGAGACTAGTTGGATGGTATGACTTAGCATGTAGTGGCGAAGCTTTTGAGTTGAGAAAACAACTGCCAAACAAGCTTTTTCCATAGGAGTGTAATTGAGTTCATAACCAACTAGGGTTCTACTGATATAGTAGATGGCTCTCTCTCTACTATAATCATCATGTTGTGCTAGAAGTGCCCCTAGGGCAGTAGGTGTTGCTGATATATACAAGATCAAGGGATGACCATGAACTAGTGGAACCAAGATAGGGGGATTGGTGAGATACTGCTTGAGCTGATCGAAGCTGCGCTGACATAAAAGATCCCACTTGAAGTTCTCATTCTTCTTTAGCAAGTGTGAAAATGGTGTACAATTATCTGCAAGTTGGGAGATGAAGCGCCAGACAGATTGAAGTTTTCCTTGAAGAGAGGGAAGCTGTCGTAGTGTCTGGGGAGGAGGCATGTCTAAGATAGCCTTGACCTTTTTGGGGTCGATCTCTATACCCCGTTTAGAAACTATGAAGCCTAGAAGCTTGCCAGATGTGACCCCAAAGACACACTTCTCGGGATTTAGCATGAGATGATATTGAGCCAACCTATCAAAGACTTTTTCTAGGTCAGCAAGATGATCCATGAAGGTGTGAGATTTGACTAGGATATCGTCCACATAATCTTCCAAAATGCTATGGATAAGATCATGGAAAATGGCTATCATAGCTCTTTGATAGGTAGCCCCAACATTCTTTAGGCCAAAAGGCATCATGGTGTAGCAAAAGGTTCCCCAAGGGGTAGTGAATGCTATCTTATGCTGGTCCTCTTCTGCAATCTTGATCTAATTATACCCGAAAAATCCATCCATAAGGGAAATAATTTCATGTCCAGCTGTAAGATCTACAATCATATCTATGTTGGGCAAGGGAAAATCATCCTTTGGACAAGCTTTGTTAAGATCTCTAAAATCAGTGCAGATTCTGATGTCACCAGAAGGCTTAGTGACAGGGACCATGTTGGAGATCCATTCTGAGTAGTCGATAGGTTGGATAACCTTAGCAGCTAACATTCTTTCTAGTTCAGCTTTGACTAGTAATGCCACCTTGGGGTGCATTTTTCTAAGCTTTTGTCTGACGGGCTTGATCTTTGGATCGACTGCAAGATGATGAACTACAAGCTTTGGATCAAGTCCTGGCATGTCCTGATATGACCATGCAAATCAGCCAATGTTCTCTCGTAAAACCTCAAAGAGGAGGTCAGCTTGGTCTTGTGATAGGGATGCAGCAATGTGAACAATTCTTGGGATCTCTGAAGAACCAATGTTGACTTCTCTAGTATCCTCTATTAGAATAGAAGACACCTCTGGTCAATTATCTTGAGGAGGCAATACTAAATCCTCATGTTCTACTTGTGGCTCTAGATTTTCTTGCTGAGGGGTTCTCTTCGCTACCTTAGCTAGTCCCAGATTTACCTTAGTTCCAGTTTTGGTTGTATCGAAACTAGGTTGGGGATTTTCTCCAAAATACCCCTTGGGATCTAGCTTGTAGATGTAGGCAGAATCTGGCTTTTTCTTCTTATGAGGAGTTTCAGCTCTCATGAATCTTAGAAGCACTTCCTTTGATGCAAACTCATCAATATGTATGACACTTGGTTGGTCCCAATCTATGAGTTGTGGATGAGCGAGTGGTAGGTCAATGAGATGGATGGATAGTTCTCGGAGAACAGAGTCTCCTAGGAAGATTTGGTCTGGGATATCGTCGTAGGCTCTCTTTTCAACTTTCTTGGGAATGTCTTCGATTTTGACAAGGTCGCGGTGAATGTTTGAAAAAGCGTGACCATTCTCATTGGTGCCCCCAGTTGTGGGTATGCCAAAGCCAAGACCTGACTTCGTTTCCCAATTATGTGCTTCGATGGGACATTGCATGCCCCTTTCTTCTGGTCCTAGTCCACCTCCTTGATAGTTCCATTTTTCAGTGATGAGCTTATGTTATTGGGGATACTTCTGGCTGAAGTGATCAAGGCGTGCTTGATTTCTTGGAGGGGCATCCTTATGTAACCAATTGTTGATATCTGGAGTGAGCTCCTCATGAAGAGGCATTTTTGAGGATACAAAGGTGGTTGGGCCAAACCATTTGTATCGAGGAGGTGGAATCTCCTTAGCTTTGTGATATGTTGGCCGTCCATGGGTATGTGGATCAAGTGGGATTGCTCTGACAACAAATGCATCTGATAGACTATATTCTCCACAGCCTTTGTTGTTGATCTTTACAGTAGATAGGGTGGAGGCAAGGATGGTTTTTGCGTCATTACAAGTGTGGGATGAGCTGGCGATGGCTATGCCGATGTCTATTCCAAGGCAATGGTTTGTATATGAAGCTTCAACTGCATTGCAGTAAGCAAAGGGTTCTGTATCGGCGTGGATGGTTACCTCAGTGCCCTGATGTGGAAATTTGATGCACTGATGGTAGGTGGATGGAACAGCCTTCATAGCATGAATCCATGGGCGACCGAGGAGGATGCTAAATGGTAGGTTTAGATCAACAACATGGAAAACTGTCTCTTGGATGACCGGCCCAACCTTGATTGGTAGCAAAATAGTCCCTTCTATGGTCCTTTCCAAGTTGTCATAAGCTTTGATGGTGATAACCTCACTGATCATATCTGCCTCAGTATACCCAGCTTGTTTTATAAATTTTAGGGTGCAAATGTTCAAGGCTGATCCATTATCTATCATTACTCTTTTCACGGCAAAATTGGATACCTCGATGGCTATGCGAAGCGGAAGGGTGTGATCTGGCTCAACCGCAGGTATGTCGGTGGGTTTGAAAGATAGGGCACATGAGGATGAAAGGTGTCCAACAAGATTACAAAAATTAGTAGCATTGATATCAGAAGGGACACGTGATTCTATGAGAGCACTGTCAAGGATGTCTTTGTACACAGGACTAGTGCGGAGAAGGTCTAAAATGGATATTTGGGCTGGCATGTTCCCAAGGTGTTCCAAGATATTGTACCGACTTTTTGATGGAGCTGATGGTGTTGATGAAACTGGTGGGCCTACGATGTTAAATTGTGCTCTTTGAGTGGTGACCGCACACTCATTGTCTGGTCCTCGAATATTGATAACATTGACAGAAGGCTCTTTCTTAGATATACAACCTATAAGGCTACCATAGTCTATATAGGATGAAGTGTGGTCATTGTTCTTCCCATGCTGTTGGTTTGGCTGGCGGTTGTTGGTGTTGTTTTGGATAGGTGCTTTTCCAGGATTTTGGTTGTTGTGTGGAGGAAAAGCATTTTGATAAATCTGTAAGCCTGCATTGGGAGAGGTTTGGGCACCAACAGTGATTTCCTTCCGATCAATGAGGTCTTGCACATAGTCTTTCAGTTTCATGCATCTGAGGGTGGTGTGACCGCTTACCCTATGGAACTTGCAATACTCATTGTCCTTGTACCATGCAGCTTTGGATTGGCTTGGATCAATTTGCTGGGTAGGAGGAAATTTGATGAGGTTTTCCTTAGCCAATTTCTCAAAAATAACATCCAATGGCTCACCAAGGGGTGTATAGTTTCTAGGTGCAGGTTGGAATCTGGGCTTTTTCCCTACAGCTACATTGATGGCATTAGCTTGATTGTTAGACCCTTGAAAGTTGGGTCTTGTATTGTGGTTTTGATAGCTTTGGTTATTTCATTGTTGGTAATTGATAGCTTGTTGGTTGTTTGTTTCATATGGTGGGTTAGACTGGTTTTGAGAAGGACCAACGATATTCACATGTCTGGTGTCAGTAACCCCATCTGTTGCAACATGCTTGTTTTTGTTCCAATACCTAGACTTGTCATTGGAATGTGATTGATTTTGGTTGGCCTCTTTGTAAATCTTTACCACACCATCTTTGATGAGTCCTTGCTCAAGGATCATTCCTTTCTCTTTGATATCCTTATAGGTCTGTAAACAGTTCATGGTCATGTGGTGAGCCAAGCTGGGATGTGCATTATCAAAAAACATTTTCACCACATGGCATTCTGGCAAGGTGCATGATATGCGGGTGGTAAGGGTTTGCCATCTTTGCAGGTATTCGGCAAGGCTTTCTCCACCTTTTTGCTTGGTGTGGACAAGATCAACTATTGATAGCTCTGTTTCAACAAGATGGGCATATTGGGCTACAAATGCCTCAGATAATTCAGCAAAGTTTTTAATTGTGCCATAGGGGATTCTATAAAACCATTCAAGAGCTAGTCCAGCCAAGCTTTTGGGAAAAAGGCGCAAGAGGAAGACATCATTGTATGCCACGTCCTGGAAATGCATGTAAAATTCTTTGATATGTGTGACAGGGTCTCCTTTTCCTCTAAATTTTTCAAATTTAGGTACCTCAAAGTGTTTGGGAAATGGTGTCGTGGTAATGGCTCTGTCAAATGGGTAAGGACACACATTCTCAAACTTGAATGTCTTTGGATCATTCCCTTCTTGGATGGATTTTAGAGCTGTCTTCATTTGCTCCCACTCTGAATTGATAGGTGATGGTTGGGGTGCCCCCAATGTAGGAGTGCCTTGAGGTAGGTATGTGCTGGATGGGGCCACTGAATATGGATGGCTGTGAGGGATTTGCTGATAGGGATTGTACATTTTTTGGGCATCTGCATGGTGGATGACGGGTTGTTGAGGGGGAGGTGGCACATATTGATGCATGTGCTGCGAGGCTTGTTGTTGATATGGGATTTGAGGTTGGGATTAAGGAACATAAGCTGGCTGTGGGATAAATGGATTGCTTTGTGGAGGTAAGGTATAAGATGGTTGTGAGGCTTGGGGAAAGGATCAGAGGGCTTGTGGGGTTTGACCAATATATGTGGGTTGTGCCCCCATTTGGGATGGTATCTGCAAATAATTGGTGGTTGGCTGGGGTGGTGGATTACCTCCTAGAAGTGGCATTGAAAAGTAGTTGGTAATTGGAGGTAATGGATTAGTTGGTGGTGGAGGTGGTGGGAATTGAAAGCTTGAGAATGGAACTAATGGGGTTTGATAGCTTTGTGGCTGGATTTGGAAGCTTGGTAGAGTGGTGGTGGGAGCTGGGGTCACTTGGGATTTTGGTAGAAGATTGGCAGTAGCTTGTGGGTTTTGATAGCTTTGTGGAGTGAAGGTAGTAGCTTGTGGATTTGTGGCTGGTGGTATTGAGCTCCCAAGACTTAATGGAAATTATGGGATTGTACTTTGGGTTGTGGTGAACAAGCTAGGGGCGATGAAAGGTTGATTACTTGGCCCCATGGGTGGCATCCCTGTTGTATATTGCTGAGGTTGGCCAAAGATGCTAGCACTAATTTGGGAGATGGGTAGATTTGGAAGGCTAGGTGTGGGAGCAGCAGTAATAGTGGAGGGGGTGAACGATGAGGTGTTTTGAGTAAAGGGGGTTTGGAGCGGAGAGGTATGAACCAAGGATGGAGTGGTGGTGGCTGGGTTGGCTTGCGATATGGAGATTTCAACTTGGGTGGATGATGGTATGTTTGGGTTTGTTGGGTCATATGGATTGGCTGGAGGCTCTTCTTTTGGAATATATTGAGGATAATTTGGATCATAAGAGCCTATGGGTGGTGGCACCTGACCAAACAATGGGTGAGATGGATCTGATAATGGAGGGGGTCTTCCAAAGTCAAAGGTTCCTACATTGTCCCTTCGAAAATTAGCCATGATTGTCTCTTTATTTTTGTCTATAGTGGCATTTACCAATACTGCATTTCCTGGTTGGTTCATGAAAGCTTCAATGTCAGTAGGTGATGGCATAGCTTGCTCTGGACTGAAGGATGGCTGAGTGCTCAAGGGGGGTGAGGCTGTTCGATCCAAATGATAGGGCTCCATTATTTCTTTCTTCTTGGCTAAGCGAGTGACGGGTGGCATGAAAAATGCTCCTAGGGATGAGATGCAATAATGCTGATGGATGCAAAGCTATTGGACAAAACCTAAGGAGGATTGGGTTGGGGATTCTAACTTCAAAGATATGTTGTCAAAGCACAAAAGGTCTGCTTTCCTATGTGCAAGCTTGGTGGTGATTGTGTCAACTTAAGGATAGACTGATGATCCTTTAGGAAGAACATGAGATTGACCACTTGCAAATCCCAACCTTTAGCTCAAGGTGATGAGGGATAACAAGTGACAAAGCTAGATTACCCTAGACAAAGCTCTGTCAAAGGGATAACCTTGGTGAGATTGGTGGATTTGGAAGATTTTAGGAATGGCAAACTTTTAGCAAGGTGACAACAATTTTGAAAGCTTAGATGTGCAGATTTTTGATTACTGGCTAGATGGTATGATTCTAAATGAGATGGATGAGCTAATAATGCTTAAGGGGATAACCTAAGATGGCTGGCTTTTCTACAAAGATGACTCTAGAGTGAAGCTTATCCAAGAAGATGTGGAGAAACAAGGGTGTCTAATCATAGAAATCATGCCTAGTTGGTAAGGCATAAGACGGATTAACTCCTGGATGTTGGCTAAATTTGATGGTGTGCTCTAACCAGGCCTCTTGAAGTGCTTCATCGGTAGATTTGTCCTCTGCTTTGTGGAGTTTGGAAATTTGTGGGCTTGGTGTTATTTCTTTTCTCTTGGCTGAAAGTTCTTGGTATGCTAGAGATGGCTTGAGTTTGACCTTGTGAAACTTTTGTTTGGGTTTGGGTTGTTCCGACATAAATTATTGAATTTGCTTGGCTTTGGAAAAAATCTCAATTGTTTTGCTTCAACTTGTTCAACTTCCAAAATAGGCAGTGACTATGCTAAGTGTGCCCTAAGCTAGGATTGACCAAGTTTGGAAAACATTCATTCAACAAGTAAAATAAAAACAAGCAATAGATATGAACACCTAGATAGAAGTTTGTGGTTCTCAGAATGTGATACTTGCGGCAAGGAGTGTGTATGTTCTACAAATGTTTCGATCAGTCACTCCAAACACATTAACATCCTAGATGGTTTTCTGCAAGGCAGACAATTGGTTTAGCTAGGGAGTCCTCGATATACGCAAGGTATGTGAGGCCCAAATCCGTAGATGAGACCAAAAGGATGTCACACAGCCGAGAGGAGCGGTAACCCACTTCTCCTCTTTCACTTCTCAAGGGTATAAAGTTCCTTGAGGCTTAGCCTGAATGAAAAAATCTTGATCCCAAGAGAGGTGTCTTTCGATTCACCTCCCGATTCTTATACTCCGTCAGAATGCTGGAGTTGAGGTCATCCAAGGGGTGATGAAATCCCCAAGCAGGCCTCCTAAAAAGAAACAAGGTTTTGGATCCTAATCTTATGCACCCAAGATGGCCTCGAAAGACGACAAGGGGAGAGAAGACTCGGATGACCTTGGGCTAAAAAACACGCTTGTTCTTTTACCAACTGACTCTTATGTGTCCTAATCTAGACTTTGCAAGCACTCATGTTTAAGAGACAATGTTCAATTCCAACTTGAAGCGCCAACAAAAGTAAATCGATTGAAGAATGCAAACAATAAGAAGAGTTAGGGTCAACAAAAGCAAACTCGCGCGCTCGGAGGCCCTCCACGTCAAGTATCAATTAATTTTCTTTAAGGCATTCAAGATTGAGTGTGAGTTTTTTTTAAGCCCAAAACAAAAGTGTGTGAGATTCGATTTCAAGCACGCGCCCGTAGGCTCTCCACGTCAGTTGTTGTTCAATTTTAGTGCCCAAACTTGAAGTGTGATCGATTTAATCTAGAGTTTTGGCCATTTAAGAATTTTGATAAAGTTAAAGCAAACGTTCAAAGACCAAGTGAGTGAGTTAGATTGTGGAAAATTTAACACCTTTTTCAAGTAGACCCATCCCCATAAATGGCACTGAGATTGCAACCAATGGTTAATATTTGATGGGTGATTAGAAAAGAGGTGAGTCCAAGGAACTACTCAAATTGATTTTTGTAAATTTGTATTTTAACTTAACAAAGTTTCTTAAATGTCCAAAAATCAAACTTTACCTAGATTGCATGTGGAAAAGAGATTTGTATTGTTCAATTTTAGAAGCTCCAAATGAAGTGTTTGATATTGCAATGGTTAATTGATCCTTGGCATTCAAGATTGGATTTGTTGTTTTAAGCATGCATTCCAAGGAAAGTTGATTTTAATCCATGGCATTCAAGAGTGTGTTTTGAGCAACATTCATTCAATGGAAAATGTGTTTAACCATTCAAGTTCATTTTTTAGCAACATGCATTCAAAGACAAATGGTTAAGCATTCAAGTTCATTTTTTAGCAACATGAAAACCTGCAAGAAACATGGTTAGTGGTTCCATATGTGCTCCAACCTGCAATGAGACAAAAAAAAAGCAATTTAGTTAGTTAGCCAAAATCTTCAAAAATGAGAGCTTAACTATGGGAAATTTTTTTAAAACTTTTTTTGTTGTTTTTTCTACGCGTAAAAATGCTTAAAATGGTCTAAATCCTACGGAACCACTAAAAGTCAAATTTTGATTTATACTCTTTTAAAAATTTTTTTTTTTTTAAATTTTTTTAATTTTTTAGCTACAAAGTGCAGAAAGCAGGTAGAGACGACAGTCTATCAAGCGGAGACGCCACAATACAGAGACGCTGAAATATAGAGACGCTAGTATTCGAAGACAACAGAACAGATTTGCGGCATAGAACACAGGTGACAAGCAGAGACGCCAATTTGTGCAGATGCGAACTTTTGTAGACGACGATTTTCGCAGACGCGGATTTTCGCAGATGTCGATTTTCGCAGACGTGGATTTTCGTAGACGTCGATTTGCGCAGACGTCGATTTTCACAGATGCGAATTTTCGCAGATAGAACAGGTTACAGACACCAAAACTGTGCCAAAAAAGTTGAAAAATGCGAATTTTTTTTTTAGATGGTATTTCTTCTTCCTAAGTGCGTTCTTTAACCTGCAAAAACAAGAAAAACACCCTCACAACACACTCAAACAACAAAAAACATTAGATGGTTAGAAAAAATGACATATAGATGAAAATAGATGATTAAATGACCCATAGTGGGGTCCCACCAGGCGTGCCAAAATGTAGAACAAAATTTAGTATGCAAAGAACATTAACAAATAAAGTAAACATTCACAAACCAAAAACTAAATTCACTTATATGCTTGGACAAAGAAAGCAAACATGAAGTGCAAACCTCACAAGAGAAAACACTCCATGCTTTCTGGATTCTGTAGATGTGTCCTTTTGCTGTGGATGTATGCTCAAGATGCTCAAAAGATGCTTCAATAGAGATGGGTAATGGAAAATTGGTAGCTTTGTGAGCTCTCAATTTGGCATTATAAGGGTAAAGATTGATGGCTTTGGTTCTCAAAATAGCATGGTAACTTTAGCTCAAAGATTGTTGATGAAATGGCTTGGGATGGGATTCAATTTATAGGCTAAGGGGTAGAGGGATGGAGGGCTTAGATGCAAGGATGGATGAAGGCTTAAGGAGGGCTAGGATGCACTCAAAGGAGAGCACATGGATTGTGCTTGTTTAGCACTAATGGGAAGGTGACACTTGTCACAAGGAGGATGAATGTGAGAGGGTAGGGTAAAGGGTTGGTTAAAGGCATGATGAGTGGGGTTGAGTATGTAAGAGGGATGTAAGAGGAATGAGTGTGGAAGAGGGAAGAGTGTGGAAGATGGGTGTAAGAGTCATGAGTGGGCTTGTAAGAGTCTTTATGTTTTGTAAGAGCACTCATGACTTAGTGGTTGGGTTTTTTGAGGGGAGACTTTGGTTTGGATTAGGAAAGTCTTAAATTTGTTTAAGGAATGTGACAATATTAGGGGGTGGATTAGGCTTGGGTTTAGGATTAGATTAGGAATGTTAGAGATGTGCAAGTGGATGGAATTAATGAGGGTGGGTGAGTTAGTGGCTAAGCTTGGTTAGTATGGGTGGATGGGGTGGATTAGGCTAAATGGAGGATTAGAGATAGGTTAGGGGTTTTTGAATTTGAGGATTTCATTTATCAAATAGATTTATTTAATAAATGAGGATTTTTGGAATTAGATAGGAGAAAAGGATTTAATTGATAAATAATAGATTATTTGATTTATCAATTAGGACTATAGATGATTAATTAAATTAATCAACTAGGGATGGCAAAGGATTAATTAAATAAGAATTTAATTAATGATGCCTTTAGAGATGGCTAAATTAGATTACCAAAGCAGTGTAATCAAATTTAGGTGTCTACACTAAGAACTATGATGATTATGAAAAATGGAAAAGCTAGAATAACCTATTTAAGGAGGCATAGAGGCAATGAGAAAGAATGAATGTAAGAGTGAAGCATGAGAAATAAATGTTTACATAGATGCTACTAAAAGTTGATAAGTGAATCTGAGAAGAAGGCTTAAGTTTGATGTGGAGAAGATTTATTTCTTGAAGGGTTACCAAGTGGATTAAGAGACATATTTGACAAGGGGGACTTATCAAGGAATCAAGACATGAACTGAGCAATGATCTAGAACTGCAAAGCTATTTGTAATAATAAAGATCAAAGCCTACTATTTTCTTTCTAATGAAATCCTTTTAGTCAAAGGTTGACCTAATAGTCATTGAAGGACTTAACAATTAATGTAAATCCTTTATTAAGGTGACATTCTAAATGGAATGATCAAAGTCCTCTGACAAGGCCACTCCTAACAAGGTAATTAAATCCTTTAACTAGGTCACATTGAACTGTGTGTATTATAAACTTTAATAGGGTTGACTCCTAACAAAGCTCACTTTGAAAGAGTGAAAAAGTGGTGACATGTTGCTAGTAATTTTTCCTAAATTGGGTTTCCACGTAAAATCCTAGAGTCAAACTTGTGTTGAATGTTTAATGGTGTTTTGTATTTACATGTTTACATTAAACAAAGAACAAAGTCTAGAATAATAGGACAATGAACTACTAGTAATTTTTTTTAAAATTAGTACATAGTAGAGACCCAACTATAGTAGGATTAACATAGCATATGATGTTTAATGTTTTGATTGATGAATGGTACTTATGGACCTTGAGTAATTCTAAACATTCTAACAGTAATTGGTTTCAATAAATATTTGATTTTCCAATCATCAAAGATAGAGGTAGATCTGAAAAAGATGGGAAAAGAGGTCTTACCAAAAGACAAGAAAAATGAAAAGCATGTCTAGAGATAGAAAATTTTGAAAGATCAAATTTGTATAGAATTAAGTTTTGTAAGGATGATGAAACAAAGTATCAAAACTATAATCTCATTCCTAGCATAATAGATACACACTTAAGGAAAACTAGGTCAACAAGTCAAGATGAAAATATGGAGCCCAATAGACCAAAACATAAGCTATCTAGTAGGATATGCATTTTTTAAGAGGGTGTAAAAGAAGGAGACATTGTGGAGGATAACATATGTGATGCAAGGAGATGTCAAACTTAAGTAGCATCAGTTCAAGTTAATCTTACAAACAACCCTGCTCAAAATTACACACAAAAGCAACATACGAAACCATGTACACAAGGTGAGATTCCTTACTTTTGGTCCAATTTAATTAATAAGAAACACATTTGAACATAAGGTTTAGCAATTGTTAGCCACACTGATGTAATAATTAAAAGAAGTCTTTCAACATACCCAACTGTGAGGCCATCTGGGTTTCAACCATATACAATGAAAGTACAAAATTAGAATCCAAGTTCACATCTATCCTGAATCTCAATATCTCTTATCATCTTCCTCCATTTCTCATTCTAACCTTAACCAAGCATCTTATATAGCTAGCTAAGTTGCAAGTTGGCTAGTCAAGCATTTAATTAAATTATAGGTCTAACTTAGGAAGAGTAAACCAAAATTGATGCTAAATGAAACATAAGGCAATGTGCACTTGAGGGAAAATCCACATGTGTCTTAGGAGTTGTTTGCTAGCTTCAAAAAACATCATGTTAACATAAGAAATCACACCAAATGAAACAACACATCTTGCTAGAAGAAAAAATGTCAAAATGGAGATCAGAAAGAACAATTCACAACTTGAGAAATACAAATGATCAAATATTGTGCTTTTACGAGGGGAATTAGGAACATGTCCTCATCAACATGTTAATTGTACATAACATGGCACCAAGAACATGAATGGATACTTCACAAACAATAGACTGGTATAGAAAATAAGATATATTTTTGGTTGATGCAAGCTTTCTCAAAGATCCAATATGCTCTTGCATTAGACACCTAGGGTTATTAAAGAACTGATGTCCACATTGAGTGCTATTCATTTTTTGACCTAAATAAGAAAGATCTAGTACAACTTGTATAATCCAAAAACTATTTTCAATAGGTTTATCTTTTCACTAAATTAGGTATTCCATGTAATCCTTTCCTTAGGTACTCTTGCTTATTTTGTTATTCAAAATATTTTCAATGTCTTATATCTTCTTTCTAGGATAATCCAGGCTACTGTGATTGTCATTTTTTGATTCATAGTACTCAAAGATATCTACAATGTTAAATATAGCTGATATATCCATATCCTTTGGCAATTCCACTTCATAGGCATTTCCACTATCAAACTTCAAAATCTTACAAAGTCCAAACTTCTTTATTTATAGCTTAATGTAGGTACCAACTAGAAATCTACTATTTTAAAAATGAATCATAACCTCGTCACCAACTTTAAAAGATTTGTGTCTCTTCCTTTTATCAACTCTCTGTTTATACTTCTGATTATTGTCTTCCAAATTTATTTTAACATCCTCATGTAAAGTCTTCATGAAAATTGTAAAGTCCTCAGCTTCAACACTCCTTGTATTAGTAGGAAATTCTCTTAACTTTGTGGTTCCTTTAGGATGAAATATAGTAATAATCTCAAATGGTGTTTTCTTAGTATTTCTATTCATAGGATTATTGTATGCAAACTGTACTTGTGCTAACACTACCTGATTGGTGGTCTTATCTCCAACTAAACATCTTAGTAAATTGCCCAAACTTTTGTTCACTACTTTAGACTGTCCATCTGGAGAAATGCTGAACTAAAATTCAACTCTATTTTCATCTTTTTTTGAAGTATTCTCCATAAATAGCTAGTAAGCTTAGTGTCTCTATCTAAAACAATAGTCTTAGGTAAACCATGCAATCTTACTAACTTGAAAAATAACTCAGCTACATGCAATGCATTAGAGGTCTTCTTACATGGTATGAAATGTTCCATCTTTGAAAATATGTCAACCACTACCAAAATAGAACCATTACCTCTCTGAGTTCTAGGTGATCTAAGAACAAAATCCATGCTCACATCTTCCCAAGGTCTATTAGGTACAGGTAAAGACAAATACAGTCTCATATCCTGACTTGTTCCTTTTGTCACTTGACAAGTTCTGCAACTTCTAACCATTTGTTCTGCAACCTTGTAAATATGTGGCCAAAAGTATCTCTTAGAAATCAATTTAACAGTCTTATCAATCCCAAAATGTCCAACAAGTCCACCACTATGTTTCTATTTTATTATTATTTCTCTCATCAATCCCCTAGGTATGCAAAGTGAATTCCTTTGAACAACATATCCTCTAGAATGAAATAATTAGTCCACATATCACTCACTATCCTTAAAAAATTTCCAAGGTTCTACAAAATCTAGATTAGTTTCATACAAACACTTCAAGTCATCAAAACCAAGTACCTCAAATCTCATTTCTATCAATAAATTTCTTCTTCGGCTTAATGCATCAAAAAATTTATTTAACTGTTCAGTCTTATGCTTCAATGAAAAGGAAATACTCTATAAAAAATCAACCCACTTCATATGTCTCTCATTTAACTTATTTTGACTTCCCAAATACTGTAAAGATTTATGGTTAGTGTATAATACAAAATCTTTAAGCATCAGATAATGTCTCCATTTCTTCAAAGCTTGAACAATAGAATATAATTCTTGATCATAAACTGCATATTTTCTCTTAGCATCATTCAAATTATCACTAAAGAAAGCTATAGGCCTTCTTTCTTGACTCAAAATAACTCTAATTACACTTGCATTAGTGTTACATTCAACTTGAGAAAATTTACTAAAATTAGGAAAAGCAAGTGTAGGCAATTTTGCAATCTTTTGATTCAATGTTTCAAAACTATTTTGTGCTCCATGTGTCCATTTGAAATCCCTTTTATCTCCTCCCATAGTCTCAGTCATAACATTACAAATAGAACTGAAATTCCTTATAAACTTCCTATAAAAACTTGCCAATCCATGAAATGATCTTACCTCTCCAATATTCTCAGGTGTAGGCCAATCAAGAATTACTCTTACCTTTTCAATGTCCATCTTCAAACCATTAGCTAAAATCACAAAACTAAGGCACACAATCTCTTCTTTCATAAATGAACATTTCTTCAAATTAATCGACAACTTTTCCTCTTTCAATCTGTACAATACTTGTCTGATATATTCAAGGTGCTCTTTCTTATTTTTACTAAATATCAAAATGTCATCAAGATATACAATTGAAAAATTACTCAAGAAACTTTTCAAAACTTTTTTCATCAACCTCAAGAAAGTACTAGGTGCATTAGTTAGACCCAAGGGCATAACCAACCATTCATACAAACCTTCATTAGTCTTAAAAGTAGTCTTCCATTCATCTCCTTCTTTTGATTCTAATATGGTGATATCCACTTTTCAAATCAATCTTTTTAAAATAATTTTCTCCACTCAAGCTATCCATTATTTCATCCATCCTAGGCAAAAGAAATATGTATTTCACTATTATATTATTTATAGCTCTAGAATTAGTTTACATCCTCCATTCCCCATTCTTCTTAGGTGCCAATACCACAGGTACAACACATGGACTCAAAATTTTTCTAATCAATCCTTTCTCCAAAAATTCCTACACTTTTCTATGCATCTCACTCTTCTCATAAAGTGTTAACCTATGTGGTGCTTTATTAGGAAAACTAGCTCTAGATATCAAATCCATAAAATGACTTATACTTCTCATAAAAGGCAAACCATTATGTACATCATCATAAATGATGCCATGAAATTTTGTCAGAAAAGGTTCAATCTTAGGTGCAAGTTTTAATTCATCTCATTTATCAGTTTTCCTTGGAATTAAAACATAGAAAACATTTTGTTCTTTCATTTCCCTTGCAAACTCATTATCCTCAACTAAACATACTCTGACTATAGTACAATGATTTTCACTCAAGTTTTCCACCAAAGGAAACAATATTTGTTTCTTTCTATTCACCCAAATAGTATACTAATTCAATCTACCATCATGAAAAGATTTTCTATCATTCTGCCAAAGTCTACCCAAAAGAATATGACAACAATCCCTAGGTATAATATCACACAAGACTTCAGTATGATAATTCCCAATTTTAAATTTGGAAAGGCATTGCTCACTTACAAGTAATTTATGCTCCTTCTGAACCCAAGCAATATGGTTAGGCTTAGGATGTCTTAACATTTACAATTGAAATTTTTTAACCAAATTTTTAGATACCAAATTATCAGAACTTCAACTATCAATGATTACATTGCAAAATTTTTCAACAATCTTACATCTAGTTTTGAATAAACTTCTTCTCAGAATAGGATCTTCATCAGTTTCTTCATTCCACAAGACTCTTCTCACCATCAAATTTTCACCTTTCTTGGGTTCATTAGATATTTCATCAACTTCTTCACAAGCCAAAGTATTTCTGCTATTACCTCTAGATTTCTTTCTAGAGTTAGTACATTCAAAAGCTCTATGACTTCTTCTCCACATTTTAAACAAGTAGCCTTAAACCAAGATGTTTCTTCCCTTTTTCCACTATTGTTATTCCCAGAGTAACCAATATAGATCCCTCTAGAGTGATTACCTCTTTTACCAGTAGGTTCATCCTTCCATCCTTTATCTTGCATTATATTGTTAGATCTACTACTATCTCCATAAGTTCTGCCCCTGCTTCTCTCAAATCTACCACCTCTTCCTCTATGTTTTTGATCATGTTTCTTTGTCAATCTTTCTTTAGCCTTTAAAGAAAATTGATAGGATTATTACACACTATCCATCTTAACATAGTTGATCTCATCTTGAATTGACATTCTCAGGTCATTCAGGTATCTAGCCACTTTTCCACTTCATCATCCACATGTCCAGATTTGATATCTAATTTGTAGAATTTCTTAGTATATTAGTTCACACTCATGTCCTTTTGTCTCAAATTTTTCATTTTCCTCAACAAACTAACCTAATAATCTACAAGGAAAAAATTCTTCTTCATTTTTCTAAGCATTTTCACCCAAGTCTTGATCTTTTCCTTCCCTCTCTTCTGTCTATTAGCTTGCAAATGATCCCACCAAAGAGATGCTATCTTGACCTTCTTGCTATCAAAAGTACCTTCAGACTCAAAATACTTTTCCATTTTAGAGATCCAATCCAATACCACATTAGACTCATGTTTTCCATCATAGCAAGCAACTTCAACAATAGGTCTAGCATTTTCTCTAGAAAAAACTCTCAGATGACTTACTTCATCTTGTTCAATTTTAGGCTCAGGATTAAGGTTGGGTGTTGCCCCTTGTTCATCACTAAATCTTCAAGATGTACTCCTCTTCTTTGGTCTATCTCCATAGGTTGAGTCTATTTAAAATCTACCTCAACATATCTATTATAGAATCATCAACATTTCCTCAACTACAAATCATCTTGACAATAGTTCTTGCAAGATCGTAACCTTCTACAAGTTATAGGTCAGATCTCATATCTACCACCCTACGACCAATCCAATAAGGTTCCCCATGATCCAATATACAATAACTCACTCACTTTGATATCTCTTGACATAGGGAGACAAAAACTTAAGAAAAATTAGTTAAACTTAAGCTTACAAACAACCTTGCTCATAGTTACACACATAAGCAATGTACAAAACCATGTACATAAGGAAAGATTCTAGACTTTTACTCAAGTGTAACTAATAAGAAATATATTTAAAAATAAGGCTTGGCAATTGGAAGTCACACTGATGTAATAATAAAATAAGTCTTTCAACATGCCCAACTGTGAGGCCATCTAGGTTTTGACCATATACAATGAAAGTAAAAATTTAGAGTCCAAGTTTGCATCTATCTTGATTCTCAATATCCCTTATCATCTTCCTTAATCTCTCATTCTAACATTAACCAAGCTTCTTATATAGCCAGCTAAGTCACAAGTTGGCTAGTTAAGCATTTAATTACATTATAGGTCCAATCTAGAAAGAGTAAACCAAAATTGATGCTAAATGAAACACAAGGCAATGCACACTTGAGGGAAAATCTACACGTGTCTTAGGAGTTAGCTTCTAACTTCACAACACATCACGTTAACATAAGAAACTACACCAAATGAAACAACACACCTAGATTAAATAATTCATTCCAAAATAGAGACCACGAAGAATGGTTCACAACTCAATAAATATAAATGATTAAAGCTTGCACTCTTAGGAAGAGGATCAAGAATAGGTCCTCATCAATGTGTTAATTGCACATAACATGACACCAATAGTAAGAAAGAATACTTCACAAAAAATAGACCGGTACAAAAATAATATATATTTTTGGTTTATGCAAGATTGCTTAGAGACCCAAGATACTCGTGGATCAATATGCATAACACATATTAGTATTACAATAGAATATTGGGAGAAGGATAGATTAACTATCACAATTGAGGAAGATGCAAAAATAGTAAAAGAAAAACAACATCATATAGAGAAATTAAAAATGAGAATATTAATAATAAGGTGTAGCATATTTAGAGACCTAGTCAAGCATTAGAAGGAATGATAGTAGAAGAAAAAATATCTCACATATCAAATAAGAATTAATCACATGACAAGATAAATAATAATAATCATTGTGATATTACAACAAATATGGAATAACTAGAAAAGGATGTGATAGTTTTAAAAAAATAACTTCAAAAATTCTAAAAATTGATGAAAATGTAAATAGATTGGAATAATGCAAAAAAATGTAACAATTAGAATCCATACTTTGAAGATATTAAGGAAAATACCAGGACACATAAAAAACTATTAAATGACATTATTATAGTTCACAATGAAATTTGTAACCAACTCATATTATGGCAAGATGCTCATAAGACTCACCTAAATTTGAAGTATAGATAAGAAAGAAACACCTAATGGAAATAGGATAATCAAAAACCAAAAAGTCAAATTAGAAGAAGACTCAATCAAGAAAAACAAAGATTTAAAAAAAGATAAGCAAAATCCAAATGACAAGTTTTACAAAGAATGACAAAAGAGTAATCTTAAGGACACGTATGTTGATAATGTATTGGAATAGAAAAATATTTAGGAGATAGATTTAGACATTTAATTAGAAAAATAATTTCCAACAATTGCAAGGATAAAATGACCATCGATGTTTTAGTAGGCAAGAACATATATAATAGTGAAACTAAGAGTTGTATTGCTACAAAAGTAATAGTTAGGCAAATGGAAAACCCAAAAAGAAAAAAGATAAAAGAAATTTTTACAAAATCTAAAAAACTCCAATAGGAGGAAGAAAATCATTTTGAGGAAGACAATAGACTAAGTCATCATCAAGAGGTAGAAGGAATTAAGGAGACAAATTTTAATCACATTCCACTAAAAGTAGAGACTCTTGTAAGGAACTATGGGATAATTAGTTAGGATGAATCATCCAATGTATGTGATAAAGATAGAGTGGAGTAGAATGTAGCATAAATAATCCAATGCTGGGAGGAGATTGGAGTTCAGGTAACATCCAAAAGTATACAAAGCTATAATATTGATAAAGGCTATTAGGACAAAAGTAAGAATTTGAATTATATAGTCAAATATGGGTTTGAAAAAGTTCTAGAATCCAAAATAAGTGACAAAATAATGCAAGAGGTAAAATATGATAAAGAAGATGCATCTATAACAATAAGTGTACATAATGCAAGTAGAAATCTAGATAATTTAGACATTGCAACAAACAAGGAAGGCATAGATCATCCAAAATGTGGTAAACAAAGAAAAAAACATGGGAGGAAATCCTTAGCCAAACTTTGAACAATAACCATTAATAAAAAGAAGATTAATGACTTATTTCATGTAGGGAAGGGGAAGTTCCTTCCCACAGAACCATGAAACAAACAACATGGACTGTTAGGGGACTAAACACCCCTCACATAAAGTTCCTTCTAAAGCACAATTTATCCTTTTTTGAATCATATATAATCCTAATATAAGAAACTAAACCAAAAAAGGAAGAGAGAGAGAAACTAAGTAGGAAATTGGGAATTTGGAAAATAGAAATGGTAGAATCAACATGGGCTTGTGGAGGAATTGGAATTATTCGAGATCCAAGAAAGATTGATTTTACTCCTCAAATAACTAAAAATAGTTGGATGGAGGGACTAATAGAATTTTTAAAAGTGAATTTCATTCCATACTTATAAATTTTTATGGATCAATACCAATAACAAATAAGAAAGCTACGTGGATTGAAATCAGTAACTTCATGGAGGCAAATCCTACAAAGAAACTTTTTTAGGGGGAGACTTTAATGCTCTCATAAACTTAGAAGAAAAAAATGGTGGCTCACAAATAGTGTCATAGATGATGACAAATTTTAGAGAATGGTTTTTAAAGAAAAAATCTATTAGATATTCCTACCACTAACGAGATATTCATTTGGAATAACAAAAGATCAGGGTTCTACCACATAACAAAATGACTAGATAGGTTCATTTATAAAGGAGATCTAAGCACTTTCAATTTCTCTTTTAATGCTACCATACTTCCTAATGTGGGATCATATCAGTTTCCAGTTAGGTTAGAAATAGAACTAAATAAACCATATAAGAATCCTTTTAAATGTGAGAAAATATGGTTCTTAGATGAAAATTTTCTTAAAAATATAAAGAAATGGTGGCTTGAGGGTAAAAAATGTTATGTTTTATTACAAAATTGAAATTGATAAAAGAAAAAATAATAAAATGGAATAAAAAGCATTTTAGCAACATTATTTACAGAAAATTTAGATAATGAAGAAGAACTAAAAAAGATCAATGAGGAAACTATAAAAGTAGGAAAGGATAATGATAAATATATTAGGCAAAAAAAAATTCTCGCAAAATAGGAAAATATTCTAGCTAAAGAAGGAATATATGATAAACAAAAATCATGTGAAACATGGCCAACAAAAGTGAATAGAAACATAACGCAATTTCAGAAGTGCACTCTTAACAAAAGGAACATAAAGAGAATTACAAAAAAAATCAAGGACAAAGGTGGAAATGAATCATAAAATCCAAGTCGATAGCAGATGTTTTTGTTAATTATTACACATATTTTAAATAAGTTTGAATCATCTAATCTAATAGCTTAGAATAAGATGAAAAGTACACTTCCTAAATTATTAACATTAGAAGATAACAAATATCAAAGTAAGAAATTTACCTAAAAGAAATTTAAAAAGCCTTTTTTGACCTCAATCCAAATAAATCTCTGGGTCAGGATGGCTTCTAAGTTTTTTTCTTTAAAAAATGTTGGGATATTTTAGGCTATGATCTATGGGAGGTTATTGAGGCAACCAAACATTCAAGATCTCTCTTCATTGAGATAAATAATACCTTTAGCATTAATCCCAAAGAAATTAGAACATAAGGAACCAGGGGACTTTAGGCCCAGAGCATTATGTAACACCATCTATAAATATGTTATGAAGTAGTAGAAAATAGGATGAAAAATAATGTTACCTAAACTAAAATCTGAAGAACAATAAGTTTTGTTTCGAGTAGGTCAATATTTGATGGTATAATTATTATCCAAGAACTACAAAAAATTGGCTCAAATCAACAAGGAACCATGCATGCTAATGAAGTTAGACATGCATAAGGATTTAGGTAAAGTAGATTGGAGATTTTTATGTAAAACTATGGAAGCCTTTGGCTTCTCACACCAATAGATAAATTTAATATATAATTGTATCTCAACTCCATAAATTTACCTCCTCATTAATAAATCACCTAAAGGTTTCTTTAGCATTTCTAGAGGTATTAGGAAAGGAAACCCAATTTCTTCTTTCCTCTTTATCATAATGGCCAAAGCATTTGGAAGATCCATAAAAATGGCTCAATCGGATTGAAAAATTAGAGGAAGTACAGTAACAAAGGAAGTCCCTAAAATAACTCATCAACAATTTGTACATGATACCATCCTTCCAGGAGAAAGTACAATGGAAGAGACATGTAACTTTAAAAAAATAATTAAAACTTATGTGAAAGCATCAGGATAAAAAGTAAATTGTGATAAATTAGAGATTTTCTTTCTCAATACTCCTCAAAAAATAGAAAGAAATATCTCTAATACAATGGGATATAGAAAAGGAACTCTTCCCTATAAATTTCTTGGCATCCAATTGGAAAAAGTTACCAAAGAAAGTAAAACATGGAATCTTATATATGAAAAAATAGACAAAAAAAAGGAAAAATGGAAAGGGAATTAGATAACTAAAGAAAAAAGAACAACCATGATTAATACAATTTTATCTACCACTCCAACATACTAGATGTCATGTCTTCCCCTTCCCAATGGAGTAAAAATATACTTAGACAACAAGTTAAGAAAGTTATTTTGGCAAGACACTAAAGAGAAGAAGAAACAAGCTTTGATCAAATGGGAAAATATATACAGACCTAAAGAATACAAAGGTCTAGACATAAAGAACTAAAGATAGAAAAATGAAGCTATAACATCAAAATTAATTTGGCTAATGTATCAAGAACATGATAGAAAATGGGGAAAAAATTTATTTCACAAATATTTGAATAGATCATATCCTTTATCTTTATTTTGAACTAGAACCCTACCTAAGGATCAAGAAACTAGAATTTCCCATTGCAATGTCACCCCCTTATATCTAGTTATCTTACTTGGGACATTGGACAAGGTGAAGATGCTCTATTTTAGAAAGATTCACGGGATGGGTTCACTCCATGCAATAGCCTTAAATTTCTTATTAATATTAACAATACTCTAATAACTCTACAAGGATATAAACTTAGCAACTAAAAAAAATTTATTAATGATGATAAACATGGAGGTTGGAAATTGAAATCAATTGAAGAAACAAATATTTCAACTTGAGAATTTTTTTTATGAATAATTTCTTGAAAATAGTCAAGTTAATCACAAAGCTAGGAGGGATGAATTAATATTGGGTGCTTAAAAGAGTGGGAAATATAGGTTTAAAAGAGGATATGAAGCAATAATTAACTCTCATCAATGGGAAAAGATAGATATTCCCCTCAATCTTTATTGGGATGCAACATGTCCTACCCAAGTCAATAATCTTTCTTTGGGATTCTTTGCAAAATAAAATCCTTGCAACTGAAGATTTACTAAGATGGGATTTGAGGAGCCCCCAAGATGTTCTTTATGTGAAAATGAATATGATATGACTAAGCATTTACTATTTCTTTGCCCCTTTGCTAGAAAATGTTAGGAATGTTTATGTCAAAAACTTAACTAGTCAACAACCTTTCCTATCAACTTTAAGAATTTTTTTAATAGTTGGCCCAAATATGGGAATTCTAGGGTTTATAGTAATTTATGGAAAATTCCTTCATCCATACTTTTATGTAAATATGGAAGGAGAGACATATAATAATTTTTGCAAATAAAAGTCTAGACTTAACCCCCTTTTCTAAGTAGAGTAGAAGTATGTATTATAGAGGTATAAAATAATTACCTCAAAGATTTCATAAGGAAGAAGGTTATTTCTCTGAGTGGGATGCAAAAATGCACAAAAAATGGTTTAATCTTATTAATCCACCTTTGATCAATTCAAAAGAAAATTACCAAGCCATGGTGGATTGCAAATGGGAACCCCCTCTAGGAGGTTGGGAAACCTTTAATTTTGATGGGGTTTCAAAAGGTAATCCAAGACCTACTAGATTAGGATGTATTATAAATTCTAACAAAGGTTCTTGGATTATTAAACATACCAAGTCCTTAGGGGTACTCTCTAATAATCTAGCATAATTAGAGGCCTTGGTCGAAGGTCTAAAAATTAGCTAGGAAATGGACATTATAAAGTCAATTAGTAAAGGGGATTGATGAATTATTCTAAATGTAATAAGGAAAAGAAATAATCCTAATTAGATATTAAACTCTAAATTGGAATGCACGCTAAAGGTAGTCAACCAATGTGAAGAAATTAGTAAAAAATATATATCGAGAAGGAAATAAAAAAGAACATATTTTAGCCAACAAAGGAGAATATGGTGAGGATTCTCTCCTAAAATAATTAAGTTATTCTAATTTTATAACCTTAAAATATTAATCAAAGATACATTTATTAATCATTTAAAAAAACTATTATTTAGCTACAAGGATACATTTGACAATAACTCCTAAATCAGTCACCAAATTAAGATATTAGTCAAGGATAGACCATTCATACCAATGTTTATATAATTAAGGACAACAAAAATGTTTTAATAAGGACACACTAAATATTATAGTTATAGTCATTTTTTAGTCTTAAATATTATATGGTCTTGATTTCTTGTTAGAATACTTTCTCTGATAATTTAAGAGTGATATTATACAATTAAATATTTAAATTAGTTAATTTGACAATGATCTTGGTCAAGAAGTAATGTTTTCATGTTATTTTAAGGAGATAGACAAGGAAATATTCAGCAATAAAGGGAAGCCATAATCATAAAAAGCATATACCAAAGTTACAAAGGCCATTATCAAATAAATAATACAATTTGGGAATTCTGAATGATGCAAATAGGGGAATGTCCCCAAATTATTCATGAACTATGTAAATAGACTAAGAAATCCCTGATATGTGTGTGTGTGTGTGTGGGCGCGTGCATGCGCACATGTGTGTGCATGCACGGGCACACATGTGCACACACATACACACACACACCCACCCACACCCCCACACACCCACACCCACACATAGTAAATTATTTTATCATACATCAAGTGGTTCAACTCACTCTTAGATAACATGTAATATTCTCTCATGATCATTAGTATCAGACCTCCACTTACGAATGCCACACCTTGTGACTAGATGAAGAGATGGGGCAATAACAATTACATGGTTTCTATAGTGATAAACCTTGTTGTTACATTGGTAATAAATGAAATCAATCCCATGTTTAATTAATTTAACTTTCTACAAATATGTTCCTTGTACAACAACAAAACCTACATAGACATTTTAAAAATTACCATAAATTAATTACCTACTAAATATATGTACACATATACATCAATCATAAAGTTAAAATTAATACATTAAACAAATAAATACACTATACTAGCCTGAAGGTAACATAATTCCATCACATATTTCAGTCTTACTTAGCTTCTCTCTTTCCATGGTGCAATGTAATAAATAATAACCAACACCTTCTACATTTCTTGGTTCTATTATTAATGCAAAAACATTGTCTACACACAATACATACATACATACATACATACATACATATGTGTGTGTGTGTGGGCAATGTTTTCTTTTTTTCCTTTTTGCTTTTTTGCATTTTGGTGGATATCTTGGTTGTTTTAGGTTGGGAGATCAATTTTGTTACTTCAGATGATTTTTCATAGGTTGTATTATCTTTGTAACATCCTTATGTCTCTTTTGATATTTGTTGACATCCTTTTGTAGTATTTTTTGCAAACGCACTGAGGTAAAGTGTCACTCTATTGCATTTTGACATCTTATACATCTTTGTGTTTTGTTGTACTTGCACTACATTATAAAGTTCCTTGGGGGGGTTTCATGTTGGCCATATTCATCATCTTCCTTTTTCAAGTGAGTGTTCCTTACATGACAATAGCCTCATGATGTGTTGATGACATGTGTCATTATAGGTGTTTGTACTTCTTTTGCACTCTCAATATTCCCAGTTCTTCTTTCTACATGAGATATTGCATTTAGTTTCAATGTTCATATCTTACCTCTTAGTATTATAGGGGGGTTATGTTTGTTCTATTGCTTTCTTGGTTTGATGGAGTCAACTATGTATTTAGTATTTGATCCTACATACTAGGTGATTTTAGTGGATGGATATCTATGCATTTCAATGAGATGGATCATTTACCATATAGAAATTCTATCATTCCTATTATTATAGGCCATGAAGATACCTTTCATCATAGATTAATCATATCTTCAACCTTAGTCTTCTCTACATGGTCATGTTCTATACATTGGAGGTTCTTCAGAATAGCAATCTAGCAGTGTTTGTAGCTTCATGCTTCAATGGTGTTCTTCATGATCATCTTTTGTTGATATCTTCTAGGATATTACTTAGTTTGGAGGCTTCTTTGATACTTGGCTAGTTCTTTCAACATTCTTTCCATCTCTTTTTGGAGTAGGGTTTTTCCCATGTGGTTTTCTCGATTTCTTCTCTTTTCAAAGATTTGGTTATGCTTGGGCACCTCAATAGGCCTTGTTGTTGGGACCCAAATTTACTTTCAGTAGTAGTTTCTAGGTTTTTAGCTACTCCCTAAGTTTATCTTAAGCGGGGGTGTTAGAGCAATAAAGTATTTTCTTATTAATTAAATCGTATTGATTTAATTATTAAGTTACTTATTATCTCTAGTTTACTTAAGCTAAAATTTAGGCATATAATAATTAATTCTTTTATTAATTATTATCATGCAATCTAGGTTTTACCTGTTAGTGTTTTGATCTCCTTTATAAGGATGATCTCTCTTTGTAATTATCACATTCATTAACTTTTGATAATAACAATTTCTATCTTTTTCTCATCTATGGATCTCAGAATTTCAACCTCCATAGCTTTTGCTTCTCTTTCTGTGATAGGTGTTTGCATGCAGGTGATTCTTGGGAGTTATGGGGTTGGTATTTGATCAACTTAAATAAAACCTTTCCCACATACAATCATAATAGTGTTGTTCCCCATCAAAATGCGTGGAGTAGGAGAAGCCTCAAAAGAAGAGAACAAATCTTGAGAAGATGCCATATAGTGTGAAGCACCTGAAGTAACCATCTAGAAGAATGTGGAGTAGTAGTTGCACATAGTGCATGGCCCTTTCTCATGCCTTTACTATCTAATTAAAATGATGATAATGAAGAAGATCTGTGAGAAGTAGAAGGATTATCAATGTTGCTCTCTTGAAGGAGAGCTATCAAATCTGAAACTTGTTTGGCATAACCATCTAACTTCTTCTCATAGCAATGTGACTCATCATGATTAGGCTTATTACAATAAGAAAAATTTAGTCTATTTAGCTTTGGTTTATCCTTCTTAGGAGGAGGTGGGCCTGATGTGATGTGAGGGCTAGAATCAATTTGAGAGTCTGTAGGATGTGACTTTTGTTTCTTCTCCTTTCCAAAAGATTTCTAAGCTACCAATGCATCAGTTTGTGAGCCTATGAGAGAATCCAAATGAGAGAGCTTAGCTTTCTCTTGAGTTGAATGATAACAAAAACCCTCAAAGGATGGCATGATAAATCTAGCATCCAAGACATACATGGTGGAGTGGAAGGTGAATAAAAAACTCGAAAGTTTCCACAAATCTTAGAAAGAATTAGATAAATGCACTCAGTCTTAGTCTTGGTTTTCCCACAACCCTGTAATAAAGATCTATGTTGTTTGAACTTTATCAAGAAGTACTCAATGGAAGGAAAAGAATCTAGTACAAGATAGGTAATCTTTGCCTCAATCTGAAGTGCCCTGAACTCATTCACTATACCAAACAAGCCATGAAGTTTGGTCCTCATAGCTAAAGGGGTATTGCACCCATCAAGATAAAATTGTAGACTGTCAGATACCTATAAAGAAATCAAATCTATTACCTCATCCATCTTGTTCCTATGTTGCATGACCTCAAAAGGCCTTTGTAAAATTGGCACCACTGTGTCTAAACAAGACCACAACCCTTTTGACTGGAGAAGCTGTGTCATTAGGAACTTCCATGTGTGATAGTTATGAGGGGTCAAAAGTTCTAGACATGAAGAGGTCTCGACCATTGTTTTAGAAGGTGTTGAAGTTTTTTTTGAAAAAATTCTGGTTTATTGATGTAAATAACAGAAAAAATAATACAAAGCACCCCCCCACAATGTGAAAAACCAAACCCCAGTTGTTAGAAGGAATGCACATATAAGAAAAGAGAAAAAATGGTTAAGTTTGAGAATAAAATGTACTTTGAAAAATAATATAAAAATAATAGAGATTTTGGATAGTGCTCGAGAAGAGCTTTTCGATGCTTCTTTTAGATTAAAAATAGAGCTAAAATGAGCAAGTTATGCCGTTGAAAGATAGAAAGCATCATTTGAATTTGAGCAAACAAATAAGTACCAATATGGAAAAAAATACAAAAAATACCTTCTCCAATATGTCCATCTCAAAATCAGCTTTTTGACAATATTTTGTTTGCCCAAAAATGCCTTTGTATGCTCGAATTAGAGCAAAAAAATTGATAGGGCTGCTAGAATTACAAATAAAATTTGAAACCCTAAAAAAAAGTAAAAGCGGGTAAAAAGAAGCCCTTGGCTCCCCATGTGACTACAGGCTAGTTAGTGATGGCTAGTGGTGATGCTTCCAAGTGGTGGTGCATTGTGGTGGCCCGACGATAGTTTTATAATTGCAGGTGGTGTTCAAAAAACCACAAGTGGCAACTGCCACAATTAGGTGAACCACTGTGGTGGTATTCTAACTACTACATGATTTTAATAACCACAACGATGATTTCACTACTTATTTTATTTTATTTTATTTAAAAATTGTACATGCACGCCTTAGATTATGTGCTAGTGGTCCTATGATCGTGGTATGCAAAAAAAATTGCCTCAGATTTTTCCAATGTCCAGATCAACAAATTTTATATGAAAATAAGTGTTTTGACATGTTTAGAATCCAATTGTGACGTTTGTTTGGCCTCAAAGTGCTCCAAAATTTAGAGACCCCACTATTTTCACTAAAAATACCTAAAACAACAAAACTTGATCCAACAAACCATCATTCCCTCTTTCTTCAAAAACTGAACAAACTACAACATATCTGACTCTAATACTATGAAGGATTTGAGCAATACAAATCAATAATACTTGAAGAACACCTGGATGCAAGAACCTATTACAGAGAAGAAAATATAAAGAGAAGGCAAGGGCTTGGCTTTAAAAATATGAAAGAATATATTATTAGACTGAAGGAATAAATGAAATTTACTACTGATCTCTAAATTTATAGGAGACCGTAAAACTTAAAAGGGAAACTCTATGAGGTAAATGACATTTGATAATTAATATTTAATTATTAAATGGGAATGCATGTGCATAAAGGGAAGACTTAAGAAGGGAGTAAAGGTAATTTAATAAATGAAATTAAATTAACCCTTTACTTTAACAATAATGTAAAGTTACTTTCAGTTTTTGGTGAAATTGAATTAATAATCTATTAGATTCAAGATAAATTTATGACAAAAAATTTAAGGTTAAAAATATGTAGAAATTATGTGTGGGATTTGCTAGAATTTTTTAATGCATTTTTAATTAACTGGATTGATAGGACATAAATGTTTTTGTTGATATAATGCAAAATCTAGCCATTTAACAGATTTATAATTGCATGCAGTGTTCCACAAATCACAAGTAGCCACTGCCACATTTAGGTGAACTACTGCAGTGGTATTCTAATTGCCACATGGTTTTAATAATCGCAAGGGCAATTTCATCGCTTATTTTATTTTATTTTATTTAAAAATTGCACATACACACCTTAGATTTCCTACCAGTCGCTGTATGACCTTGGTATGCAAAAAAAATTGCCTTAGATTTTCCCAATGTCCAAAATCAACAAAATTTTCAATGAAAATAGGGGTTTTGATGTCTTTTGAATCCAACCATGAGGTTTGTTTGGCCTTAAAGTGCTCCAAAATTTAGAGAGCCCCTATTTTCACATAAAATACCTAAAACAACTAGGTCTGATCCAAAAAACCATCGTTCCCTCTTTCTTCAAAAACTAAACAAGCTACAATAGATTTGACTCTGATATCATGAAGGATTTGAGCAATACAAATCCACAAAACTTGAAGAACACTTGCATGCAAGAACTTGTCACAGAGAAGAAAAGACAAAGATAAGGCAAGGGTTTGACTCTAAAAATATGAAAGAATTTATTATTAGACTAAAGTTATGAATGAAATTTACAATTGATCAATCCTTATAGAAGGAGATCGTAAAACCTAAAAGGGAAATGCTAAGAGGTAAATGCAATTTAATAATTGTAAAAATTTTCCTAAGGGCAAAATTCACCTAGGAACTAAGAACTCAAACACAAGCACATAGTAGACCAAAAGAGAGTATGATTAGAATGACAATATATTCAATATGCCATGCTTAAGAGTACACTATGAGTGCCTATATATAAAGGCCTCTCAGGAAGCACCTAGAATGTCTCTAGAAACAACCAGGAGATAAGACAACTAAGCACCTTATCCAACATTCTAGATGAATGGATAAGAATGAAAAAGTATCATATGTGTGTAGAGGATTCCTGTGTTGTAGACAACATGTGCTTATTAAATAGGTGTGAACCCCTGTGATGTCAACTTCAGGGTACATATTTCACCTTGGATATGAGGATAACCCATATCTAGTGGACATGTGCCTAGTTGTTGGACTTATCATGATGCTAATTCCAAGGCATTCTAGATGCATCTCAGAGGCCTTTATATTGAGGCACTCCTAGTGTACTTGTACATAGAATTGAATACTATACAGTTATTCTGATCATACTCTAGTCTAATTTGTGCTTGTATATTGAGTTCCTTGGTCTTGAGTAAATTCTTTCCTAAGGCAGATTCTTACATGGTATTAGAGTTGAGGGAGATACTCATCACATAGCCATTGAAGACCTTGTTACTTCATCTATCTAAGGGACCCGATTTAGATCCAGAGCATCACCTGTAATTAGGAGAATCTAGAGCCAAAGTGAACCTCACCATTGTGTCCAGAGTGACAATTCAGTGAAGATTGACTATAAATTTTCCTAATTTAGGCTATAGTCAACAGGGAGGCAATTTTTTTTTGCAAATCAGAACCCGAAGGCCCAATTTGCAAATTTGGGCATGGTCATTATTCAATCTGATGAATTCATTTTTAGATCCATTAATTTTAAATTTTTTTCTCTGTATATTTTTTAGAATATTTTCTCGAGCATCTAGGCAGAGAATTTTTTTTTGCCTAGGCACCGGGCAGTCACACCCCTGCCTTGAGCAGTGCAGAATATTTTGCAAGTATTATTCTATTATTTTACAGGATTATTAATTTGCAGGTATTTTTAATGATGGGCTATTCATTTTTCTCTGGTGAGTATTCCATTTATGAAGGAAAGAACCTTAGAAATCTAGAATTGCTTGTCCGAGCATCACCTAGTCCACATACACTAGTGCGCTTTTGTTTATAGACTCAGCATGTTGGATTTTAAAAGACTTGAAGCTTTTATACCCACCAAATGTGTGATTAAACCTTTGACACCGGTGGGTATTTTTAACAATTCCAACCCTCGCTTAATTTACCTAAAGGGAAATTTCACCTAGGAACTAAGAACTCAAACACAAGCACACAGAAGACCAAGAGAGAGTATGATCAGAATGCCGATATATTCAATATGCCATGCTTAAGAGTACACTAGGAGTGCCTATATATAAAGGCCTCTTAGGAAGCACCTAGAATGTCTCTAGAGACAACCAAGAAATAAGACAACTAAGCACCTTATCCAACATTCTAGATGAATGGATAAGAATGACAAAGTGTCATATGTGTGTAGAAGATTCCTATGTTATAGACAACATGTGCTTAAAAGAGGTGCGGACCCCTATGATGTCATCATGACAACTCACAAGAGTGCACAAACTCCTAAGTGTCTCACAAATAAAATAATGCAAAATAATTAAATAATGCATTAACCTAAGTAAACTTAAGTGTGTGTAAATAGTGAATACTTATTTACACCAACACCCCCCCTTAAGTGCAACTTAGGGGAATGCACTTAAGTTCACAAGAACTAGAATAAAATGCATGATGGGTCCCAGCTACTAGGCCATTTTGGGTACCCATGTACATAATGAATATGAAAATCTCCCATAAAGTGGGGAAAGATGGAAAACCTCATGGGAAAAACTCTCCCCAAAAAGAGAGATGAAGAGGATGTATGGATGGATGGAGTAATCAAGACCTCCCCATACATCTAGTATATACAAGAGAAAAATGGAGAAGGACAAAACCCCCTAAGAGGAAAAAGTGCCCCCCAAAAAAGAGAAGAAGGAGACGAGGTTGTCCCCCCCCCCCCCCTTTAAAAGTAGTGTGTTGATCAGTGAGTAATGCTCCGATGTAGAAGCTGATCCATGGCCGTAGAATGATGTTCCTCCCCTTTGGAAGAAAAAAATGTAAGGGTACCTATGAGATGTGTCCCTTGTATGGAGAAGGAATCTCTATGATGAATGGTACCTCTGAAACTTGTTCAAGTGTCTCTATGTCGATACTGATGTTGGCTTCCTCCAAAACTATTGAGAAGAAGTCTAGATCAAAAAAGGAGTGATGTAGAACATGTTTCAAGGAACCAACAGTCTTCTCAACTGATGAAGAAACCTCCTACAGATGCTGTACATAAGAATCTACAATCATGCCAACCTAGAAGGATTGATCATGTAGAGAATGTGCAATAACTGTAGAAAAATCTGCCTCAACAAAGAGAAGTGATAGATCATCATGAAAGTCTTCCATATTTGCTATATGTGACTCCACAAACAGAGCTGAAATGTTTGGCAAAAAGTCATCACCTAGAAGACCATGTGTACCTTGCAATGTTGAAGTACATGAATCTATCACTACAGTAAAAGAAGAAGTATCCACCTCAAAAAGAAGACAAATATCATCAAGAATGTCTCCCACATCTTTAATGTGAGACTCCATGAATAAGCTTGCAAGGTCAGAAAGGAAGTTGTTGCATGAAGGTAGAGTAGGAAGACATAAAGGGTCCTGTTGCACTGAATCTGAAGCATCTGTGGTTGGAATAGGATTAGTAGGAGTAACAGGAGCTGGAGGTGTGATCTCATTTGAAGAGGGTGCAACAACAACTGGAGGTAAGATGTCTTCTAGAAATGGAGGAATGTCTGGATCTCCATACTTCTTCCAAAGATACATCCAATAATCATGTGGTGCCTATATCTTGATAATCAACTTACGAAAATCAAAATGAGAGAGAATGTTAAGAATGATTACGAGCAATCTACCTTGAGGTTCTGGACATTTATTAGTGATTAAGTCATTGGAACATAAATAAGGAAATACTTCCTTATGCTCTCTTCTAAGATGATCGAGAATGGTATCACACCATGTGTAATAGTTGCACTTTGTCAACTTGGGTCTAATGCCATACCTACAAGTGGGAAAATATTCCTCTTCCATGATGGACCAATCAATGTAACCTCCAAAGAATCAAAGAATAATGAGTCAAAGAACCCCCCCTAATGAATGATTTAGGCACTTGATAGCCACTTGCCAATTTAGGGCCTATTTCTGAAAGCAATATTTCTATCCATAGAACTTGTTATGTGATTGTAGATCTAGAAAATAGATAAAAAAAATGCACTTTCAACAAAAAATGGAACCTAATTGGGAGTCTAGATGAGCCCGTACTAAGCATTTTAAATGGAAAAATTTGGGATTTGCGAGTTGCAAAAAAAATTTAGGAACAAAGATCTCAAACCACCTAAAAAAATGTGTAGATCATGAAATCCTACCACAAAACAAAAAAAATTGCTCGCAAAAAGGAGTCCGTATGAGGGAGATATCGCTGTTTGAAAATCGCTGCTGCTGTTATTTTTTCTGAATTGCTGCCATGCCTCCAAAAATCAAATGGCTATAGATTTTTCCTCAGATGTCCAATTTGGATGAAACAAAATCTAATCTGGGGGTTTTTGGACCTTCTAAATGTGATGCAAATATCTGATTTGCACCAGCAAGCTTCAATCTTCACTTGCAAAAAATCTCTTCTATGGCTCGATGGCCAATTTTTTTTAAAAAAATAATGTAGATCCAAAAAAATAGTAGAGGTGTAGATGAAAAAAATGTAGATCTGAAAATTAAATGTACAGATCTAAAATGATCATACCAATGCTACAAATTGGTCCTTCGGGTGTTGGTTTGCAATTTTTTTTTGCCTCACAATCAACTTTGTAACTTTATAGTTGATCTTCACCGAATCAATGTTTTGGATGCAATGGCAAAGTCAGATATGGTTCTAGACACTCCCAATTTTTGCGATACTCCAAAGTTGAGCTATGGTGCTAAAGTAACAAGTGGTCTCAAATGACTATGTGAAGAGGAATTCTCCAAGGGCTCTGATACCATGTAAGAATTTTCCTAAGAGAAAAATTCACCTAGGAACTAAGAACTCAAACACAAGCACACAGTAGACCAAGAGAGAGTATGATCAGAATGATGATATATTCAATATGCCATGCTTAAGAGTACACTAGGATTGCCTGTATATAAAGGCCTCTCAAGAAGCACCTAGAATGTCTCTAAAAACAAATAGGAGATAAGACAACTAAGCACCTTATCCAACATTCTAGATGAATGGATAAGAATGACAAAGTGTCATATGTGTGTAGAAGATTCTTGTATTGTAGAAAAAATGTGTTTAAAAGAGGTGCAAACCCCTATGATGTCATCATGACAACTCACAAGAGTGCACAAACTCTTAAGTGTCTCACAAATAAAATAATGCAAAATAATTAAATAATGCATTAACCTAAGTAAACTTAAGTAAGTGTAAATAGTGAATAATTATTTACACCAACAATAATTAATATTTAATTATTAAATGGGAGACCAACCAGGTACCATCCACATGGTTGACCCAATAAAGGGAGTGTTCACTATGGTTTAACCCTCTCTAATCAAGGAAGACTCACAAAGTTGTACCACATGGGGACTTGGTTTGGATTCAAGGGTTCTAAGTTTCTGATGTGCCCAAAAGGGAATAGAGCATACTTCTCTAGCCTCTTCACCTTACCCAAACATAGAAAACAAGATTCTTTGACATGTTAATTTGAAATCACCTCACCAACTATTTGGAAAATCCAACAATGAACATCACCAATCTCAAAAGAGAAAGGACTAATGGACGTTGAGGAAAAATCCAAGAAGAATAGTGAGATAATAAAAAATATCCTTTCCTACCTACAAGGGGATCCATTGTCAAGAGGAGCTTCACATGTAAAGTAAGTGAATGAAGCTCAGTCTCTCAAGATCTCACAAAAGTGTTCATAGGGCCTAATTACTATGTAAAACATAGATGCATGAAAGCAAATCTAGATCCAATTTTAGAGCACCAAATGAAGTGTGAATCTATGAAAGCATGTAAATGCACTCAAGCCAAACACATGAGAGGGTACATTTTACTTCCAAATCCAAATGTTATAGAGATCCAAAAAAACACCTGGTAATCCTTGCAACACGTCTTTTCTTTGTTGTACCTTTTATTTAGGCTTGAACACTCACTCGCAATGGACAAAGCAACAAACAAAACACACAAACATAAGATATGCAATATATATCCAACTTATGCAAAACTAGGGTTAGATATGAAAATATGATTTTTAAGAGTGATAATAATCAACAAATAACTCAAATGAAAGCTCACATCATGCATTGATCCATTGTAAAAATTAAATGCAAGCTATTCATTTAATGCCCTTTTTAAAATTAATTTTTGACCTAGTCATCAAGATTGGACCTATATGATATGAATTTGGAAGTAGCTAAGCCCTTACATTGATATCAATCCTCTGAATACTGGTATCAGGCATTTTCTTCTTGGTAGTCTTGAAAAACACCAACAGGGCTGCCCATTCAAGCATACAATGAGAATCACGACCAAAAATTAGTTATGCAGCCAAATTTATCTCTAGTGGAGGAGGACCAGCTTGTGTTCTTAACAGTATGTACATAGCATCCCAAGATTTGTGAAATAATTAGACTAGCTATGTCAACAATGTGTAGGAGCTGGAGCTTGAAGAAGATAGAGCCAATGTTAGAGCCATCTTGGCTAAGTTTGAAGAGCTTCATGGGAAACATCATTTTAAAGAAATTCTTGATATAATTTGAGAATTATGATATATACATTTTAAAGCTTCTTAAAAAGCTTATCATTGAAATTTTTTGTGAATGGTTGCAAATAGTTATTTTTTAGTTTTTCTATAAAGGGCTAAAAGTTTTTTGCACCCTTTCATTTTCTATAAGAAGGGGTACCAAGACCTAATAGATATATGAAGATAGATATACAGAGATACAAATATATGAATATGTAGTATACAGATAGAAATTGTAACTAGTCACCTCCCTATTGTACTTATTTTTAGAATTAATAAAATACTTTGTTTCTCTTCTAAAGTTTGGGAATAAACCATAACTATTGGCATTTACAAATCATCTTCTTGGATTTACATTTTTGTTGATGGTTTGAAATTAAATAAATAAATAATTGATAAGAAAAAATTATGCATGGGTTTTGTGTGATTGGTCTTCACTACTATTGGAGTTAAATTCAATTAACTAGGGTTTTATAATCTCAAGTTATATTTCCAACAATTGATAGAAATGTGATTTTCTTTGAGTAATTGGATGATTACAACAAACATTGTTATTGACTCTATTCTCCCATCAGGAAAGGACTGGTCTTTTATTTTTTCTAAGGAAAAGTGCAATTCAGTGGATGGTGAGATCGTTTGTCTCATTCTCTTGTTTGCATACATTACTTCACATTTTAATTTTCACTTTCAAGAATATTATCACCTAATTTTTTCTTGAGAAAGTAATTGCCTACTCAATAGTATCAGTTTTAAGTCTGCATTAACAATTTTTCTCCTCTATAAGAGTTGAGATAAGAAGGTACAACCACCTAGTGTATGCCTAAAATGTGGGCACACTTCTATGAGTCATTATATCCAAGATTTCTCAAAAATGAGGTCTTGAATGGCAGCTCATAGCTCTATATTCATGGAGTGCAAGGGTTTGTAATGGAGGCAATCAATTTGACTTAGTTTGTGCCCATGCAAGTACACCATAAACCAAGAGATTCAAGGATCCAAAATGCATGCAAATGGAGATGAAAACTAATCTATATGATAACAATGCAAAACAATGTAGAAAGAAAATGTAATAACAATGCAATATTAATGTATGAAAAAATATATGGATCTAAGCTACTATGAAAATGCAAGGATGGATCATGATGATGGAAGCCATGGATGCATAAGAGAAGAAGACAAGAAGATAGAAGTTCTCCACAAAAATATTTAGTATTCAAACTCCTTCAAAAATTGCTCTCCAAACCTGTAGCATAACAATAACATAATAATGGATGTCAAAAATGAGGAGAGGGCTCTCCCTTATAAAGAAAAATGTGGAAGTGGGAAGTTTTTCACAACCAATATGGGATAATAGAGTTTGATACATGTGAGACAAAATTCCACCAATGAGAAAAGAGGAGAAGAATTAAATGAGGGAAGGAAAAAAAATAATTTATTTATTTTTCATTTGTTTCATTTCCTTTTTAAGTGGAGATTTATTTAATTAAAAAGGAGCAAGTTCTTTTAATTAAATAAGAAATATTCAATTAAATTAAAAGAGGGGTTTTTCTCTTAATTAATTAAATGTGGATGAATTTAATTAAAAGAGAGGTTTTCTTTTAATTAAATGGGGACTTATTTTATTTAATTAAAAGGGGACTTATTTTTTTTAATTAAAAGGAGATTTTTCTTTTAATTAAACAAGACTTAGGATAAAATGATCAACCTTAGAAAAATAAATAATCAAATTTGATGAAGGAAATTGATTTAAATTGATTTAATAAAATATTGTAAACCATTGATTCAAGAAATTGATAAATTGATAAATTGAATAATGGGGGCCCATAGTCTAGGCCACCATTTTAGTGTGCATATACCTAGGTTTTGTAGAGCCTGAAGGACTGTTGGTGTTTTAAAAAACCCAATGATGAGAACAAAATACATCTAGGGGAAGCTAATTCCCATGTTCAACATACCCATTTAGGATTAGGGCCAACTATAAGGCTATACTCCTTCTTTAGGCTCTGCAAGACCTAGGCAAGTGAACCTCAAATTCATTTATATGGTACTAGTTGCTAAAAAACATATCTAAATTTGGATGAAGCAGATTGAAACCCCAATCCTTCTATTTCTTATGCAAACAATATAGACATGAAATAGCCAATAACATGACCTATGAACTTGACAAGATAAGTGAGGGTAAATCCTTTCAACTTTTCAACATAAAAGGGAAAAGATATTGATTATAAGATTGTTTTCAGCATAACCAAGACATGAAAAACAAAACATATTGATCCTATAGTTGATCAGTGCCTTATCTATAGGACAATTCTATAAACCAAAAACATACATCCTTGGATATTAGTGATACATCTCATATATCAAGACTCTAGATCTATCCATTCACCTTGTGAATCAGACATCTAGATCAATTATGAATCTCATACTTACCTATCGCTTCATGAAACCCACAACCCCACTATGATACATCAAGCATTTACATGACTCCTTGAATCATAAGAAAAATATACCAAAACATACAACCTAAAATAGATTGCAACTAGATTTGTTCTCTTTATTTACAAATCATAAAATATTACAAACATCATAAACATGAGACAAGAATCAGACTAAAGATAAACTTATTGCTACATTTTTATTCATTTCCTTGAAATGAATACAATAGGGTGCATGAAAATAACTCATAAAATAGTTTAATAGACTAGGAATATCAGTAAGACTCAATTAACTATTGTTCATAAAAGAGATAAATGTTGGGCATGAATGGTGTGGGATCATAGCTAGAGCTCTATTCAATAGTCTAGAAAACAACCAATCATCAACAACCCTAGAGAAAGAGAAGAGAAGACACTAAATAGAATGGAAGAAATCTTGGATTTTCTATGATATTGTTGCCAATTTTCAACTTGAAAAACTTCCATCTACTGATGAAATACTTCTCTCTACTCTCTTCCTTCAAAAGAAAATCAGATCTCCATCATTTTGTTTAAAGAATGCTTGAACTTGCCCAAATGATGGAAACATAACCAATTAAAAAAGACATTGAATTTGATGCTAAAAAAAGAGCCAAAAGATCCACCAAATGAATTTAGAGAATACTTTTAGGAGCATTAGCCCAAAATCTGGAGCAAACAAACTTCTCTGTTTGCTTCTTAACTAATTCTAAAACTCTATGATTAAAACCATATGTTCTGCTGAGAATTCCCTAGATTTTACAAATCTTATAATTTTTTCTGGTTGAACCTACACATATTCTGATTGTAGATTCATAAAATTCATCTTTTCCCCTCTGTGATAGTATATTGCACTCCATATTTTGGATAAAAATGACCCCTCTGGTGTGCATTTGAAAATCCTGGCCCTTGGCCATGAACAAGGCATTTAAAAGTTGATTTTTTTTTTTTTATAATTACATAGTTTGAACTATATAATACAGTCAATTTATTTCAAGTTTTCAACTTTAGAACGAATGCTCAACATGGAAATATCTCATTTTTTTTTTCATTTTATACTTTACATTATCTCTCCAATCCTACCAGAGTGCCAAGTGTCAACTTCTCACTGGTCAAATTTGTCACCCAAGTGGGACTCACATCTCAAGCATATCCTTGGAACATTTGAAAATTTTCCTCCTACCATATGATTTTATGAGTTCATAACTTTGAACTATGAAACTCCCAATCTTACAAGCATTTGATTTTTGCAACTTCGTAGCATTAATTTTTTAGCCTTCCAAACTTATGATTTTTCATAAGTTCGTAACTCTCCTTTTGAAGCTATTTGACCATACGCCCAAGCATAACTTTGGAGCTTCAAATTTGGACATTTCCCAAACTTACAAAGACCTTTGAATGCATGTCACATGGTGCCTTATTCCATGATCTACATTTGGTCAAAATTTTGTCTTGAATCATTTCTAGTTGGTTGGGCCCACCACATGCATAAATCTCTTTCTTGCCTTCAAAAGGCACCATGTCTCAAAGGCACTATGATAGTGAGCACTAGGGTATTTAAACACTCAAAAGGCTCCCAACTAGCTCAATGTGAGATAAAAAATTTGAAGGGTTTCTTCACCAATCCACTAATTATTTAGTTCAACTTCAATGGAGCAAAAGGCAATCTCCATCCATATACTGCCTTTCATCATTCAATGCTAGGGGTGCTTCATTAATTCCAATGGAATAGATGGAATCAACCAGTGGAACTCTTAGAGAAAGGATTGTGCATGAAGATGAATCCTAATCAAAGAATAACTCCCACTAGGAATTTTTCTCTAGGTTGCTAGGAGCCAACATAGTCGAATATGAATAGTTTGTTCCCCTATTTGATCATTGGAACCCTAATGAACATCCTATTTGCTAGCACTCTTCATGGGAAAAACTATGACAAATCAATATAAGCAATATTTATAGTTTTACAACTTGGTAACCTCTTTATTTAGTAAGCAAGTAAATGTCAAGTCCAATACATGAGGCTTCATTGAAAGATTGATACATTCATATTTTGGCAACACTATAGCCCTTCATCGCCTCAATCTAAATTCATTTATTAATGCCTTGAGAAATACAATAAGCCAATTTCCTCCAATTGAATGACACTAAAAACTAATGTTAATGCACACCCCGTGTTTCCCCTCAAAAACCTGCATTCAATTTTAGAAGAATACAAAATCTATTTTTCCTACGTTCTTGAGAATGGAGTCCCCTTCAAACTTATCATTAGAGAAATTGGGCTTTTATTTTGAGTTCCCAACTCAAATGTGGAATCTAGAACATAAGACAACTCCAACAATTGTAGAAGTACTTTTTTTGTGGGTTTCAAACATGACCAACATTGATTTTTCTTTGACAAGGATCATATGCTGGGATAGTTGGTCTGAAATCAAAAGGTTTCATATGGGCTTCTTCCAAATGCCTCTGTACCCATTGGCGATGACCTTTTAGATATGGAACTTTTTCCATTAATTGTGCAAGTCTTCTACTCAAAGGGAAAAGAGGATTATATGCTTATGTTGTACAAGAATATTGGCTCACAGATTTGATGTGCAAAATCCTTTATGATCACTAAAAGTCAGATCCCCAATCATGATCTATAAATGTCAAAACTAAAATAATGCCCATCAGAGGAAAATTTTAAGGTGATTAATGAATGCCTAATTGAGCTTCTTGATGTGTGCAACACATCAAGGTGAAGGGACTATTTTATGAAGTGGGTCATTATGATATGTTACTGCACAAAGAAATTCATTGTCTAGATGGAAAGGATTTGTGTGATAATGGAGCAAAGGCTATTAATATATATCACTACATTACTAATTTAATGACCAATCATGAGTACACAATTTTCTTTTGAAAATCTCCGATTTCCATAGTGTCTTATCAAATTGATGGAATTAGTCAGGCCCTAGGGTGGGTCCAGCTAATACAAATTTCAAACAGAAACATCTGATATCTCAAACTAATCTAATGAACACTTGGCACTAATTAAAATAAAACTCAACCACTGAATGATCATTTAAAACTGAGTTTACCCTATTATTGAAAACTATGATTTTTTCACATGAAGTCCTATGAGTTGGCTTTAAAAACTGACCGAAACAAACAACCAAACCCCAAAACTAATATGCTACTTCTTTTGTCCATATTATTGTACCTTGTCAAATTTTTACTCATGACGACATCTAGGTAAAAAGATATTGGCTGTCAAAGTTGCATGTTTCAAACTACCCACAATCAAACATGTTAGAAAACATTAAAGTACATTTGGTTTTGGCTTTGAAAGCAGGTCAAATAGATAGTTGTGGGTATTTAAACTAGGGCATTAGTTTACTACCATGAGTGGAGTGTAAATTTGTGATTTGGGTTCATGATGAATAACTGGAAAAATTTGAAGAGTGGTCAAAGTTGGGTACTCAGAATTGCAAAGCTGGGAACACTAGTAGAATTATGATTTTCACAAATAGAATGGACCTAGGAAAGTGGGTAAACAAATTCATCAAGACTTGAAAATTGGCACACTCAAAGAATTTTTAAAGTATAACATAGTGGTATAGTCCATTTGGTCTCATCTATCTTGGATTCAAAGTTATGACATCTTGAACATGGATACTAATCAATCTTCACTTTTAGAGACCAGTAAAACTTCATAAATTGCATTCGGAATCACATTTGAAACTAGTCAAATGGATTCATCATAGGCTCAAATCTATAGTATAGCAAGTGCTTAACCCATAGAATGCAATGTAAAAGGAATTTACTCATTTTAATCAACTAGGTCAATGTTATAACTGGTCAAATAGGGCTTCCTGGAATTCTGAACAATATGCATCAACATGAAAACAGTAAACAACCAACTTTGAGGGATTCAAAACCTAGTCAAAACATATCAAAATGACTTGAAAAATGAAGCATAGGTTCTCTGATATGCATAATAAACACCCCAAAGTGATGAGTCATGAAACTCAACTAGGTGCAAGATATTCAATTGCAAACTAGGCTCCCTGTCGCTATTTGACATTTAGACAAAAATACAGATTTAAACAATGCTCAAAATGAAACTTCATGGGATAACTCAGATTGAAAATTTATCATTATAGGACACATGCATATGTTGAATGCAAGGTGTTATAAACATACAACACCTAATAAGCCTCAAAACGATAGTTGGGTACACATGCAAGAAAAGCTCTTATAAGGGTTCAATTTGACTCAAACATTAGAATGGTACTAAAAAATAGGGTCATTATGATATGTTACTGCACAAAGAAATTCATTGTCTAGATGGAAAGGATTTGTGTGATAATGGAGCAAAGGCTATTAATATATATCACTACATTACTAATTTAATGACCAATCATGAGTACAAAATTTTCTTTTGAACATCTTCGATTTCCATAGTGTCTTATCAAATTGATGGAATTAGTTAGGCCCTAGAGTGGGTCCAGCTAATACAAATTTCAAAATAAAACATCTGATATGTCAAACTAATCTAATGAACACCTGACACTAGTTAAAATCAAATTCAACCACTGAATGATCATTTAAAACTAAGTTTACCCTATTATTGAAAACTATGATTTTTCCACATGAAGTCCTATGAGTTGGCTTTAAAAACTGACCGAAACAAACAACCAAACCCCAAAAACTAACATGTTACTTCTTTTGTCCACATTATTGTACCTTGTCAAATTTTTCCTCATGAAGACATCTAGGTAAAAAGATATTGACCGTCAAAGTTGCATGTTTCAAATTACCCACAATCAAACATGTTAGAAAACATTAAAGTGCATTTGGTTTTGGCTTTGAAAACAGGTCAAACACATACTTGTGGGTATGAAAACTAGGGCATTAGTTTACTGCCATGAGTGGAGTATAAATTTGTGATTTGGGCTTATGATGAATAATTGGGAAAATTTGAAGAGTGGTCAAAGTTGGGTACTTAGAATTGCAAAGCTAAGAACACTAGTAGAATTATGATTTTCACAAATGGAAAGGACCTGGGAAAGTGGGTAAATGAATTCATCAAGACTTGAAAATTGGCACACTCAAAGAATTTTTAAAGTATAACATAGTGGTATAGTCCATTTGGTCTCATCTATCTTGGATTCAAAGTTATGACATCTTGAACATGGCTACTAATCAATCTTCACTTTTAGAGACCAATAAAACTTCATAAATTGCATTTGGAATCGCATTTGAAACTAGTCAAATGGATTCATCATAGGCTCAAATCTATAGTATAGCAAGTGCCTAACCCCTAGAATGCAATGTAAAAGGAATTTTCTCATTTTAATCAACTAGGTCAATGTTATAACTGGTCAAATAGGGCTTCCTGAAATTCTGAACAATATGCATCAGCATGGAAACAGTAAACAACCAACTTTGAGGGATTCAAAACCTAGTCAAAACATATCAAAATGACTTGAAAAATGAAGCACAGGTTCTCTAATATGCATACTAAACACTCCCAAAGTGACGAGTCATGAAATTTAACTAGGTGCAAGATATTCAATTTCCAACTAGGCTCCCTGTCACTATTTGACATTTAGGCAAAAATACAAATTTAAACAATGATCAAAATGAAACTTCATGGGATAACTCAGATTGAAAATTTATCATTTTAGGACACATGCATATGTTGAATGCAAGGTGTTATAAACATAGAACATCTAATAGGCCTCAAAATGATAGTTGGGTACACATGCAAGAAAAGCTCTTATAAGGGCTCAATTTGACTCAAACATTAGAATGGTACTAAAAAATAGGGATACATTTATGAGTCGCAATAGGGGAAAAGGTTGAGTAAGTATTTTTTTAGCCTTCTTCATTGACCAAAATTGTGTTGATTTCCAAGCATCAAGCAGGAAAGGCTTGTAGGTTTTCAACCAACAATTTTGAGAACCAACAAGGTATTCTATGATCTTTTTCTACCCATTCCATAATAACATATGACCCTAAGGGTCTTATGACCCCTATAAGTTCATACATTGTCATCAAATGGGCTGAAATGGGTCATCGGGTATCCCATGACCTCTTTCAACTCATTCCATGAAAATAGATGTCCCTAGTGGTCTTGGCACCCCTAAGAGTTCATATGTTATCATGATATGGGTCAAAAGGGGTCATAGTGTATCTTATGACCTCTTTTGACCCATTCCATGATAACATATGTCCATAGTGGTTGTAGGACCCCTAGAAATTCATATGTTGTCATCGAATGGTTTGAGAGGGGCCATATGATACCCTATGACCCCTTTCGACCCATTCTATGATACATATGTCCATAGTTGTCCTAAGACCCTTAGAAGTTCATATGTTGTCATCTAATGGGTTGAAAGGGGCCTTAGGATATCCTATGACCTATTTTGAACCATCCTATGATAACATATGTCCCTTCGAGTTCATACATTGTCATTGAATGGGTCAAAATGTACCATAGGGTATTGTAAAATCCATGTTGATGCATTCTATGATAGCATATATGTCCCTATTGGTCCTAGGTACTCATGAACTGGGTTGAAAGGGGTCATAGGGTATCTAATGACCTATTTTGACCCATTCTATGATAACATATGTCTCTAGTATTCCTAGGACCCTTAGGAGTTCATATGTTGTCATCGAATGGGTCCCATAGGGTATTCTATGACCTCTTTTGACCCATTCTATGATAACATATGTCCCTAGGAGTCCTAGGATCCTTAGAAATTCATATGTACTCATTTAATGGGTCAAAATAGGTCATGGGGTATCCTAGGACCCCTAGGAGCTCATATGTTGTCATCGAATGGG